>JAWDGP010002127.1:30000-122500 GCA_033675545.1 Elysia crispata | reverse complement strand
TGGCCTTTACGCTCCTGCATAATTGATTTTTTTCCTTAACACCCCAAATAAATTTTTAAAGTAAGAAATACAATATTTTTGTATCACAATTTCGGCTGTTTGTCGTGATCAATTGAAACTTCACTCTTTGTCGGTGCCATGTTTTATTCAGAGATTTAGTAACCCGAGAAAAGGAACTATTTGTCATCAGCTCAAAATACGCACCGAACCTCTTTTCTTTCTTTTGTAACTGGAGTAAACTGTATCGTCCGAAATTGTGAAACACGCCGTTTTATCCAAATGTGATGTATGAGTTTTTTTTTCCTGTCTGTGTATATAATGTAAGCGTTAAGAGGCGTCTCTTTGTCGTGTTGGCAGCGGACTTGATTAGTGTACCTCGACCACGGAGGCTGCTAGAGATAAAAGCCCACAGGCGATAAGCAATAAATCTTGCAAAGAAAAGATCAAGTTTTACCAAGAACTTTTAATTGCTGGAGTTCTTTCAAGACAGCTTAAAACGAATAATTTGTTTACGATCCAACAGCAGAAACCGATACCTCGGACGTCAACTTTTCCCATCGAGAGAGATGTAATATCGTGTGTATCTAGGATGCGTGTTGCTGCCATAATTGCCCACGGCAAAAAGGGCAGTAAGTAAGTAAGTAGGATGCGTGTTACACCGACCATGACTTTATATCCATGTTCAGCTCAGTAACTCGATAAAAAAAAAAGTAATTTATAGCCGTACTCGTTATATTCGCGACTAAACGCTTTTCCCGAAAGGACGTAAAGCGCAACAGTAGGCGTGTTGTCCCTTTTGACAAGTGTTAAGTTTTTTGTCGCATGTATTTTACATTACATTACGCCCGCGCATCACTTCTCTTTCTTATCACTGCGGTCCGAAAAGCCGTCGAGGTGTTGTGTTGGAAATTATAATCTGCGCAGTGTCAGCACTGGCACACGTCTCCATCTCTGTCAGTTGTCAACCTGTCATACTAACGGTCTCATCGTATAGCTATCATGACCAGTGACTAAAAAAAAATGGCTTGTGAAATCCAAATGCCGTGTCCTGTTGAGCACACAAAAAAGAACATGCAAGCAGGGTCAGCGGGGCTAATCTCTTACATTGTAAGGAAAGTCCCCGGGGACATCTTTGTTACGATGTCAGCGATCTCGCTAATCCCTCATTCTTCTTGTGCAGCGAATGTATGTAGTCGTTCCGACAGACAGTAAAACAAAACCCCTTGACCGTTCAATTGCAATCTTTATTTCCTTATAATCCGCCGTGCTGCAAAATTGTTGCGCAAAAGAACATCTATTCGAGTGCAAGGACCCCCATTTTCTTTTTGATGGACATCAATAAAAATGCTGTTTGACGTTGTTGTGTTACGCCACTGGACATGGTGCACAAATGAGCAAAAAAAAAAAGTTGATGGCTTGATCTCCTTACCTAATCTGCAGTATTTGCGTTGTCACAGACTGTTTTATTTTATTTTATTTTGAAATTACGTCCCACTCTTTCGCATCAGTGTTCACATACATAGGTAAGTTCAAGAGATCCAGAGAAGTCCATTGCTGTAACTTTTCTATGTTTTGATATGAATATTCAGCGATGATCATCATTGGTCAATGTCGCTTCACCAACTTTGAAGCTCTTTGAATGCTTGTCAAATTAATAGTTTGATATAGCTCAATAGGATTTCATACCTGTTGGGGGGTGCAACATTAAAAAAAAAGACCTCAAGAACATCCGATTAAGATTTTATTCGAACACGGGATCTATGTACATGTTGTATATTCTACCTACAGGCCATCTAATGTTTCCACCAAGTGCATAAAAACCTGAGGCCGAGCATATCTAATAGGCAGGAAAGCAAAGTTACCGCTTGGGTTCTGCGGAGAGACTCTTTGCTTGTCGCATTAAGAGAGCCGCTGCGAGTGAAGAAGAACATATCAGTCAACAAGTTCCAAACTGGACACTTTGAATTCAAGATATTCTACTGAGAGAGACCAGTCTTCTCCGACCAGGATTGCTTACTCAATTATTGAAATAACCGATTAGATCTGGACCGTTACCGCCTCGAGCGTAGAAATCAATGATTAGCCAATGCCACGTAACACGCCCTCCACGGAGTGTCAACAGGAACGTAAGGCTGAAGGTTTAGAGCAAGTCAGAGGAAACCCGGCTTCTGTCAACATCTCCAGCCAGGTATAGAGACTCAGGGACTTGATCTGATAGGAAAGTTAGATTTGGACAGCAGGATTATATATCTAAAAAAAAGTTCTCTAAATCTGACCTATTTAAAAAAACAACTCGAGTGTGACGGTCGAAGAGCTCTCCAAAACCGCACCGGAAGGGTTTTTTTAAAAGGGAGAAGAAGAATTATGGAAAAGAATAGCCGCAAGAAGGGTGGAAAAAGTAATGCCCAAACCCACTCGTTCTTTGAAGCACCCACAGAGTGGACAATCGCCCTATGGAGAGACCCTCACCGTCCTCACCCGTGATTGAGTCCAAAACCGCAAGCAAATTGCTTTAGCTCTCCACGAGGATCTTTGAAGGAGGTCTGCAAAAACTCGGAGCTCGTTCAGGTACTTCTTGTCCCCCAAATGTTTATTAACAATGGGGTTTGGGGGCAGAGCTATTGGGTCGCTTTTCTAGGATGCGCGGAGATAAACTGAGAACTCTACCCGAAACACTCTCAACGAGAAATCCTTTTCCATGTTGATCGCATTCATAGGCGACGGTCTCCCCCCCAGGTTTCGACACATTGTTTACTCTGAAGTTTGTTGACCAGGTTATGATTGCTTGAGTATCTTAAGTAAACAGTGCATGAGGTCGATGATCTTTTCGACTACCAAATTCAAGGAATCCAAAATATTGTTTTATGTGTCCAACGGATTAGGGCGAAATCACGTAAAGTACGGCTCACTTTGCCGTAGGGCTTTGAATTATTTCAGATGGCCATGGGTCATAATTACTAAAAAAAAAAAAAAAAAAATCGTTTTGACGGTAGTAATGTATTGTTTCTTGTATGTATTATTTGAGGTCAATATCTTTATCCTAGACCTACCATTATTGAAACAGTCTTTATCACTCAGACTGGAAGAAAGTAAAAGCTAATAATTTGCCTCTAACTAGAGAATACGAGTTTTCCATAATCGGTAATTTTTATTTATGCCATCTATTTTTTTTTTGTCCCGTAGTTGTAAAGTTGTGTGCCTGTTCCACCTAAGCTTTTGTAATTATACTATTTACAGAAACACGCGGGTCCTTTTGGATTCTTTATAATGACAACCAAGTTAACATCCAAGTGTAGTGCTTTTGCTCTCCTCTTTCCTTTCACGAAAAATCATTATGGCACACCATTCAGTTTGTTGTGGGTATTAAAGAGCGCCCTTAAAAAAAAAACAAAAACAAAAAAAGCAGAAAACAAAACAGAAAACTAAATACCAACAAAAAAGACAAAACAAAACAAAAACAAAGATAGTATATGCATGATATTAATAATAACACCATCCCTGTGTTTTATCTTCGTTCCACACTTTTGACACGCCTGCCAAGAGCGTCAAGACAGCTTCCCAGTCCCATGAATGACTGAATTTAATCAGCCATAACTGTTCCTCAATGACAAAGCTAAATCAGGTTGCTTGCAATTATCAGTTTATCTAGTGGGCGGATGGAAAGAGAGAGAGAGAGAGAGAGAGAGAGAGAGAGAGAGAGAGAGAGAGAGAGAGAGAGAGAGAGAGAGAGAGAGAGAGAGAGAGAGAGAGAGAGAGAGAGAGAGAGAGAGAGAGAGAGAGAGAGAGAGAGCAGCAAGATTCCCATTAAAACATATATTTTCCTCTTCATATAACATTTTTGCTACCCCCTCTCCCAGCTCTAAACCTTTGTCATATAATGACATTATGTGAATAGTAAGAAATGAATGCTTACACCACACAGCGCCGCAATATTTTGTTTGATTGCGCAACTTCCAGATTCCATTGGTCTTTGCCATAATAATCTCGACAGCTAACTGTTCTTGCAGACTTTAATTATTAATCAATTTTTAGTCTGTGGTGGTCTTTTATTACTTTCTGCACCATTCTTCCTTTAGTGCGAAATTAATTTTCATTTTCTCGGAACCACTGTATCGAAAATGACATAGAAAACAAGAATTCCACGTCTATTTACCCGCTGAAAAAAAAAGGTCTGCAAACAGCCTTTTTCTTCCATCTTAAGCCCTGGCAAGTACCTTTCATCGTTCTGTATCATGCTACTGTGAATCAACTTTTATCTTGAAATGGAATACTTTTATTTTCATTTTTTTTTAAAGGGAAAAAAGCAAACAAACAAGTAAACAGAATAGACCAGGTTTTGATTTGAACATAGATTATGATTCCACTTTTTTGGATCTTTTTTATTTTATTTTATTCAAAAGAGGGAAAAAATACACTGATGCGTCTGGATTCCTTATCTAACACTTATCAAAGGCAGCGCACTATACTAGGACATCACTGAGCTAGCTACAGGGGCAAACTGGTCAGTAACCTGCCGCGATGCATATTGCTTTGCATGCAGAACAGAACGAGTCGCTCTGTTTGTACGTGTAATCGTATTTTTCCTGTAAACATCCTGTGATATTACCGTCGTGTGGGCGTCATCTGCAGCAGTCAGACTGGTCTTGACGGCCGCTTCCGTTCAGGGGGTTGGAACTCTCGACAGACGTCAGAGATCACCGGGCAAGTAATCTGTCAAGGGGTTAAAAAAAAAAAAAGAAGAGGAAAAGAAAGTAAAGAGGTGAATGAAATGGCCGTATCTGGGGCATCCGGACGTAGGGTGTTAAATGAATGGTCGCTGACTCGCTCGTTGGAGACCTTTCATTAGCAGAAGAGCTTTTTCTCGTTTCCGGTTGAAGGCTGAAGGCTGCAGCCAATCAAAATGCTCGCTGAGTTTTGGCGCGATTTTACTTCAGTGGATTGAGATGATAATTATTGCAATGGCTGGAGATATAGCATATTACATAGTTTTTTGTTTTTTGTTTTCGTATCCATGTAACACACTACTTGTCAATTTACCGCAACAGAAAACTTGATTTCATGCTGCTTGCGGAAGTATTAATGGACAATTTGAAAACATTACATATTGAGGGAAAATCTTATGCGTGGAAATAACGAGTGGCTTCATTGTATTTTAAAGAAGCAGACGTGAAAACAAAACATTTGTATTTTTTTAATGATTATTCCTTTCTCGCCATCAACTCCTACTGTATAAAAGTAGTATGGACCTGGAACAAAAGCATAAATTACCATCTTTTTATTACTCATTTTGCCTATTGAGATTAAATGCAACTGAAAAAGGTGTTCTTTACATCCATGCAAGATACGAAATGATGATCTAGCCATGTCATGGTGGAAATTATAATTTCAGGTAAATAAACACTAAAGCCTTGTGTTTACTAATGTCCTTGTCTGTCTCTTTTCTATATAGAGTCCTGTAGCTGTTTTTTTTTTTTTTTTTTTTAAATATAATTATACAGGTGCGTAACTTAAATGTGATATCTATTAAGACATGCTTCTATTGTCTTCAGTAGTTCATCAACTGTGATAATCCCACTGATGAATGAAATACATGTATTATAGAATTTAATGTGCCTTTCCTTTTTTATTTTGAATTAAATCTTCGGTTTATTAATTTTTCTTTTATTATAAAAAATTGTTTTTTAACTTTTGAACTGAAATGATCAAGGTATTAAAATATATTTAAGAAATGCCAAGAATCCCCTTAGCCCCCCCCCCCACACACACACACACACACACATCATCATCATCATCATCTAAAAGTTGGGCACACAACTTTGTATGTACATCTTTTTGTAACCCAAAACACGCTGAAGGACTAGGAATTTTTTTCTCGGAAGAAAAAAAAAAATGACTTCTTGTCCCGTATTTCAAAACGTATGCCGAAAAATGTGTCAAGAGGCACGAACATTAGTTGTGTTCGTTGGTTTCAGGTCGTCAAGATTTCAAAAGAACCATATGAACGAAACAGAGAAGCATAAAGTCAGAAGTGCTGCTTTTGTATGAATCTATAACGTGTCCATTGGATTCATCCACACCTATTCAAGCAAGCGACCTAAATCCTCTCTCCATATATATACCGAACCAGTTAGCTCCCAATGAATGGACCGGCAATTTTCATCACCTTAAGTATGTCAAACCCAGTAGGTGTGGAGTCAATTGTACTGATTGCTCTCGGCATAATGACAAGAGTTACAACACGATCATGTATTATTACTTCTAGTTCTTCCCGGTCAAAAAAAAAAATAAATAAAAAAAATAAGCCGATCGCGTAGCGTACCTGGTTGACCCTGCCGTGTCCCCGGAATCGCCTAGATCTGGGCACATGCCTGGCTGGATACCCTTGAGGCCGCCGCCGCACTTCTTTGATGTTGTGCCGAGCAGAGCAGCCAGTTACCTGAGTGTGACCACTGCTTACTTATTTTTCTATTTCTTTTTTTTTTTTCTGTAGGATCACACTTTATTGCATATTGGTTCATATTGCGATACAGAACTTTTTTTTATGCCATCATCCTTGAGACTTCAAACATCGCTATAAAACAGACCCGAGAGTTAGGTTGAATATGCGACTCAAAACACTTCCTGCTTGTTTGCGAATCTTCTGACACTGTAGTATCTACATATAGGAAATTTATCTTCATTGTTTGTTTCTTTTTCTCTTTCGTCCTTTACTTTTGCCCACATAACAGGCATTTTTTTTAAACCATGAGATGACAAAAAACAAACAACAAAAACCCAGTTCTTTAAGTCATGTTGCGTTGATTATTTTCTCTTAGCTCCAATATATTCTCAATGTTCAAGTTCCAGTTAAAAACCAAAGAGGGAAAATAAAATGTGGGTTTCAAGTTAGGAGATCAAAGGGAAAAAAACAGCATTGTATGTCTGTTTGCAGACGAGAGTAGTCATTTTCAGTAACCTCGGGGAAAAATGATAAAGGTAAATCGTGTTTCGAGAAATTTTCTCCCAACTCCACAGTAATTGAAGGAAGAACCTTGGGCTATGATATTTTTTTTTCTTTTTAATATATGCGTATTTTCATTTTTGCCTTTCTGGTTCTATCTTTATAATTACCCCCACCCCCTACTCACATATAGTTTTCTCCTGTACAT
This sequence comes from Elysia crispata, assembly GCA_033675545.1. Classification (NCBI taxonomy): domain Eukaryota; kingdom Metazoa; phylum Mollusca; class Gastropoda; family Plakobranchidae; genus Elysia; species Elysia crispata. The sequence goes on along the minus strand of JAWDGP010002127.1, from coordinate 115,352 downwards.
GTCCATATAATGCACAATAAATTATGCAAAACAAAAATAACAACTTGAATCGTAAATTAACACTTTGCTTGCAGCTTGAAGAAAATATAAATCTCGCTGAATTTTTTTCGGAGGAAAATTAAGGATATCATACTGGATAGTTGAAAAGTCTTTATGTGTTAAGGTTCTTTCTATTTTTTTTTATAGTATGCCATATTTTTTTAAACCTTCTCATATTTTCAGCACTGCTTAATTTGCAACCTTTCTAAGAACAGCTGTAACTGTTATCAAACGCACACACACACACACTCACACAAAACCCTTTTTTTTTCGATAATATACCAATAAAAAGTAAACTCTTTATCTTTTGAATGATCGCATTTCGTTGCGTCGGTGTTAAACTCGGCGTGAAATTCTTCTCTTGTCTCGCAGAAGCCCCTTATTGTTATCTCCAGGAGATTGATGTGAGTACGAGACAAGCGGTCCCTCTCTGTTCAGAAAATAAGCCTCGTGGCGAATAATAATGTAGATATTAAGCTCTTTCTCAGCTGGTCGGTCGGGCTGAATGAGTGAATGGGTGGAATCGGCGTAGCCTGCGCACCTTTAACACCTGTACGATGACGCGAAGTCGTAACAAAAAAAAAAAAAAAAAAAAAAACGTTTCCACTCGAGTTTGATAGTCTCCATCTTGGCAGATGAATGGCAGTCGTGTTACGTGAGGGCTGCATATAGAGATAGGGGGAGGGGGGAAGAAAGAAAGGGAGGGGGCAAGGGAAGAGGGTCAGAGGAAGAGAGAAATAGAGAGAGAGAGAGAGAGAGAGAGAGAGAGAGAGAGAGAGAGAGAGAGAGAGAGAGAGAGAGAGAGAGAGAGAGAGAGAGAGAGAGAAAATGAAAGATTTTGAGGGTATGATGCAGAAGCTAAACATCTCTTCCTCCGTTGGTTTTCCTTCTTGTGGTTTTCTCAAGGAGTCGAACCTGACGGAGACAAGTACTGTAATTTTAACAGCTAGAAAACCATAAATCCGGGAAGGGATAATGACTTGAGAGAGATGGTAGGTTGGTGGTAGGTCTTCCCAATGACACGATTCATGTTTACTGGTACAGCTCTTGATGAGAGTGTGCGAAGTGGCTTGATCTTCATTAACTTGATGTGTGTCAGCATTCCTCTCCTCCTCAGACTTCTGTTTTGTGTTGGCAATGCTTTCATTGATGTTACGATGTTTAGAAAATTAGTCCTGTCTTCTCAGTTGTCATTTTCTTTTTTTAAATTTCCTCTTCCGAATCTCGAATCATTTTCTTCTATTGCTTCGATAGCAAGTTTTTTTTAATTTATTTTGTAGCGATGAGAGAGAGAGAGAGAGAGAGAGAGAGAGAGAGAGAGAGAGAGAGAGAGAGAGAGAGAGAGAGAGAGAGAGAGAGAGAGAGAGAGAGAGAAGGTGGGATAGAAAACGGGGAAGAAAGCACGGCACGGGAATTAGGTGTAGAAGAGGAGATCAAGACAAAGCAAGAACAAAACAACTGTAAATAAAACTTATCCCGCTGGTTCCAACATGCTCCGCCATTGATTTTCTTCACTTCCCCTTTAACTTGGCCGTTAAGACCAGATAGAATTATTGATTTTCTGGACGCCTTTCCTTCCAGAAGCTCGGATTTTCCCATCATTTTTTTTTATCCCTACATCCTCTTGCGACGCATTTTCTCCGTGGTGGATGGAGAAGAGCTATGTTTTCAGACAGGTCTGATAATTTTCGTCTGAGTTGCTTTTCCCTTTCACGCCCGCCTCTTGTAATTCGTGAGCAGACATTACACGCTGTTGTTATTATTGTTATCATTATGTTGCTAAGAGTACTTGTTGCTTTTTGTTGTTGCAGTATTGACTTATAAAGTCAAGTCACACCGAGAAGTCATAAACTTCATCTTTCATTTTTTTTTTAATTATCTGGGAGGTACTTATAAATTTTGGTAACCGGCACTCAGTTCCCATAAGATAAAGATGTTAAGAACTTAAGAACTTTTAATCTTGATTATTCCCTTTCTGCCATTTCATCGTTGTGGAGGAGAAAGAGAAGGGAGGGGGGAAAGAGAGAGACAAAGGAAGACAGAATAGTGTTTCCCTTCAATAAAGCAAAGAATTTCAAGATTACTCCATGAGAAGATAGTCTTTTTTGCAAGAAGACTATAATTATAACGCCCCCTCTCCTTTTAAGGATTCTGCCAAGATGGCTAGCTAAGTATCTGTTAAACGAAGGTTAGCTATGTGACAAAGAGACAGATCGTTCTAATCGGATCGGATGTGAAAGAAATTAAAATAATAATTATTATTATTACTTCACGGAGCTAGTGATTGATGCTTTTAAAAGGAATCAAAGCCTGACGAATATTGTCCAGATTATTATTACTATTATTATTTAAAAAGAAGGTAACCATAAAGACTAGTTACAATACACAGTGACAGTTTGATAAAAAGCAACAACGATGTTTTAACACAGAAACCCGCGAACTGTGATGTTCCGGCGAGCACGCTCAATTGGATAATGGACGGTAATTTCTTCGCCGGGTATAATGGCGGTAGGCCGTTCGTAATGCCCGTAAATTATTCTTCCGGCAACTGATAAAAGTAACATTTCCCCACGCTTATGTTGATAATAAAAATTGTCTGGCATTTTTATGCTTCTGAAGTTTTGGTGCTCTGGTTAGCCAGTGACGGGTCGCTGGGCTTGTGTGTCACTGGGATAATCACGCATGTTTTTTACCCTTTTTTTTCCAATGTAGTTAAATGCCTCTCAGAGCAATAAAATGTCTTGATTTGTCAGTTTTATTGGATATTTGAACTTTCATGTTGGAGATCAAAGGGGTGATATAATTAATGAAGACCTGTGGATCCCCATCACTGCTGAGACGGGAAGGACAAGGGCAATTATTCAGTTCTTGTTTAGAGAAGAACGGAGAACTAGAACATCTCCCAAGAAAGGTGTGTGTGGGAAAAAGGGGGGTGGGGCTAGGGGTGATGGCTTAAAAGAAGAGATTAACATCTTTTAAAAGAAAAGGGGAGATGGGGGTGTATATTTTCATTACATTCAGCTAATTTGAGTGGCTTCACTCGCACGGGATGGCTAAAATGCTTCTATAAAAGCTGTTCAGTTATCGCTCCCCGGTTCTCTCCATATCATCCTAATTGTTCCATACGCCCCGATCTTGCACTCTATCAGACCGAAAATAACATCCATGTAGGTCTATGTCGAATTTATCTGGCTAACCTTGTTCATCCCATCATTGAAACTGGGCACGTGACATGTGAGTTAAGAAGTTAAAACTTGCTTTTAATTTTTCTTTTCTTTTTTTTTCTCCTTTTTTTTTAGGGGGGGGGGGGGAGAGAGAGAGAGAGAGAGAGAGAGAGAGAGAGAGAGAGAGAGAGAGAGAGAGAGAGAGAGAGAGAGAGAGAGAGAGAAAATAAAATCAGTAGTGCAGAAACTCTATATAATCACACCCTGCAAGATCCCAGATTTCGGGTAGCTGTCTGGAATTTATTCCTGTAATGTACCTTGCAACCCAATCGCCTTATCGCTTATGATGAACTTTCTTTGAGAATCATTCTACCGATGTAATCATACTGTACTCGATACACAGCATGTAACTCCTAATTTTTTTTTTGTAACGCAAGATATTGGGGGAAAAACAGAAAAAAGAAAGATGCACTCGCAATCTAATGCAAAGAGTTTATGCAAGAGGATGAATATAATATCCTTGATAAGGGTTTCTCTTGCTTTAAAACTTTTCCGATTTTTTCCCTAATCTAGAAAACACGGGGTTTATCTGAGTCCGAACTTCTTTTCTGCTTGTTCAAGTCTGTGAAGCATCTCATGAGAAATGTTCACTTTGAGAGAGAGAGAGAGAGAGAGAGAGAGAGAGAGAGAGAGAGAGAGAGAGAGAGAGAGAGAGAGAGAGAGAGAGAGAGAGAGAGAGAGAGAGAGAGAGAGAGAGGGGAGAGAGAGAGAGAGAGAGAGAGAGAGAGAGAGAGAGAGAGAGGGAGGGAGAGAGAGAGAGAGAGAGAGAGAGAGAGAGAGAGAGAGAGAGAGAGAGAGAGAGAGAGAGAGAGAGAGAGAGAGAGAGAGAGAGAGAGAGAGAGAGAGAGAGAGATATGAAGGGTCATGCCGGGCGGTAATGCATTAAATCTTTCACTCTCATCGCTGCAGCAATTTTTTCTTTTTATTTGCTTGATCTTGTTTGCATACCAAGCCCTCCGTCAGGCTGGGTAGAATGAAAACTTAAGGTCCTAAACGCACCGGCGAGTGGCGAACGCTCTAACCACATAGCCCACCCGAGTTTCACTATGGCGAGATACATGAATTTCCTTTCGATGTTCCGTGTTTCAATCAAATATTTGAAAAATGCTCAAAAGGATTAAAAACAAAGATACTTAGATTTAAAAAAAAAATAATAAGGAAAAAAAACATTAGAAAAAAGCAACAACAACGAAATAAAGAAAACAAAATTGACTGCCAGTTTAAATGGAAATATTTGATTATTGAAATAAAATTAATCACCAAAATAATGACCATAATATACAATTAAATTTATAAGCAAATGCATAACTTCTTCGTTATGGGTTTGTCCACTCTCGTTCCTAGCGCAGCCTTTCTGATATTACAATCCTTATGAACCAGGGTGAATCAACGATTATTTTATTTTAAGCCTTTTACGAAGAATTTCATGAAAGCTGCAGTCACTTTTAAATGTTGTTAACAATGTTAACATTCGTTCGGTCTTAACTTTCTATTGCTGCCTACAGCGATTTTTACTTTAAATCCTTTTGATAATTTTATAGTCAAAAGAAATCCCAAGACAGAGTATGTCACACAATCAGCGACCGCTGGTGAATAGTACTGCCAGCTAAGCTTTTAAAAAAAAACAACAACAACAACCGCAGTTTGAGAAAATCATGAATAAAAAGTAATGACCTAGGAAAATAGAGGCAAGGCCAGGGCTGTTAAATAATAGATTTAATATAATTTTTTTTTCAAAGCGACGGACGCTTCCATCATTTGGCCAAATGAATCGGAATTTATGAAGTCAGATTTTGCGAGTCTTGTTGAATCATCAGACTAGTTTTTGTTTCCTACTGTATGTAACGTACAGCGTGATATGAAAAGCTTTTTTCTCCCTTTTCTTGTAAATCAGGTTGTAAAAAAAGACACATTGCACGCGCGCTCGTGCCCACGCACTTAGAGAGAGATTTTCGAAAAATCAGGGTATGAAGAACATAAGGGTTTATCTAATAAATTTTGACCTAAAAAAGTATAATGTTTTGATTCTAAATCATCTTTTGTCTTGAAATAAAGAAAAAAACATAGTTCAATTTGTAGAAAAAAAAAATGTTTTGTCAGTCATAAAAAGAGAGTGGGAAAAAAAAAGAAAAAAAAAGAAAAGAAGGGTATGTGTTAGTGTTGGTGTATATGTGTGTTTAAGGCATAATCGTGAGGGGCACCAGTCTAGGATGTAATTTTAAGTCCTATTGAGATGCGTTCATAATGCTTATTTCTCTCCCCCCCCCTCCCCAAATTCCCATCTCACAGTATAGAGATGCCTCCGGCAACGATCACAATTATTTCGAGCCCGTTCTGTGAACTTCCATCACCGGTAAAGATCACATCTCTGAGGAGAAAAAAACTTCGTGGTAAACAAAGATAAATCTAGATTCGTAATAGAAAAAAGGATTTGGGGGGAGGGAGGGAGATAAGAGAGAGAGAGAGAGAGAGAGAGAGAGAGAGAGATATATAGAGAGAGAGAGAGAGAGAGAGAGAGAGAGAGAGAGAGAGAGAGAGAGAGAGAGAGAGAGAGAGAGAGAGAGAGAGAGAGAGAGAGAGAGAGAGAGAGAGAGAGAGATATGAACAGATGAACAGTGAGTAAGCACCCGTCTTACACCCCTTCACTATAGCCATTCCTCCAGTGACATAAACTTGACAAAGCCTCCCTCTCAACGTAAGCTCCAATTGAATTGCTAGGATTTGTTCCCGATTTCGCATCTTTCTGATAAAAACAAGTGCGGATTTAGACAGCGTCTAAAAGCCTGTTACCCCGTTACTACCTTCTAAAGTCACGACTGTGTGTTTCAATCACAGACTGAAGAGGCTCTGAAGAGAAATCAACGGATCCCCTATCCGTAGCCTTTATGTGTCTAGCCTGAAAAACAAAAAAAAAACAAAAAAAAAACACACTGTCCGTGTTACTAACTAGAGAACAAAAACAATGAAACAGATGTAACTCCGAATCTTGACTATAGATTTTTATCTCCGAGAAAAAAGGTCCAGACGATGGGCTCCCCCTGAAGAAGTGTTGGTCAGTGTTATTTGTTGTGGCTTCTTCTTCTTCTTCTTTTTTCGTCCCTCTCCTTCTACCGGAGGTTTAACTTCAGTAGTCACTATGGCTTGTAATTACAGAGCCTGGTTGTCCGCGTCTCCCGTCACATGATCAGTGGGATGGAGGTGAAGGAGAGGATTTGGTGATCACTCATGTGTGCGAGGAGGGAAAAAAGAACTCAATAACAGAGAGTTTGGCTCGTACCTAGATCTTTTCTCCTTGGCAAAGACTTGTAGGAAAACCTAAGGATCAGTGAAAGTTACTCAGTATATAAACGATCATCTTCGGTCTTATATTTAAGCTAGAAAATTAATGTTTTGTTTTTTTTAAATGGTGCAACTTTAATATAGGTAAAAAGGTAGAAAAAAGTGTTATAAACCAATTTTATTATGTCTGGTCTTATGAATATAGTATGTTCATAGCGGCGACTCCATTCTTTACTTTATAGAGAGAATGAAAGAAATAATGATGCAGTCAGAGAGATACAAGGAAAGGGATTGACAAATATCTACAGACATTAGCATAAAAAAGGGAAAGGGGAGGGGAGGGAAGGAAGGGGGGGGGGGAGAGAGAGAGAGAGAGAGAGAGAGAGAGAGAGAGAGAGAGAGAGAGAGAGAGAGAGAGAGAGAGAGAGAGAGAGAGAGAGAGAGAGAGAGAGAGAGAGAGAGAGAGAGAGAGAGAGAGTTAATCGTCTTGGAAGTGGTTATTTTTCTCTCTCATAAGTTGTTTCATAAAATAACCGCATAATCGGAACAAACAACAAGACAAGAAAAGAAACAGATGACAATAAACAGCCCCAAACGGACTGTCACAAAGAGCGAGAGAGATTATTGTTGAGACTCAAGGCCTTTACATCGAGTAAGTAACACGTCCCTCACCGACAGTCATGGACACCGCACAAGAGCAGGGGCTGCAAGGGTCAAGAGGTACAGGTGTAAACTGACCACCTACGTTGAAGATGACCAGAAAAGGCTCGAGATCCTGAACCGGGAGTGCAAACAGACTTCCAGGGAAACTACCGAGGCGTCTTCTTTATTATCACGCGGCCACTGAAGGGTGTGATCGCGCGCTACGGATACCTTTTTTTGGTAAAAAAAAAAAAAGAAACGATGATCCTTTTTTGTTCAAGAAGAAAGGGAAGACCGTAATTTTTGGGCAAACGAGTTGATCTACCGATATCTCTTTAACGTGTTTGTATCTCGAAAGGCCTCGAAAGGCGATAGAGAAAAAAAAAAGTATATATATATATATATATATATATATATATATATATATATATATATATATATATTTCGGTGCTGTAGGTTGTCTTGAGAGTAAAGATATTGAGCAATGAGTGAAGCAAGAGTGATACAATTTGTTGATTTGCCCCATGACGAATACGGTGGAGCCTCCTCAAAATGAGACCTGCTCAAAAAAAAAAAAAAAAAAAAAAAAGACAATCTCTCATAACTATGTGACTAACTTTTAAAGATTTGAAAGTTTTCCAAAAAAAAAAAAAACAAAACAAAAAAAAGAGAAAAAAACAACTAAGACAGGAGAAGACTGACTTCATAGAACTTAGCCATTCTAATTCGTAGATCATGGAAAACCTTTGCATATCAAGTTACTGGTTCGTTTCGAAACTAAAGACCATCGAGTTCATAAATTTGATGATGAACGATAGTGTTGCAAGTTGATGGTGTTGTAAGACTTTTTAAGGAGCAAAACAGAGGAGCAAAAGAAACAAAAACTGGTGCAAAACACTGGCTTTACTTTGTACAATAAGCATGTAATAAATTACTAGGCTATTAATTATCAATGTCAGTCTAACACCGAAGAAGACAGTCCGTTTGAGAAAAAAAAAGGAAAGTAAAAAACAAACACAAGGAGATCAAGACCACCAGCAGCAGCAGGAACAATAACATTAACAACAACAATAACAAACATAATTAATAAGACATACTAATAAACAGTGACTGGAACATGATGAGGAAATAAAGCCAAAGTTTTGTAAATATTGAAAGAAAGCACAAAATGTTTACCGTGCGTGGAAAATGACACAGGCAGTATAAAAATTTCAACGATACGGACTAACTAATCGAGAATTCACTTTTATCTTCTTACGCGTTTTACTCGCCTAAAACCGCCTCACATGCTCGGATGTCTTGACGACCCTAACAGGTTGAGTTACTTGTTTTTGCTTCTTTCATATGCTTGACCGGTGGTCACCGAATTACTCGCTTGGACAGCACGGTATTTTCGTCGTCGATTTCGTGCCCGCATTCCTGCAGCTCCAAGCATTGGACATGTCAACTCCCTCTTTTTGCTGGACTACATCTAGTACAGCTTCTAACGTTTATCTGGAAAAGCTCCGCTGTAACGCATAAGTACATTCCGACAAGTCTCGCAATAGGAAACTCTTATATAAAAGTGTTCGGTTGTTTCAGGAATGTTCCCTATAATTACATTGTATTTAGAGAACATGCGTCACGAAATCTTGGGGCGACAGTTTTTAAAGTCTAGATTCGGAGCTAGATTTTGTGTCACTATAAAGTGTTGAGATTATTCATAATGCAGTCTTCATAGCAGTTTTCTTTGTTTTGTTTGATGTGGGTCTTGTGTCATTCTTACTGCCTGTCTTTTTCACTCTCCCTCTCTTTATTTCTGTCTCTTTCTCTCAATGTTTATCTTTGTCCCAAACACCGTGCGCTCCCTTTCCTGTTTTAAAGAAAATAATTTGAAAAAAAAAAAACCTTTCGTCATGTCAGTAACATCGAAACTTCCTTTTGTCCTCTTTGATTCGTCAACTACGTGCATTTCTTTACCACCAACGCATCCACTACGGCGCGTCTTCACGTTGTGAACCGACATGGGTGTCAAACGTAATAATTAAGTATCGCGTCTCCTGAAAATTCATCGCAGTAAACTGTATCATGATCCTCCACCGTAACCTTTTGTGAGGGCTCAGTGTACATAATTATCCGTATATTTTAAAACTTTCTCGCTGCTGCATCTCTTCTCTCTTTTTAAACAGTTTTTTTTTTGGTAAGGGCAAAGACATACTTTTTCTTAAGATGAAAGGGTACGGTAGGTTGAGGAGTACCGGTAGTTGAAAGTATCTGGATTGGAGGAAGGGGGTGAAGATTGGCTGCTTCTTTGTCTGGTTCATTTTTTTTCGGTCCCCTTTTGGAGTCTTTTATACAGATCTACCAGCAGAATCAGTAATAGATGTACTCCAAATCGCCACCAAAAAAAAAAAAAAAAAAGCTGTTCTTTAGCTAACTGTTTATTAACTTGTGTCCCACCGATTCCAACGTTTTAAATCAGCAGCAAAGGGAAAGAACCCAATATCCAATTCCATGATCCTGAACAACAACTGGATAACGCTATTCCTTTTTAATATATTCTTCAACGCTTCTCCTACTTTCTTCTTTGTCAATTTGATTAATTTTTGAATTTTATATTTTAATTTCCTTCTCCCCAGGTGACGATATCTGACAACGGTGTCTACTCCTTATCATCCACGACTCGTGTTGTAATCAAGGTGATAGACGAGAATGACAACAGACCTATCTTCTCCAACCGGGAGCAGGAGATCTCAGTCTTTGCTACCAATTTTACAGGTAAGCATTCTCTTCTGGCTATCAATGGGTCTGTGAAACACATAGGGCTTCTGGCATTATTTTCAAATAGCGGAGCTTTGTTTCAATTTTTCGTGTTACGTTTTATTTAAACATTTATGTGAGAGCACATTTCTAGTATTGGTATTACCGACACCAGCAGCAGCACCATCACTGCAGTCATCATCATCATCATCACCGGCACCACCACCACCACCACCACCATCATCATCATCATAATCACCACCACCACCACCACTACCATCAACATCATCGTCACCACCACCACCATCATCATCATCATCATCATCATCATCATCATCATCATCATCATCATCATCATCATCATCACCACCACCACCACCACCACCACCACCACCATCAACATCATCATCATCATCATCATCATCATCATCATCATATTTACACTACTACTACTACTACTACTACTACTACTACTACTACTACTACTACTACTACTACTACCACTACCACTACCACTACCACTACCACTACCACTACCACTACTACTACTACTACTACTACTACTACTACTACTACTACTACTACTACTACTACTACTACTACTACTACTACTACTACTACCTCCGTCATTATTACTATCTTCTTATCATCACCATCACCTCCACCACCACCATCATCATCATCATCATCATCATCATTCATCACTACCATGATAAGGAACAACATCATAATTTTCATCACAACAATCATACTTATCAGAAAAATCGTCTAACTGATCGACTTCGCTTTTTTTTTTTTTTTTTTTTTTTTACTAAAACCACCCGCCTCTTACTTTACTAGTTACCTCATTTTAGCACACTTGAAGCATCGTCATAGAAGCAAAGACCACCAGCGCTAAATATATACCCGCAAATGTTTTCATCGCAACCTTTATTCTCCACCACCATCGTCTTTATGACATTTCGCCATCTTTTAATTGGCACGAACGCCATCGCTTCAGGGGACCTGGGTCTGAAAGATAGTTTGAGGAATTTTTAAAGGTAGGTCAAATCATTCACAGCTGCAAAACATCCATGCACCGCGTTTGAGAAAAAAATCTATCACTTTTTCACCCGCACGCAATGCTTCTTCTATTCCATGCTTATTTCAAAGCTAAACTCCGCTCTTGTCCCAATCAGGCGAGGATATCTTCATCTACCGTGTGGTGGCTTTTGACAAGGACGAAGGACGCAACGCGGAGATAAAGTATGTGTTGAAGTACCCGCGGAAAACCCCAACCATCCGTGTGGACTCCTCTTCGGGGAAGATCTACTCCACTGCTACCCTTCTGGCTGGGCAGAGTATTGAACTGCAGGTACAGTTGTTGATGTTTATTGTCATTGAAAAAAAAAAACAACAAAAAACAGAAAGAAAAGAGAAGAAAGCAAAGGAAAAAAGAGGCATACAATAGGTTGAAAATAATATATTTTTATCGATCTTTGCTGAAATATTCGAAAGCCCAAAGTAAGATTCAGGTTTAAAAAGAATCTTTATTTTTTTTTTCATGGACTGGTCTCATATAAGGATATTTCGAGGTTCTTTTAGGTCGAAATGAGGGCTATCTCTCAGCACCGTCATCTGCACATTGCATTTAGTAGTATTTGGAGTAGTAATAAATACTGCAAAAAAAATATCGTCATCATAAAGCGCCACAGATAAAGCACACGAATTAACTATAAGCAATAGCGTTTCGGTTTGAACTTAACCCTAATGGAACAGAGCAGGAGATGAATATATTATGTTAATTGGTTCTTGCCTCTAGATTTCAAAGGGTAAAAAAAAAATGAAAAGTTGTCATTTAGGATATATTCTATGTGAGCTTAACTTTCACCATTATTTACTTATACAAACCCATAGTCTTTATCCCATCTATTGTACACATAGCACAAGTGCCTAACCTTGTCTATCTTTGTTGTAAATTTATGACACGCTCAGTTCTATAAACTCACCCTCTCTGAACATTTTTGCATTTATTCTATTGCTGGATTCACCCGTTTGTGTGGATTATTCCAAGTCTCATTTCAAAAGAAAATCGTATCAATAAATAACATCGATCATTTGGTTGGTCCTCCATATTTTTAATCGTGATTTATTATACTCTTCTCCGCTAGATCAAAGCTGTGGACGGAGGCGAGACCCCGCGGCGCAACTCCGTGCGACTGTTCCTGACCGTGATGCCGCGAGAGGTGGCCATCTTCGGGAACTCCCCGCCGAGGTTCATCTCCAGAGTGTTCGAGGAGACCATCCCCGAGAACGACGTCCCGGGCCAGGGCCTCATCGTGCTGCTGGAGGCGGAGGACGCCGACCACGACAGGCTGCGCTTCGCTATCATCGGTGAGTACAGTGACAGCTGCAGTCAGCAGCTGCTGCTACAGGCAGTCGATAGGCGATAAGGCGAGAAACATTCGTCTCTGCGCCGCTGATTGATCGCCCAGTCACGGGCGTAAATGATGGAGCGTTGGAGTGACAGTAGTCATAAAGCCGCGTTGTTTATCGTATGAGTTGGTTCTGTACTGGTGAAATATATAAATATTTAAAACCACGAGAGAGGCTTCTGATAAACGATATATTTCAAAATATTTTTAGAGGGTTCTTAGAGATGGGTGAAAACCGAAGAGAGGAGAGCAAAAAAAGAAAAAAGGAAAAAATAAACATCAAAGAGAACAAAGACAAACGAGAGCGAAAAGTAGATAGAAGACAATAAGAGCTTGACTGAGATAGAGATAGAGTGAGTTAGAAAGGATTGAGAGAGAAAAGGAGAGGAAGGAAGAGAGAGGAAAAAAAAAACAAAGGTAAATAGACAGAGAAGAAGAGGGACAGATACCTCAAACATACAGACAGACTGAGACGGATAAAGATAGAGACACCCATACACACTGAGAGGCACACAAAACAGACACATCCAGTAATACAGGGAAAACGCATGCATGTTATTGAGTGTAGGATAACCAACCTCTGGGAACATTGCTCGCATGACTAACCCCCCAAGGGGCCAATTTACCACAATCCCTCTGTCAGATAACAGGGCACTTGACCCCTTCTAACAAATTCCAGAATAAGTCGAGCCTGTTTGCTCAACCCATACTTGTCAGCAACCTGCTCACGATAGAGGAAGTGACAAGCCATTAGCGCTCACATGTGTTTTCTGCCAAGACATTTCCAGCAAGTCGTATTACTCGTCTTCGTCTTATACTCTTCTGGAGCTGAGGCCTCCTTTAGCCTTCCCTGGCATCTCATGTAACCTTGGCTCATAATTCATGGCATAAACCAGTTACCAATGTTCAGATAAATTGAGATATTAAAAAAAAAAAGCATCTCTCTACCGGAGTGAGCAATTATAATTTTTCCCCTCTGAAGTTAAAACAAAATGTCTAATTTTGTTAAGAGTGAGTGTTAAATTATGCCTCTTCAACCTGTAATTTTTTAAAAATAGTCTTTTTGATTCACTGTGTCTTTGGCAAAAAACCATTATCAACTACAAGCGTAATGCAACATTTTGCTGAATGAGCTTGTCTGGACAAGAGGGTGGAATGTACCCAGAAACCATGGTTGGCACCTACCACCCACGCCGTGACCAACTTGACAGAGATAGCCCTTGTCTTCGTCTTTACTGCAAAAACCCAAATACACTTAGTGTTTGGCTCACTCAACTTTCTCAGGGATTCATTTTTGTAGCGGACGTTTTGGCAGTCGGAATCCATTGCTGCACAGTCACGCTGTTGCACTCCGATGTCATAACTGTCATATTGCTTAAAAATCGTTGCGCTCTTTCCGAGAATATTGGAAAAAAAAAGCCTCGTGTTTTTTTTTAATTGTTTTACTTCAATATATCCCATCTGGAAGGGTGTTCTCTCTCTCTCTCTCTCTCTCTCTCTCTCTCTCTCTCTCTCTCTCTCTCTCTCTCTCTCTCTCTCTCTCCCTCCCTGTAACGATAAGAGTCGGAATAGAGAAAAAGATAAGTAGTAGTAGCAGCAGCAGCAGCAGTAGAAGAAGAAGAAGCAGGAACAGTGGAGGAGCAGTAGAGGGCAGGAGAGGAGGAGGAGTAGGAGGAGGTGGCGGTGTAGGAGGAAGTGGAGGTGGTGGTGGTGGTGGTGGTGTTAAAACACACGACGGACATGACGGAACGAAACCATTTTTGATTAGTGATTCTGAGTAGTTCGCCAAGAATTTTGACTTGAAAGGACACAGGTCTCAGTTTTAATTGAATTCTTCTATCAGCTTTTATTTTATGCTTCTGAGCTAAATTTCTGCGCGCACGCACACATTTACACACACACACACCCACAAACACAATAAAGAGAGGAAAATGTAATTGCAAAGCCAGAGGATCTTTAATGATTTGGGAATCGAAGGCAATCAGGGTTAAGTAGATTATGTTAGATTGTATTTAGGATCATACAGTAAAGAATGGAAATGGTAACTCTAATGATGATGACAAGAATAATTGCTTTAATGCCGTCGTAAAAAATAAGGGGAAAAAGATACACTATCTGGCTAACAAGACACTTTTTATACCCAATACCCTCCGAGAACGAGAATGCCCTCAGCTCGGCGAACCTTATCTCGAACGTATACGGAATGCCTCAATCAGCAAAGCCCTAGACTGTCAGTGATTGTGAGAGATGCCTCCTGGTGATATTTACGATAAGATAAGTAAAGCTTTCCCCCTTCGTCCTCTTTTCGCATATTTCCGTGACTCTCTCTTGATTGTTGATCTTTGCAAAATAATTGGCAAACTTTGATGCGCAGGTGTGATCCCGAAATTTCTCGGCATTTTCCGCTATGATAGGTCCCGTGGGAGTTATCGAAATCAAACTTTCGTTATTTTGGGCATTAATAGTTTTAGTGAAATGCTTAAAATGATTCTCGACGATTTTGTAAATGCTTTCTCAATTTTTATTGCCATAAAGGTAATGAAATGACCTTTAACTATTCATTAACATTGTAAGCTACTACCATGCAACGATGCTATATTCAAAATAAGTTTGTTTACACACGTATTAAATATCGTAGGCCTGGTTTTTTACAATCGTTTTAAAGATCGAGCACAATTTATTCGAATTACCGAATTAATCCTCATTATAGACATTGTGACAGAACGGATCTGTCCATTTCCTCCGCGTATTTGAAGAAGAGAGCTTCGAAATAGTCGAGCAGCATGAATCACGAAAAGGTCCGTAATCCTAACGATCTCAGTATGCAAGAGCCCAAAAAGACGAACACCCACCCCGTTATTGTGGTGGGGGAATTCTCTCTTGATTTTATTTCTGTCGGTATCAGTTTCGATTTCTCATCAAGAGTAAAGGAAAGGCGTAGAAGACACTCATATTGCTCCAATGGCTGAAAGATCATTTTCTACGCAGCACGCGTATATCGACATGAATGTGACGAAGCATGCTCACTTTTTAAAATACTTTGGAAATTTTTTCATTGCAATGGTTTCGATCATCAGATCTATTCCGTAGATTTGCTTGCTAGCTATGTGAAGAATGCGAGAAATTAATTAAGAAATGAACGCGGCTGCGTGGGAAAAGGTTCTTAAAATAGACAATTCGAAGATTATGTTTAGAGGTTTTACGCTGGCCTTGTATTGTCGTGATTTTTTCCCCCCTATTAGAGCGGTCGAACTTCTTTGTAATGTTTCTTCAAAATCAGACAGACGGACTGGACAATGTTGGCTTGCGCGCGCCTTTAGATCAGGAAAGATTTGACATTTGAGAGAAAATCTATTAGGACTTTTGTTTGAAATCGAACACACGCTAGATCTGTACACAAAAAGAAATTAAAGGAGGAGAAATAAATCCAGAGTGTACTGAATTGTGGAGTTATAAAAAAAGATCTTGCCCTGGAGCCAGAAGAGGCGACCCGTTTCTTATTTTTATCGTAGGTAGCCAGTCCTACATTAATATCTCCTAACTGGAGTGGACTCAAGGCATCAAGCCCGACAGATTCATTGACCGAGTTCACCTTCCAAAACAGTCATGCGCATAGCCGGTTTCCGCATGTCCAACACTTCTACACTCTAACTTGCTGCTGCTCAAACCATGGGCAACCCGCTGAGTGCCGCAGACACCTTTTGCTCGTTCCGCGGACAAGGGCCATTACTCCACGACCGGCAATGAGTGCCACCAATTATTGCTCATGCGTTGATAGAGTAATTAGTTACTGTTGCCTACTTGGCAAGAGGAGGGGAGGTTGGGAAGAGGTTGGGAGAGACAGAGGAGGTTGAGTGAGATGAGTTGTGGGTTTTAGAAGATAAACCCTAAGACTGCAGGCATAATGGAAAATACTGATGCGCTTTCGGCTTCCGCTTTGCTTTCGGTGATTGGAACCAACTTCTTTGTTTTGGAGGATATTCTGTAGCAACACATCCACAGAAGCATTTCATCTGAACAAAAGGGTAGAGCATGACTAAAAGTAACAATTTTATGAGTGCCTTTTGATATTCTCTCATGTACAAGAATATTTCTCAAATCAATCAGAAGCTTTGATGCTGCTTTGTCTAACACATGCATCTGGCCTTGTTTTTGATTCTCAAGTAAAGGCTACTTTAACACTTAAGCGACTCTTAAAAATTTTAGAATGAATACCATCAGTGCCCGAATTGAGACATTACGTTTTGCACGTAAAGTGAACTTTATTGAAAACCTAGCGGCCTACAGACAACTCACACTTCCTGCCTTGCTGAATATTTTCAGGTCGACCCAGAAGTGCCGAATAAATAAAGGATTAATTTTTGACCACAGATAGTTCAGCGGTTTTCATTGAAGACTCAAAATTATTTTTTAAGACAGATAATTTGATTTTTCTCCCCAAATCTTTAAAAGACATCTCATAGAGTCACATTTCTTTTTATCTATGCATTTTGATACAATTTTTAAAGTACAGAATGGAATAAAGGTAAAAGGAATGATTCTGCATTCTCATCATGACATTAGTTCAAAAGAAAAGCAGCCTGTGATACTATTGCTAAATTTAGGAAACTGTTTCTGACTACATGTACAAGTTTTTTCACCGCCATCCACGGATGGTACGTCTCGAGAACTAGGTCAAATTTGACACGTAATTCTATTTAATAAGTTGCGGAAATCATACTCTTCCTCAATATAAGATTTCTCGACGGAATTAAAACTAACCCAGTCTTCAAACATGACAAAGGAGACAATTAATTTGGACAGAGATTCTGTCCCTTGTAAAATGCCTTCTTCTAACAGTAACTTCAAAAAGTAAGACGCAAGAAAAAAAATTTTTTTTTTCACACATCCATTTTATTTATACAAACTGATTAGATAAAATTAGGGGAAAAAAAAAAAACTGTTGATCTTGGAGAGACAGAATAAAGGCAAAACCTCTGTAACACCATGTACCAATGCTTTTATTTTTCACCTTAAAAAAATCAGGGGAGATTTTAGAGAGCATGAAAGACACAATTGACATAATTGAGAAGCAATTGGACGATTGACATTACAATGGTGAAAAATCTAGATTTAGATGATGTTCTTTATAAATAGGTCAGGCTGTTTTTAGTTAGTGTGTCCCAAATCATCAACTTGTAGCTTATGGCTCAGTCAGAAACGCACACACACACACACACACAAACAAACAACCCACAAACAACTATAGCAAATTTAAAGCTAACAGTAAACATCTCGTTCTAGGTAAAGAAAAAGAAGTTATCTCATCCACTAGACAAGACTAGTCATCCAATTTTTATACATAAAATAAATTATAAATTTCGAGCTGCATATCTACGGAGGATGTTTTGCTGCAGGTATATTAGTGTAACCTTTGGAAGGAATATGCGACATCTCAACGGGACTAGTTTGATATTTATGAAGCCACGGTTTTGCCTCCTTCCCTCTCTGTGGAATCTTTCAGAAAACTTCAGCTAGTATTGTTGATTCGTTCGTCCATCCGTGACAGCCTACTGTTTATTCGCTTTTGAAATTCATGTTAGTTCAACGATGAAAATCTGGTCTATGGCTTTCTTCCTTTTTCTATGGCCGTTGGATTTTCCATTATTCGAAGAATACGTTACAAGCAACGGATATAATTTATATTTTTAAGTGTTCGGAAAGGTGAATAAAAGTAAAATGGTTTGTGAATGCTGTATTAATATTGTTTCTTCTCTCTCTCTCTCTCTCTCTCTCTCTCTCTCTCTCTCTCTCTCTCTCTCTCTCTCTCTCTCTCTCTCTCTCTCTCTCTCTCTCTCTCTCTCTCTCTCTCTCTCTCTCTTTCTTGTTTTTTGGAAGAGCGTGGCCTCTTGTATTTTACTGTCAACTGTGTAAGTTACATCGACGGAACTTTTGAAGAAATGCTTTGGGATTACAGGTTTTGGTGATTATGACCTTTTAGTGACAGTTGACTTACAACTTTTCTCTCGTTTGTTACAGCGAGAGAGAGAGAGAGAGAGAGAGAGAGAGAGAGAGAGAGAGAGAGAGAGAGAGAGAGAGAGAGAGAGAGAGAGAGAGAGAGAGAGAGAGAGAGAGAGGATGTTGTAATAATTCGAAATATAAAGGGCCTTGGTGTCTCTTAGCTTTGCCCGGACATATTCAAGTATGTCTCTCAAAAGGAATGTCAATCATTTTGTCCTTTGAGAATAGAAAATGGCGATATTTGCCTTTTACTCTCTTTCAGTGCCTCAAGAATCATGGAGATTTTTTCTTTACGTTAAAATTTGATGATCCTTTATCACCGTCACCATCATATAGCTGTGAATAACTAGATTTACTAGAGGAACATATTTCTTCAACTCTTTTACGTCTACTGGTGTCTCTACTTCACTGAGAAATAACTTTTCATATTCGTTCCTCACCTCTCTATAATATTATGGGATAAACTATTACTCTATGTGAAAACAACCTGATCTCCACCACGTTTACTTGATGTTTTGTACCCATGCCGGGAGTATCCCTTAATGAGAGTCAAGGAGAAAGGTTCTTTACAACTCTTCTTCTTCTTCTTCTTCTTCTTCTTCTTCTTCTTCTTCTTCTTCTTCTTCTTCTTCTTCTTCTTCTTCTTCTTCTTCTTCTTCTTCTTCTTCTTCTTCTTCTTCTTCTTCTTCTTCTTCTTCCTCCCCCCTCTCTCTCTCTCTCTCTCTCTCTCTCTCTCTCTCTCTCTCTCTCTCTCTCTCTCTCTCTCTCTCTCTCTCCCTCTCTCTCTCAAACCTTTTCATGGAAAGAGCGACCTTTCCGTCTCGTAAGTCAGTCTTATACAAATATGACCAAGTAGCTGGATCCTAGGCGATCTTTTCTTCCTTGACACGTAGCAAAAAACAAAAAAAGTAAAGTTAACAGAATAATAAACAGGTAAGTCAATATCCTTTCAGTTTATTTTGAAACTTACAATGTTGGAACATGACTTTCGAAATTAGATGGATACCCTCTACTATCTCATTTTAAAAAATTTCTTTTTTTTTCTTCTTCTTTCTTTTCTTTGTAAGTTTTTCAAGAGTAATCATTCAACAGATATGTGAGTGAATCTAAATCTGTGTTCCAGATCCACAGTAGCTAGTCTCCTCATAAATATGAAATGCTTTTTCCATCTTACATTACCTGCTACTTCTCTCTCTCTCTCTCTCTCTCTCTCTCTCTCTCTCTCTCTCTCTCTCTCTCTCTCTCTCTCTCTCTCTCTCTCTCAATTAACTCGAATAGAATCTAGTATCTTCTGAATGAATAAATGATCTTTCAGTTATTCTGGACAAAGTGTCTCTCTCTCTTCCCCCCCTTTTAAGTGGAATACTCCATTCGTCATGCCTTGTTCAGGCCGAGTGTTGGGGGTGCGCAATGAGTTCTGCCTCCAATGACATTTTTGGCGTTTGACATTTTAGGCAGGGTGACCCAATTTGATTTCTCTACTGTCGCTTTGGGACGTCCAGTGAGTGCACTTTGTCTCCGACCCATCTCTCTGCCTCTGTCTTGTTACTTCTCTTATTCATTGTCTTTTGACCTTTGTTAGTACCCTCTCTCACTCTCTCTCTCTCTCTCTCCCCCCCCCCTCTTTGTAATAATCTATTTATCGATCTTGTGATTACATTGAGAACGCTTTTCTAATCAGAACATTATTAAATGTACCAATGGGGAATGTCATTTTGGTGCTATGAGACAAAGCCATAATTCTGAAAGCCGAGAGAGAGAGAGAGAGAGAGAGAGAGAGAGAGAGAGAGAGAGAGAGAGAGAGAGAGAGAGAGAGACACACACACACACACACAGAAACAGACAGACGGACAGACAAACATGCATGCCGGTCAACACTACTTGTCCTTCTATTCAGGACACCTCCATGGACAGTCATGTGCATTCTGCACCGCAGGATGTTAACAGCATGGAAACCGCGCCAGAGACATTTACAAATCATTTTAGTCTTCACACCGAACCCCTAAATGTTTTAGGAAATAAGCATTTAGACCTGTCCTTACCTTAACAATAGATGTTTTGTGGTAGATGAAAGTTTATAAGATAGTCACTTCACACTCTCGTATCGTGGGAAAACCAGCCCGTTGTAGTTTTACAACATGTATGTACATGTATGCATAGTTTTATTGGTTGGACACGAAATTACAATCAATGTATTTAACACGAAGATCTTGATTAGGCTTACAATTAGGCATATCGTCTCTCTGAAAGTTATGTTTGATTTGTAAAATGTATGTTTCAGATAAATTGGTATTGTTAAAAAGAATTAAACCTTCAACTTACTTAAAAAAGCAATGTTTCATTAAAAAATAATTCTTGGTTTCTTTGAAAAGTTAAAGACGTGCACCCTTATTAGCGGTTTTTGCTTGGTTCATCATTGGCCGTTATCTCTCCAGAAGTTGTTTCTTTTCTATGCCTCTCTCTCCCTCTCTCTCTCTCTCTCTCTCTCTCTCTCTCTCTCTCTCTCTCTCTCTCTCTCTCTCTCTCTCTCTCTCTCTCTCTCTCTCTCCTCCTCCTCCCTCCTCTCCTCCTCTCATAACGTTCTGTGAAAAGTGGGTCACGCATTGAGGCCAGTTCATTCTCAAGTGGTCGGATCAGGGCCTGTCAGTCTGGTGGTCAATAATTAACCCACTCACTCACTAGTTTTTTGGGAGGGTTCGAGATTTTTCTTCTTTTTCTTTCTCAATTTTTCCCCGATAACAACCTTGTTATCCCCGTTAAATCTAGGATGTAATTTACGTGCTCTGTTCCATTACTCGTGAAATCTTTTACTGGCTATATATCAGCACAGGTTATATATAACAACACATTTTCACCCTAACGCGTGATTGAAGCCTTTTGCTAAGGATTTTTTTTATAAAATCAATACATCGATTTAGAAAAATGCACATACATTCCACACATCTGTTAACATGCTGTTATTGGCTTGATATCAATAAAATTTAGAAGGTTTTGTTTCCATAGCCAAGAGTCCGACACATGAATTCGTTTAAATTGGCTATGCATGTCTTTTCTATATTTCGTTTGGAAAATTCTTTTATCGATGTCCCATAATCGAACATTCAGCATAGCACAATATCGACATAGCTTATTGCGGTGTCTAGACTCATGAACCTAATGCGGCTGAATGGCTATCAAATAGTGCATTTTACAACAATGCTGTGCCCTGTTTATAACTTATTCAGTTCGTTCGAGAATAACTCTCTTATAGTATCTCTTATTGTTGTATCTGTTAACATATTCCCTCTTCCATCGACCCATGAACCAACTCGACCAACCTTTCTCCAGCTTCTACTAGAAGAAATCGATCTATGGCATTTACATTGAGCTGCCCCGTTTCTCTTTATCATTTAGTACTCTCACTTACACTTGTTCGTCGCTTTGCGAGTGTGTCTGACAATGAGTACCAAGGAATACCAATCAGTGTTCAGAAGTGCCCAGTTTTAAGGACTTCACTAAAAGCGAAGCACGCTTAAAAAGACCTTCCATGTACATCAGTTTAAACAAACAGAAGCAGCCTCTGGTCCCTTTTACGTTTTGTTCCCACGACCTGCACTTCCTTGCCATTTAACCTTTCGCTGTGCAAACTAAATCGGAGGGTCCATCCTATAGCGGGACCCATCTAGCAATTGTTTCACAATCCGAATGCATTGCCCATTACCTACTCGAACATAATGCAGAAGCTTACCCATTGTGACTTGCAAAGTTTGTTGTTATTGTGCATTTTAGTGTTTGCATTGTTCTTGTTTTGTTTTTGTTTTTTTTTCTGGTCTTGTTGAGAGGGTTGTTTTTTGTTGTATTTTTTTTGTATGAGTGCTTTTTGTTGTGTAAGACAATCTTCTGTTTTTATAATTCTCTGATAAAACCTTTGACCTTTCCTGCAGCTCAAATAATACGAGGAAATGAGGAGATCATTTCCTTTGTCAGTGACAAAATTACACGAAAACTATTAAAATCCTTCTAATGCCTTTAATACATCGTTTGAGCCAGGAAAGGTTGCTCATCTGTTGTTCAAAGCACAGGAAATATTGAATTTGAGCAGCTTAAGGGATTACACGTTCATGTCTTCGTGCGCCATATTTATCTGATTTTGATGAATGGCAAATTTATTGGGTTTTTTCTTCTTCTTTCTTCTATTGAAGTTAAATCCAAAGAAAAAATGCTATATTATAATATTTTTTTTCTATTTGGTGCTTTGTCTGAGGATCGCTCTGTGTATAAGTTTGAGGAGTTACATGATGCATTTTTCAAGGTATAACAATTTATTAAATTATCTGAATAAATTGTAAACTGGTCGTGATTGTAATTGTAAACTTTATGCATTTTTGTGACGTAAAAATACAGTTAGTCTCGTACACTAGTACCCCAGCGAAAGGTCATTTTCCCCCCGTTTTCTTCTATACAATCACAACCGGTTTAGAGACTTAAGAAACATACAGTGACCACATGTGTAAAGGTGAGCAACCTTCTTTGACCTTTATGCAGAAAGCTCAAAACCCTTCTGGCCTGCGCCCAGTCTAAGCAAAAGTCTGATAAATCTGACCCATAGATGAGAAGAAACAATTTTTGAAATTTGTGGACACCAGTGAAATTTCGGATCAAACAAAGAGAAGAAAACATAACGAAACCAAAGTATTTCTCTTAAAAGGGTTTTGTGTGCTTATAGATTCTTGATGCTTAGTCCAATAATTTAACGCGTGAGTCATTACCTTAACTATGTCGAGCATCACTTATGTCGCTATATTGTTTTATCACTAATGACCTGTAGTTAAGATGGAAACAAAACTATTCCTAGTGATTTTGGATAGACAAGGCTCAGTATGAAATCGCGGTTTCTATCCTTCTTTCTAATTTTTTTTTTATTCTTCTATCCCGTCGGCCGAGTTGGGCTAATATGTTTGTGTTGTGGAAGTCTCTTCTTTATTTAGCTTTACGTCTCTTAAGTTTCTCGACGAATCTTTTACGTAAGTGATGGCTTTCCGGCAAGCCAGAGATGGGGCTACTTATATTAAAAAAAAACAAAAACCTCAAACAAAACAACGGATACCGCCACCGGTCGGCTAAGCCAAGGATTTGATCCGCGATCTCCACTTACCAATCGAACGCTCTACTTAATAAGGTATCTGGAGATCCAGATAACGGTATCCAAAAAACGTAATGCAACTCAAGAGGTTCAATAACAAGTCGGGAATTTGGTCTTCCCACTGCACTATACACACTTGAGATTTTATCCAAGTAAGATGGCGAGCAAGAATCTCTTCCGCGAAGCCTTCCATCAAGCTCTGGGTTTGTTGATATGTGTTGTATAATATGATAATCATTTGTGGTAGTCGCTTTATGACATGCCTTGAGGAATGCCATAACACCATGCCTTGAAGGGGTTACCTTCCCCACTTCTCACAAGCCGCCGAGGCTTACCTCCCATGAAGCAGTACAGCTTCCTGACTGCGCAGCGCGCACGCACTTCCTAAAATACTGAGCCTGAATCCATCTCAGCCAGCTAGTCGATGCCAGCCACTATGTCATGCTTTCAGTTTGCGCATGATAAACACTTTGTCTTACACAATTATAGACTTGCCGATTTTTTCCCCAGGTAGAAGTAAAGATAGAGCAAATATGTTAATACAGCGGCAATAACTTTGTAACGTAGGGGAAGCTAATAACGATTTGGAGCTCTTCTGAAGACCAGCTGGAAATAAATTAATGCGAGCGAAAGAAATTCCCAATGTTTTTGTGCGTTTTGTTGCATATTTTATATGACATATTAGCAGTGTTATAAATGAAAGTAAGGCTGAATCTTGCAAAGGCTGAAAGGACACACTAATGGCTAGTTTCATTGTATGTAGACGTGTCTCTTACGATTGATTGGGGCTTGCGAGTGATTGATCTTTCAAACAACTATACATTGTGAATCATTAAAAAATCTGATTAGCCACCAACTAAAGAAAAAAAATATGGCAAAGAGAGCTTAGAACGATTTTTTAAAAAAAATTTCACTCAAAAACTCCCACCAAAAAACAAACAATATTAACAACAACAACTTACTATTTAATACCGCGGCACCCTTAAGAAATTTTTTTTTTAAAAAGATTTACACACATTACATAATGGGAAAGTTTACGAAAGCGCTGTTAACGTAGAATTTCCTGATCAATGTACGTACACGGAAAAGAAAGCTAAAAGCAGAATGTACGAGAACACATGGGGGGAAAACTGCATTTCATTATGCCCTTACAATAGGATTAGGAAGCGGGAAAAAAAAAACAACAAAACCAACTGTGTTATGGCAATGCGGTCAGGTGTCACATTAATGCATCCATTTGTCCTGTCCGAGTATTCTTGTTATTCATCTATCTAGGGGCTGCGGTCAGACTGACCAAAGCAATCCGACCCGCTGACGCCATTTAAGCGGACGTGAGAAGCCATTGCGTTTTGCTTCTGGTTATGAGGTGTGTTTTTGTGGGTGCATTGTATAAATGATTCCCTTTGTGTTGAAAATAAAGATCCTTATGGTGTCAAATATTGAGGACGATGGGCTGGCATCAGAAATGAGATTCTGAGCAAAATACGAAAAAAAATTATATATATATATATATATATATATATATATATATATATAATTATATATATATATATATATATATATATATATATATATATATATATATATAAATGCATCCAGATGAAAGGGGTTAGTGATCGAGAAAGAAAGAATGAGGGTGAGAGATAGAGAAGTGAATAAAGTGAGCGGGCCAGAGAAAAGAAAAATAGATGAGACAGATAGAAAGAGAAAAGATGAGAGCAAGATAGGCACAAGGTCATAAAGAGAGAGAGAGAGAGAGAGAGAGAGAGAGAGAGAGAGAGAGAGAGAGAGAGAGAGAGAGAGAGAGAGAGAGAGAGAGAGAGAGAGAGAGAGAGAGAGAGAGAGAGAGAGAGAGAGAGAGAGAGAGAGAGAGAGAGAGAGAGAGAGAGAGAGAGAAGGAATTAAATTTATATAATTCTTTCCACACTAATTTTTCTTTTCACTCCTTTCATCTGATTTACGGTCACGTGATGCAACCATACTGCATGGTTTCTTTGTCTGCCCTGTTAACTTAATTCAAAAGTTTTCAAGCTAAAAACTCGGCGATCAGGTGTAAGTGAAGGAAAGCCATGACATTTCTTCTACACTTAAAAAAAAAATGTCATTCGAATCTAAGCAACAGAAGAATAATCTAACATATTAATGTAGGTGAGCGTGATTTAATGAAAAAACAAAACAAAAGAAAAACAAAAATCCAGTACATCGAACTTTCTATGGTAATGCTATTCTGTCTTAAGTATTGCTAAATTATTCTCATTTAGTAAATCCCTCTTTTTTTTGAAATTAAAAAGGAACAAAAAAAAGTTTAGGAGAGGAAAAGAAACATTCATGTAACAGGCAATTTTAGAAACAAAAGAAGCAAAAAAAAAAAAAAAAAAAAAGAAATTTTATATATATATATATATATATATATATATATATATATATATATATATATATATATATATATATATATATTGGCTTTGCTGAACCTCATAGCGGATAGTATATATCTTATTCCTGTTCGAAATATTTCCTAGATAGTAACTTTTAATCCGTACAATGATACGTTTTTATTTATCCGATTTGTTATTTTTCATATTTAGACGTATAAGTCACTATTTAACTATTTTTTTGTGTGACTTTTTATTTGATTTTTTTTTTTTTTTTTTTTTTTTTTTGGGGGGGGGGGGGGGGGGGGGGTTGTTGTTGTTTAATTTTTGCTTGCTTTCTTATTCTTTTTTCTTTGATGCTTTAACCTTATTCATCTCTTCCCGTACAAATGCAAGTCATACATATTATCTTGTCATAATTTTAGCATTTTGCTTTTCCCCTCTCCATTGGTGATATACAATGTTATTGAACCACTGGCTTGTGGTTAAAGGAAGGTCATTCCAACCCTGATGCGCAAAGCATATTTTCCGCCAAAAATTATGGCTCGCTGCCGAATGAATGTGAATTAAATGCGCGTGCGAAGAGGGGGAAACAAAAAACACACGTGAAAATCGTCCAATATCGTTTTGCTGTTTTTATAGCTAGTGCAAAATACTGATGACGCTCGTTTTACGTATTTTCTGAGATATAAACTTAATGTGATTTTTTAACAGATTAGGTTTTATTTTCCGTTTTCCTTTCATCATTCTGTTCAGCACTATAAAATGGAAGGAGACAATTGTTTCACCGTGAAGACAAATTAATGGTGCTATTGAAGTTACAAATATGCCAATTCTTATCTAGCTTCAGATTCTTCTCGTTTCAAATATCTCATTTTCTCGTGCTTGTTTTTTTTTTTTTTTTTAATCTCGCTTTCCTTCTTTCTCTCTGTCTGTTTGCCTCTCTCTCTCTCTCTCTCTCTCTCTCTCTCTCTCTCTCTCTCTCTCTCTCTCTCTCTCTCTCTCTCTCTCTCATCCCTCCCTCTTTCCAACCTTCTCGAATTTTCCGGTTTTCACAGCATCTTTGCCAATAATTCCTGTGAAATAAAAAACAGGCTGGTTGTATGGGTTTTTTTCCTTCTGATTTCTCTCCTCAAACATCATTATCCTATTGCCTCGCATTAAGATTGGTATCCTCTGATGTTGATTTTGTTAATCGTTTTTTTTTTAAAACCTTTCAATAGACATAATGTTCTAGTAGCTCTGGGTTGGAATTCTGTCTCCTTTATCCTTTCCTTTTCAAGCAACGAATTTCGTTTTTCTCTCTCAAGCTTAAGTAATGTCTATGTTATGCAGCTGGTGAACAAATAAACCCTAGACTAACTCTCATGAAAACCAGCTGACCAACTCTCTCTCTCTCTCTCTCTCTCTCTCTCTCTCTCTCTCTCTCTCTCTCTCTCTCTCTCTCTCTCTCTCTCTCTCTCTCTCTCTCTCTCTCCCCCTCTGACACCCGCACACATCATCGCTCGGCCCCTCTCTACTTCTTCCTTCCTCGATAAATCTTCTATCTATCTATCTATCTATCTATCTATCTATCTATCTATCTATCTATCTATCTATCTACCTATCTGTCTATCTACCTATCAATCTATCTATCTATCTATCTATCTATCTATCTATCTATCTATCTATCTATCTATTTAATTTTATAACTGTTCCAATTCGCCTTACTTTCTTTCAGTTCTTTATAGTTTTCTGGCGGTTGATGAATCCAACATTCATTTCTGTCTCCTTCTCTTTTATAGATCTATTGCATCTGTCTATTCCTTCTTAATCCAGACCTTACAGTCATGTCACACTCCGCGATAAGTGGTGTGTTCATGATAGCTAGTTATTATTTTTATTATTATTATTATTATTATTATTATTATTATTATTATTATTATTATTATTATTATTATTATTATTATTATTATTATTATTATTATTATTATTATTAATATATATATATAAATATAAACATATTATTTATGTCTATCTTTTTCAACCGCCTGGTGTACGGTATCCCAAAAGGAGACAGCTCATTGATTTAATATTCTCTTTCAATGGGTCTAGCTCGAAAACAATAATTAAGATAGAAATGATGATAAAAATGATTGAGATAGTGATGGTGGCGCTGGGGTCGACGTTGACGATGATAATCATTGGTATAATAAATGTAGACGATGAGTATCATTATAACAATGAGGATGGTGAAGAGGATTATTCCGAGTCCAAGAAGAGTGAAATGTGAGCCAGGAAACGACGATTCCGAACCATCTCTCCACTCAATCTCAACTCCAGACCACCCAGTGCTTATCTTTAACTCAAACCTTGTCTTCGAAACTCAAAAGTTGACAGGATGGAACTGCACCGCTACAGCAACATAAACAAACTTCTCCCGCGCGGGCCTGTCTTTTAAAGTGGTTCATAAGAAAGCGAGAGTGGGAAAAAGTTCAGAAAGGAAGAATTTCCGACCAGAAAAACGCTGCAGTTAACAAACAACAGATGAAATAATATCATTTATTGTTTTACTAACTTAACGTAAGCTCTATTTTTTTTTCGTTGAATTTTTTTTTATATATATAAAGAATATAATTATTTGTATCTGAAGGAAAGAGAGGGATAAAAATAATATGCCACTTTTATCTCCACACCAGCATTTTGATACCAATTCTGTCTCCTCAATGGCGTTGTTTGTGTGTTTTGTTTTCCCTTTTATTTTTCTTTCTAATCTTTCAACACGTGTCTTTCAACGTCTGAACTAACACACATCAGCACATAGACAACAGTTTTGTATTTCTACATAAACAAAGCGTGAGAAATCCTCCTGGTCCCCTGGAAGTGTGCGATAAATCTTGTTAGTGTGAGTCCACGCCAGTCACACAGCGCCAACACAGACTGCCATCACCACAGCAGCTACCTGACATCGACTGGCAGGGTCTGAGCAGATAAGAATGATGCCGTCACCGATACAACGTTTTGCTCCGATATGCGGCGGAAAAGAAGCAACAGCAGATTTTACATTTTTTTTAAATAATAATAAAAAAAAAAAAAAAAAAAAGAGGTCATGAAAAGCTGACGTGGCAAGAGAAAAGCTTTTGTTTGGTTCTAGATAAGCATTTCATTTAAAAAATAAAAAGGGGGGGGGGGTACCTCTGTATCATATTTCTTTATGAAATCTTCATTTCCAGGGTGGGGGAGGGAGGAGAGAGAGAAAGAGAGAGAGAGAGAGAGAGAGAGAGACAGACAGACAGACAGAGAGAGAGAGAGAGAGAGAGAGAGAGAGAGAGAGAGAGAGAGAGAGACAGAGAGAGAGAGAGAGAGAGAGAGAGAGAGAGAGAGAGAGAGAGAGAGAGAGAGAGAGAGAGAGAGAGAGAAATAACAATTTACTATCTTTTCTTCTCCGCAGCGATCTTTCTAAGTTATATATATTATCTTCGGGGTTTTAAGATGCATTTTTTTTCCATCCCTGTCCAAGCTGTTGGAATAATATTATTGTCCCGACTGCACGTTTGCTCAAGATAGTTTTTTGCGAATTTCACACAGCATGGAAGGAAGAAAAAAAGAAAAGAGAGAGTGAGAGAGAGAGATCTAGAGAGATCTAGCTCGAGACCGACAAATCAGACGAAAGACGTGGAAACATACTGACAGATGGAATGAACAGGGATCGAACCTGCACCTATGTACCCATCGTCTTGCCGAGACAAGACCAGGCACTTAACCACTGAGCTATCCGCATCTACAAAAATAGATGCTTCAGGAACAGTGAGTTTCATGCTGGCTTTAATAGACTAAGAAGTTGAATCGCTAAGAACGATCAAGTCCATATTTTTACAGGTCATAAACAAACTAGTCTGCTTCATCTTAAACTAACATTCGTTAATGGTGAAAGATTTAAAGTTTGTGAAACGAAAGTAAAAAAAAGTCTGCCTTTTATTGTGAAAAATATCAAAACATAGTTTCATAAAAAAAAAAATTCGTTACAGCTTTCTTACTAAGTTTTTTGTTCTTTCTTTTCTTTTTTTTAACCTCTTCCCATAATGCACCATAATTGTGTTAGATTGTTTCATAGTAAAACGTCTTTTTTTTTATCCAAGCGAGTTGGTTCTTAGCGCTAAAGATTAGTCTCCTTTGTACGTATGGGAACATTTTAATCTTAAAGGAATGACAGAAGAAAAAAAGGAAAGAAATTCTGCCTCACTTTTCCCATGAAAATTTCAAAAGCTTCCATCATTACGGTCAATGAGGAGAGAAACACACCTGAATCTTACTGAATTACAGATCTTCGCCACAAATAATTATACAGGTGTACCATTGATGGACGTAGACATTGGGGTGCGAAAACTCACAGGTTTGAACAGCATCATTCTGACTCTCAGAGTTAAAGTAGGAGTTATGCGTAACATAGTACAGTATACGGTTCTGGCCGTAAGAGTGTAAGAATATGTGGGAGGTAAACTTGAAATGGAACATGGAGAAAAAAAAGAGATATCGAACAGAAAATCCTCTCTGTAGGAGATCGTTACTTGCAGTAATTATTATGCTTTGCAGTTTGATAAGAAAGGCAGGAAAGAATATGAGAAAACATTGATAAAAGAATCCGGACGAGCAAACACGAGCGCTCACGCTTGGGAGAAGGGCTAAGGCATTAATTAACACTATTTTAAATACTTAAAAATATTCTCGAGCCATACGCAAAAAACAAAAAAACAAAAAAAAAAAAAAAAAAAATCCAGTCTTCTTCAAATTCGTGAGTCAAAATATATTGAAATGGAATTGTCCTATAACGGCTACAATTTGAAACAGTACAATTTTGTACTGTAAAGTTAATTGAATAGGTTTTAAATTTACACAATCAAAATTATGCTTCGTGACAATGCATTGTCCTTAAAGCTTGCATATAAGACCTTTTTTCTATCATTGGGCTTTTTCTTTATCTCCTTGTACGTATATATTGTACGTATACTTCTATTTCAGCCTGTCAGTAGCTTTGATGAAACTGGCATATAAATTCACATCATACTCGAAAAAAAAAAATACGCGATTGGTGCTGAGTGACAGCATCATGTACGTGTAATTCGATCTGTCTTGTAAATTAGAGGTTGCGGACCACCTAGAAATCTCGAGCCTTGGGAAGAAAGACCATTTTACCCTAGTTGGACATAATAAAACTCTTTGTGCGATAATCAGGGATAATTATTGATATCAATTTCGATACTTCAATTATCTTATTATTATTATTTACTTTTCTCATTTCCCTAGGTGGCAACGACAACGACGCGTTCACGATCCAGCCCGAGCACGGCTCCGTGTTCCTCGCCCGGCGAGTGGACTGGGAGGTCAAGCCTCTCTACAACCTCACCGTCCAGGTCACGGACGGCGTCGCGGTGGACACCGCCTCGGTGAGTTCTCGCAACGAGGATAGACTTAAATTATTATGTATCTGTCCTCTCTAGTGATCGGAACAACAGCTCGAGATCGTTCAGTTCTAGTGTAATGATATGAACTGTTTTCACCCTTAGCCTTAGCGTTTTTTTTTTTTTTTTTTTTTTGGGGGGGGGGGGGGGGGAGAGAGAGAGAGAGAGAGAGAGAGAGAGAGAGAGAGAGAGAGAGAGAGAGAGAGAGAGAGAGAAAGGAGGATGGGGGAGGGGGAAACAGAAATTTATTTGCAAAAAAAAAAAAATTATTCTGACTTGTAAGGGTAAAATAGGGGACTCTTCCTCAAACTACTGGCGTGATTTTTTTTCCTTCTTCATCAATAAGAAAAGGTAACTATTTTTTTTTTAAATTGTCGAACTATGTACAGATCCTTTAAAAAAGCTCCTTCTCATGTTAGTGCAAGTACCAATAACATGAATTCTCGTAAGGCAGTGCACCCCTTGGCACTTGCTGCAGAAATTTATAGCATTTTAATGAATGTTTAGATACATAGTACAAAACTAGTTGTTTTCCAGCGAGGGTAGGTTGCTGCAGCTGCTAGTGTTTAAAAAGTAGTAAATCGGCAGTGAGCGAATGAAATTATGTACACTACTGTGTAGCAGACTTCTTTAATGCTTGCGAAACCGGCTTACATATCGCGATTTTATGTTACATTGTTTTCATATTACAAAAGTAATGTGTGCCCCCTTTCCAACAAATTTTTCCTTTTTGTATCATTATCCTCCCCCTCGTTCACTTTTTATGTTTTTATTCTCGCTATTTTTGAAAATGTCCACTCTCTCCCTCTTATCTCTCTTTCTTCTTCTTCTTCCTCCTCCTCCTCCTCCCCCTCCTTTCATTTCCGATTATTTTTCTTTTTAATGCTTTATTTTTTTTAACCTTGACATATATAATTTTCAAAAATATCATAGGCTAACACACAAATTCCTTTCAATCGTCAACCATAGATCTATACTCTGAAGTTTGCTTCTTGAAAGCCAGAAGGAATCCTTATGTTGATTACTCAATTCACAGGTGTTAAACGTGTTTTTCACCTGTTTGTCATTTGAAAACGTTGGTATATCGGTGTTTAGAAAATAAACAAACAAACATACACAAATCTCTCTCACATATATTCGCCGTTCCAATATTGGCGTAAAAAAAATTAACTCTCGGTAGGATTTTCTCAGACGGACCATATTTAAGTCAGCGATGGCGGTTAGGTGTCTGTTGCTAGGAAACTACAAGGAAAAAAAAAGATTAAAAAAAAATGGTATCTGCACATTTTGGGAGACTCATATCAGATTTAGCTCCTTTTCATGGAACCAACAAATTCCATGACCTCACTTTTTTAATGAAAGAAAGAAAAAAACATTTCTCCTCGCTTTTTTTCCTTTTCTTACGTCAGTTCTGTTCCAACACCTTATCGAAAGTCTCAGTTAATATGTCTTAGAATTGTCATCTACACAGATTTTATGTATATCAGCAGTGACAAAAGTTTAGATTAATTCACCTCTCCTGTGGTCTGTCTGCTATGGCCACCCGTAATCTCAAATATCCGCCAGGAAAGATTCAGTTAATCCCTTTGATTTCAATGGTATCTCGTTTGCGGATGCCCAGCGCAAAAAAAATATTGACCGCTTTTTTACTACATCTATGTCACTGGTGTAGAATCAGGGCCCGAGCACGCTCTGATCCACCCCCTAGATTTGGCTATCCGATCAAGTGTCGCACAGTCTGGCTAAGCTGATGCTTAGAGATGGCTCTTTATCAGACCAATGGACTCACGCGTCCTGATTTATCTGGCAGAGTCCCACTCTGACCGACCCCTTCATGCATCACAAAGATGCTTATTCCACTGGCCAAGATTTACTCGAACACCATCTACTGTCGAACCATTTGCAGCGCAGGCCCAAATAGACCTACAGATCGAAGTTCACGAGTGGCTACTTTTTCTTCTTCTTTTATGGTCAACCTACTAAAGATCATTTCCAACGTATTTTCTTTCTTTCCTTTTTTCTTTTTTTTTATGATCGTGCGAGTTTGTAGAGTTTTGTCTTATTATTTTAATGCCAGTTTAGGGCACCGGAAATCTCATTCACCAGAGCCCATCTTTAGCTTAACTAGAATCTTGTAGACCATGGGATTCTAGACTTTGCAACTGCATTGCAACTTTTTTAAAATTACCACTTGTTTATAATATTTTCTGTTCTACATCCAAAAATAATATGAGCGGGTTTTATAGACTATGGAAAATAAGGCATAAAATCTAGTTGATAATTAGCACTTTCGTAATTTTTTTTTTTTACAACAATACTATTGTGTATTATTTAAACCTAATGTATGGCTTAAAAATTTTTCTTTCTACTCCAGTCAATTATTTCTTTATTTTAGGACCGAAAAAAATAGCTCGCTAACAATAATTATTTTTTTCCCCTTGGACCAAATGGGTGAACACCGACT
This sequence comes from Elysia crispata, assembly GCA_033675545.1. NCBI lineage: Eukaryota > Metazoa > Mollusca > Gastropoda > Plakobranchidae > Elysia > Elysia crispata. Next base: position 81,619 of record JAWDGP010002127.1, on the reverse strand, counting down.
TGAGCCATCAGAAGCTTTCTCTTTAACATTCTATGCATTTTTTTCGTCCTTTTTTCTCTTCATCTTATTTATCTTTATTTTTCAGAACCTTTCTCTCTACTAACTACCTATTTCTTTCCGCGTCCCTTTTTCTTATGTCTTTTATTTGAACTCACTCATAACACCCGTGTGTTCCCTCAGCTACTGGTGACGATCATCGACACGAACGATCACGAGCCCGTGTTCTCCCAGCACCTGTACGTGGCGAATATCTCGGAGTCCGCGGGGCTCGGCACCCCAGTGCTGAGGGTCTCGGCCACCGACAGGGACAGCGGAGACTGGCTCCTCTACACCATCCACTCTGTAGCTTCCTCCTCCAGCTCTGACAAGTTCCGCATCGGCGCCAAGAACGGTAAGCCGTGTGTGGTCTGCTGCGTGGTGAAGCCGTTATGTAATGGAAGTAAACGGATAGAGTCCTCAGAGCTTGTGACTTGTCGTTTCATGAATTGACTTGATGGTACACATGAGTTACTGTGGAATGGAAAGAGAAACGAATTACTAAAGATCTAAAGATGCAGACAGAAATCTGACGAAAGAAGAATACACCAACCGTAGCCTAGATGTAACAATGCAGACAGAAACGGGACAACAGAAGGAAAAGTATGTAGGACCTAAATGCGGTATAGACATGAATGGAACCCACACTCATATACGACACTCACCGGGCTTCTGAGTATTCATGTGAAATTAATGCGTGTCTTTTCAGGTACTTGATTTAATTTTCAACTGTCCCATCTCTTTCGCTACGTGTCTGTAGGGGCTTCATTATTTTATTGAGTTTATTCGCTTTTGGTTGAAAGACGAACGCGGCACAGGGTTAACTGAGACAGTGTAAATCATAGGAATTTCTGCTTCTCACTGCCTCGATGAGCGGCAGCTCTACCCCTCATTGAAAGATACAACCACCCATATAACTTTACTTTCTCTTAGGTGTCATCGTGGTATCTGGTGCTCTGGACCGTGAAGAACTGTCCCGCCATTTGCTGACGGTGATGGTCCGAGACAAGGGTGTCTTGTCCAAACGCAGCTTTGCCCGGGTGCAGATCAACCTGCTCGATCACAACGACCACGAACCGCGGTTCCTTACCCAGATGCCCACGGGTCGGGTGTACGAGACTGCAGCTGTGGGCACGTCGGTGCTGCGGGTTGAAGCCGTGGACCGGGACAAGGGTGAAAATGGCAGGGTTGTCTACGCCATTGTGTCTGGTGAGCAGGGAACTCGTAAAGTCAATGAAGAAAAGAAGTCTTTAGGAGTTGTAAGAAGGTAGAAATGACGTATTAATCGGTGATAAATGAATTAAAAAAGAAAAAAAAAGAAATATTTGTTATCAATGTTTTTTTTTTTCTTCCCCATCTCATCTCCTCTTCTTTAACTTTTTGGTTCCATCACTACCTCTTCACACTGCAAGGAAGATATTAAGATTTTGCAATTCATATTTTTTTTTGCCAGTGACATTCCTGTTCGCTAATTTTTGTTTTATACTTTCTAAACATGTGATCTTGCTTTTTTCCAAACAAGGTTATCTACTGACTATGTTCTTTTAACGTGACAATTAAAAAAAAAAATCTTCCATAGGGAACGCTGACAACACGTTCTCCATTGATCCTGACCTGGGCATCATCTCTGTTGCGAAGACTCTTAACAGACGCCTCCACCCCCGCTTTAACATAAGAGTCATGGCGAGCGACTGCGGGGAGCCATCGCACAGCAGTCGTGTGAGCCTGACCATTGATGTGACTGTGTCCAGTAACTCGCCTCCATACTTTGCCCAGACCAATTTTGTCGCAGAGCTGGAGGAGAACCTTCCTGCAGAAACTGTTGTTCAGGCTGTTGTTGCAGATTGTCTCTCCACAGTCACCTACAAGATAGTGGATGGTGATCCCAGTGGATTTTTCAACATCAATCCAAACTCCGGTGTGGTCTCCACTACAAGGCCTATAGACTTTGAGCAGGTTTGTAGACATTCAGCCTTGCAATTTAAAAACAAAAATAGTTTATCAAAATTTACATTTCAAAGATATGTTTTTTTTTTTATTTTGGCATGGTTCATTATGTTGCTATTTATGACAATTTTTTTTATGTGTTTTCTTTTTTCTTTTTATAGCATCTAAATCTTCTCTTTGTAAAAATGTATCTAAAGAATGGTCTGTTTACACTTGTATTTTTCTTTTGCTATGGTTATGATAAATAAAAAAGGAAGTGTGAAGTTCTTTTTTTTACTTACTGCTGATATTTATATCATTTGATAAGATTTTGAAAAGGTTTAAGTAAGCAAAGAGAATTTTTATTTTATTTTGCCATTTTATTTTCTTTATCAGCTTGGGGAGGATCATTCCTCTACAATGGAGTATATCTATTTTTTGCTGCCATATTTATTTACGTCTCTTTATCCCTCAGTTCCACTAAATGGTTCACATTTCATTATTGGTCTTAAAGTTTTTAGTCTCAACATTGAAGGTCTTCTGTCCTTCTTTTCTAGTCCTTAGTTTAAGACGAAATGATTACATTAATTCTATCGCATGAACAGGTCCAGTTTTTCAACCTGACCATAACTGCCACCAGTATAGTATCAGCTGAAAGTGCTGTCTCTCTCGTGGTACACATTTTGGATGTCAATGACAATGCTCCTGAGTTCTCTGCCAGTACTTACACAGGCACTGTGAGCGAGGCAGCCTTGCGCGGTTCCATGGTCCTCACAGGAGACGGTACATCAGGAACACCTCTTGTGATACAAGCATCGGATAAAGATTCTGGATCCAATGCACACCTCTTTTACCAGATCTCAGAGAGCGAAGGGGAACGGTACTTTGTCGTAGATCCTAACACAGGCGCTGTACGTACACGTGGATCTCTAGACTATGAGTCAAAGACTGAATATTCCTTCAAAGTGGAGGTTCATGACAAAGGCCAGCCTGAACTTCAAGCCCAGAATACGGCCAGTGTAACAGTCTATGTCATTGATGTGAATGACTGCCCTCCTCGTTTCACACAGAACAATTACCAGGCTATTCTTTTGCTGCCTACCTACCCCCAAGTCCGCCTGCTTACTATCGAGGCTGTGGACTTGGATTCCCAGGTAGCCAATGAGAAATCACTTCGCTACAGCTTGCCATCAGGTAATGAGGAAGGAGTTTTTAGCCTTGATGATGTCACAGGTGTCCTGGCTGTGAAGAATGACAAACCTAAAGCAAACAGCTACCACTTGAGTGTCGCAGTGACGGATGGCAAGTTTACCATGACTGCATGGATTGTGGTCTCTGTGCAGCAAGCAGGGGAGAGCACCATAAAATTTACTCAAGAACGGTAAGAAATCCATTATGTATTTTTAAAAAAAAATTCTTTTCTTTGTCTTGTGGGAATCTATTTATCTATCAATATATATATATATATATATATATATATATACAGTTGTAAAGTACAAGTAAAATGCGTAAAAAAAAGTTATTTAAAAAATATTTTATTCAATTTTATCATAACATAGATGGAACATATTTTTACAGTATGAATTGAAAAAATAAAGCAGATAAGGTAGTGATGTGCAAGATAATTGTAAGAATTGACATGACAATTTTTAAGGAGCCATACTGTTTTTTGTTGCTTTGTTGTCTTTTTTTTTTGTTGTTGTTCTTTGGTAAATATTATGTAATGAGAGTTAGTTGCTGAAAGTTTAGGAGCTGACACTTGTCCCAGCCCTGTCATGTGTTTTTTAACATTGCATTTCTTGATGCAAGGCAAATCTGCATGTGGTTTGATGGCATGCAAGTCTATATATCTGTTAACATGCCATAGGGTAGCACCATAAAATATGAGGTTTTAGGCAATGGATTTGACATTTTCATTAACAATTGTTTTCTTTGAGAATAATCGGTCCCTGTTCCCATTCTCATTTTCAGATCAATTAGATGTCGATACTGATCCTGAAAAATGAACAATGAATTACAAAAGCCTTTCGATCCAATCATCGTTTCTGATACAACTGTCAAAAAGGCGATCTAGATTATAGACAGATTTATAGAGATGTGGAGTTCTTTAGGCAGGGCATGCAGGGAACATAGACCTAATTTAATTAATTTCGCATAACCCTCCGTTACATAAAGACTGAAAACATTCATCTGATCGTTTATCGGTTTCCTCTCTTCATCGCAACCTTGTTTTATTCCACAGCTATTTTGCCAGCATGCCAGAGAACAAGCCTACAGAGTCCCAGCTTGTCATCATTCAGCCAGTGAGCTTCAATCTTGGTCGTCATGTGACCTTCACCCTGCTTAACAATCATGACTATTTCTCTGTGGGCAGCACATCAGGTGTTGTTTCTACCACAGGCCTTGCTTTTGATCGAGAGGAGAAGGATAGTTACACAGTGGTTGTCAAGGTAACATACTGCTTGTAGACACTCATCTCTGCTCTCTTCTTCCTCCCCCTCTCTCTCTCTCCCCCCCTCCCTTTTTTTTTTTGCTGCAAAATGCCTTTTTGGATGTGTCATTTGAGTTTTCATGTTTCTTTATACTTACAGGTGGATGATGCTGCCGCTGAAGAATTGTCAGCCCATGTTGTTGTTGTTGTCAATGTAACCGACGAAAATGACAACCTTCCCATGTTTGTTAATCTTCCCTACCACTGCACAGTTTCTGGTGACGCCAAACAAGGCAAAGTTATTCAAAAGGTTAGCTCTTTGAATATTCTTATGCATGATAGAAAATATAGTGAAAAGATTGATAAAAATATTTATGTGGAAATATATATGTGCTGCCCTTTAATCAGGTTCAAGCTGTAGATCCTGACCTGGGAGAAAATGGCAGAGTGACTTATCGCCTCGCTGACAGCATGGGGGATCGCTTTGCCATCAATCCTTACACCAAAGAGATCATTGTCAAGCACCTGATGAGGGAAGACTACAACAAAGAACTTGTGCTGAAAGTCATTGCACAAGACAGAGGTCAGCTCTTTTTCTATATTATTCAAGCTAATTTCTGGAATTGCAAAAAGTGTAAATATTTTAATATTTTTTATGTAACTTGAGTAATAAATAATGGTACTTTTCACCAGTTGTGATCTTTTTCATAAGCTCATATTCCTCTGTTTTCTTGAAAGCATTAGAGATGCAGCTGTAATGATATTCATATTCTCAAATCCGTACAAAATCCTTCCATCTCATACACGTAGCTTGAAACTAACTTTGACTGAAATTCAGTTATATGTATCTTTCGACAAGATCTTTTTATTTAGAGAACGAAAACTTACCTTTTCTTTTGCTTTGATATCTCAGGCTCTCCGTCCCTGACTGCGGTAGCTAGTGTCCACATTCATGTAACAGACAACACCAGCCCGCTGTTTGAGAAGCATGTCTACTCAGGCAGAGTGGTAGAGAATGCAGCCTCATACACAGCCATCTTGCCAGTCATGGCCGTGTCCCCGCATGGACAAAAACTGCTCTACTCAATCAGCAGAGGAGACAAGTACAACGATTTTGCTTTGGATTTTAATATCGGTGAGTAATCTCTTTCTCTTCTAGTGTGCGAAATGGCCATTCCCTTCTTGCCAACCTGCTCCATCCCTTCCCTATTCTCTGTCTCTTCCTCCTCCTCTTCTACTTGATTCAGCCTCAACCTTTATCACAATCTTGTTATTGCTGTCATATTTTTCTTTATGCATCTTATGGCTAGAATACATGATGTTTCATATTTTTACTCTATCTGCACTTTTAGTTAGATTTAACTTTTTTCCCCATTAAATTGATACAAATAATTGTTTCTCTGGTGAACAGCATTTCCTTTATATTTGCTTCTGTGCTTAATGTATAAGTGTAATGCTGGTAACTCTTGAAACAAACTATGCTGGTAACTCTTGAAACAATCTATCTAATAAACTAGGTCAGTTGCTTTGAATTTATTTTGTTCCAGGCTTCCTTAAATCTTTTTCACAGTTTCTTGTGCAGCTTTTTTATGAGTGATGCAACTATTTATTAATTAAAGATCACAAAATTATCATCGCCAAAAATAAATTTTAATATTATGAATAATCTTAGATGAAGTATAAGAAAAAGAAAAAAAAATCAAACATTTCTCTCAATAACTGCGATGATGATTTTTTATTCAAAGATTATTTTTTCCTTTATGTTCTTTTAAAGCAGATTTTTTTTGGCTGATTTTTTGTTTATAACTTTATGTGATAGCAAATTAAACATTAATATCTTTCTTCACCCTAAACCATTTACCACTCAAAATTTTGTTTGCTTTTATTTTTAAGGTAACTAAAGCTTAGCAATGTGGGTTTTTTTCATTTTTAATCTAGCTACTGACTTTCAACTGTGAAAGAACACGCTTTCAATATTTGTCATATTTTTCCTCACAACACAAGAGGATAGGAAATTATAGACTCACATTCTTATTTTGGCAGCTGTACTCGGCCTCTTTTTTGTAAAGAAAATACACTGTGTTCTAACTCACCTAAAACAATGTTATCAGCCCGTAACAAACATCTTTCTTATAATTCCTTGTTGTCTCATAGACATGGAAGTCCATGGTCCATGTAAGTATTTTTTATCACTGCAAATCAAGTAAATATTTTTGTTGCACATTATTACTTCTATAGGCTTACTTCCTGGTTAGAAATGCCCCTTTCAATTTTGATGTTGCTTTTTTGAATTTTTTATATTTTTCAAAGAATTTCATTTTTTTAAATAGTTAAAACATTTGCAATCGGTACCCTTTCCTCCCTTTTTTAAGTGTCAAGACTCAAACTGTAAACTTTGCAGATATAAGATTATCAGAAATTATTGAAAAATTAACCCTCTTGGCCGTTTGGCCAAATTAAACATTTCTTGATTTAATGGCATTTTTGCCGAGTATGAGTCACATATTTATGGCAACACAGTTCTAGGTAAAATACTAACCTTTATAAATCTCAAAAGTTGGCTTTTCTTCTTACACATTCATGTTGTAGACTTTTTATTTATCAAGAAATTGCTGTCCTTGTGGATTTAAATCATATATTTTTCTTTTCTGTTGAAATTTGTTTAAATTTCTAATTTTTCCAGCTTAAAAGTGTTAGGAAATAGAATAGATTTAGCAGCATGGCAAACAGTAGAGGAAATTGTGATGTGTTTTAAGAAAAGGTTTAAACTTTTTATGACACTAATTTTTTATTTCAGAAATAAGTCTTTTTTAAAGCTTCTTCCTCACATTTGCTTTTATCAATAGAGCTTTTGATGTTGATCTAGAGTTTTGTCATCCCTCCTCTCTTTCTTCATTAATTTAGTGATACTGATATTTGTCTCCTTTACTCGTACCTTCCCACATTCAGTTTAGAAAGTGAAAGTAAGATGAAAATTAAATATAGTTAAAAGGTGTAAATTAAAGTATTATCAAATTATGAAAAAAGAAACTTAAGTCAGTGTTTATTATTTAATTCCCTTTCATTATCTCGTGTCTCTGTGAAATCTTTATTTGCCTTTCCCACATGTTAGTCAATCATTTGGTTTAAGGCTTAATTTATATTGTGTTTTTGTTGTGCAGTAAAGCTAGATAACTTACAAGGTCTAAAGTAGATCTACTCATGATCGTTTTCCTGTGCACCTGCATGCTGAGCTTATTCTTGTTTGATTTGGCTCTTATATTAACTTCGGTTTTAGAATAAATGCAGCTTTTTTTTTTTCATTGTTTGTTGTGTTTAAAATGTGACTCTAACTCTTTGAACAAAAGATGAAAAAAAAATAATGGATAAAATTTTTATCTTTTTATCTATTGTTGACGTCTTTTTTTTTTCCTCAAAAAGTACTGCGTTTGTTATTTGTCCATTTATTTTATTTTTAGATTGCTTCGTCAAAAGGTACATTAAGAAGTATGATAATTACAACAAAGATACATCCAAAAGAAATGCTAAGCCTTTTATTTTTTGAGGAAATTATGTAGGAACATTTTTGTCCGAATTGAATGATGCACAACTGGAATGTCTGGGGTAATAACTATCAAAAATTAAATATAAAATATCTCAAAAATATCTTTCTGATGAACAAATCACTTAACTTCTTTTTAACTTGAATGGGACTGAGTTCGTTGCTACTGCTTTGCTCATACATATATATCTCAATCTGTGAATGAGCAATTGTATTACTTCTTGTCATTTTCATGTCATTTAAAAAAATATGTGTTTCATCTCAATAATCCTAGGTTTTTAGTCCTTATAAACCATATTGATAACCATCAGTTCATCAAGTCCGTCCTCTTGATTCAATCTACAGGTTACCTATCAGTGATTGGCCAGTTGGACTATGAGAGGAAGAAGCACCACCAGCTGGTTGTGAGGGCTACAGACGTTTTCACTGGAAGCTACGCAGAGACAAAAGTGAATGTGGAGGTTGAAGTGAGTTTTAAATATGTTTCAAATACTAACCTCTTGTTTTGTTTTGTTTTGTCCTATGTCTATAATTTGAAATCATAACATCAAGCTTTTATTATGACTAAGCATTCAAGCTCATTGCTTGAATTTCGGATTATCTTCAAGTCATATTCTCAGGGTGTGAAGTAGCAGGTTAAATTTTTTTTTTCTCATGCTTTTTCATTTGCAGAAAAAAAAGACCAAAGAATTTTTATATTTTAGTTGTCTGTTTTGATCTCTTCTCTAAATTCCTGCATTTTTTGTGACAAGTGTAGGCCATCCAAGCATTTTTGTACCAATAAAATGCCTCCATCTAAGTTTTGTAATGATCATCAGTTTTGTCACCAGTCTTTTTTTAATTGCTTTAAATATAATTATAGTCATACTTCTCTATGGGCAAATCAGTCAGGGTATTTGCATGAATGTATTGAAAGAAGTTAGATAGTTTTTTTTTTTTTATATTCTTTTGAAGATAATAGCTACACACACACACACACACACATATATAATATATGTATGTATGTATGTTAATTGCCAGTCAATTTATAAATCTTTATCTATTATACCTTATGCAGAAACATTAGGAATCTTTATGGGCAAAATGATTATAGCTATTCTATTATTATCATATGAAAATTATACTTGCAGTTAATTTTGAAACATATCTGATCATTTCTTTCTTTCGCCAAGGATGTGAATGACAATGTCCCAGTGTTTACTTCCATGAGATACAGCCACACCCTTCCTGAGTCAGCAACTTTAGGTTCCTATGTGTTGCAAGTCACAGCCAACGATTCAGACAGTGGAGCTAATGCTCTCATACATTACCAGCTTGCGCCTTTGCTTCCTGGCAATACTGATGTTGAGCATTTCCAGGTATATTCATTCTTTTCAGGAAAAATTACAAATGAGATATCTGAACGTGACAAGGCACATGTCATAGAAAAGTTTCAAAATCCAATTAGGTGCCTTACTTATGCAGATTTGGAACTGCATTCCTCTGTAGGTTATTGAGGACATGCATTAACATTAGACATGCTGTGAAATTTGGCAAGGATGAATTATTACAAACTTTGCACACTGTTAGGAAGATTAAATTTGCTGCCTCAAAATTCAACTCCGCCGTGAAGGTGCCTTTTAAACAACCAATCAAATCATCATTCTGAGATTCACAAATTGAAGCAAAAAAGAATAAAGAAAAAAAAAAGAGTTTTTTTTTTTTAATTCAAGTTAATTTTTATTTTGATAAATCTAACCTGACTCAAGGCTGCCCTTTTCATTGCTTTGACTATAGGTATCTTAAAGAGCACAATGCAACATGACTTATGTGATGACAAAAATTATCACTAAATAAGTGAGCCTTATGATACATTACTCATTGAAGAAAAAAAACAAAACATAATATATTTTTTTTTTAATTGGCTGGCTCAGGTGGACACTGAAAGTGGGGAAATAACACTACGCAAAACTTTGGACCATGAGACCCAGGCAGAGTTTTCATTCCTGGTCATTGCTCGAGATGGAGGGATGCCTGCACACAGTGCTACTGCCACTGTAACAGTCAAGGTGAAAATGAGTTTCCTGTGGTGGGAGGGGGGGGGGGGGGGGAAAAGTAGTAGAGGGGGAGAGAGTGCTTTTATTTAAGGTAAATTGTTTCTGTGAATACTCAAAATTGGCAGCTAATAAAATTATGTTATCAATTTTGAAATATTGAAGTAGCTACCATGGAAAAAACAATAAAATAACTAAAAATTCTAAATAAAGAGGTTTAGTTTAAAGCAAACATGTAGTAAATGTCTTTTTTAGATTACTATAGTGCATTTGCATAAAATAACAAAGTTGTTGAGCATATTGATTTTGCACTTTATCTGTCAAACCAAAGTTAATAGGTAATGAGGAAAAAAAATGGTTATGTAGTAACTTTTTTTTGATATTTCAGGTCCTGGACTTAAATGACAATGCGCCAGTTTTCACCCAACCTTCGTATGACTGCTATATAAGTGATCCTGCCAGTCGGGGTCAGCTTGTCTTCAAGGTCATAGCATTTGATCCAGATGAAACAGACACTGCAAGGCTTACTTACAGGTTTGAACTTAAAACCTATTTATTTTCATATCCCAACCTTAAAAACTTTTAGGTCATCTTTAAGTCATGATTTTATTTTTCAAATGAAAGTTTGACCTCAGACTATTTAATTTCAAAATCAGCCATGAAAGAACATGTTTCTGGTAAGATCTTTTCAGAATTTTCTTTAATGGAGAATGTACAAAAATATTATATAATAATTATAATAATATGAAAACTAAACGAAATAGCCTCACTCAGATCACAACCCTATTCCACATGTAAATTCAGCTTGTTTTATGAGCAAAAAAAAAAGGAAAAAAAATAACGAAAGCCTTATTTGGCAAATATTTCCGAGTACATCAACACATTAAAACATCAAAAACATATATGTACTCTATCCTACAGTATCATTGGTGGGGACGAGCATTCAACATTCACCATTGATTCAGCACTTGGAACCATCTCTCTATCAGAGCAGCGACGACCAGTGCTGGACCCAGCTTACACACTAAATATCTCTGTCAGTGATGGCGTCTTTACAAGCTTTACGCGTGTCACTGTAGGTGTCAAGAATGCTAACTTGTACACTCCTAAGTTTATCAAAGAGCAATTTGTGATGGATGTCACAGAAGAAACGACTTTTGACGAAAGTCATGTCATTTTGAGAGCCCTGGCTGTGGACCCAGACCGTGGAAACTATGGCATGATGACATACTCCATGCTGAATGATGATGTGAGAAATGTGTTTACCATCGATGCTGATACAGGTATGTGCTTCGACTTAAGAGGTGTGTAATATCTTTACATTTTCTCCTCAAATTGGAAAAGTTTGTAACTTTATTCAATTAAGAAAAAAAAAATAAACTGAGAGCAAGCCTCAGCCTTAAAATTTGAAATGTCATTGATGTTTTATTTTTTCATTGATTTGAAGACTTTAATACTGGCAATTGACAGTGATATTGAATTATTGAAATTAATTTTTTTACTCATTATTAATTTAATACTTCTTTTAATCTTTGGAGGTTTTAACCCCCCCTACCCCAAACACACACACACACACCTCTGCTCTTTGTTTGCAGTCTAATCACAAGCCTATAAAATATTGACCTCTTCATCATTCATTTAACTTAATTTCCAAGGTGATATCACTGCTAATGGACCTCTAGATCGGGAAGAGAAAGCCCAGTATTCCTTCACCGTGTCTGCCCAAGACAATGGTGGCCGCACTGGCTATGGCAAAGTACTGGTGCGAGTGCGTGATATAAACGACAACAGCCCTCTCTTCATAATGCAAGAGTTCCATGCAGCCGTGCCATATGATGCCACCATTGGAACAACTGTGTTGAAGGTAATGGATTTTAGGGACTGGCCTTAATGTAAAAGTTTGACAAAATAGTGGGAAATGATTACTAAGTAAGTAAATTGTTTTATCAGTTCATCATAGAACATCATCTTGGACATTGTTTTCCTGAGAAAATATGCAAAGTTTGCAAACTTCATGGTGTCTTAGCCGATCATGCTGAAGCTTTTGAGATGATTGTGAAAGGGAATCTGCAGTCTCAAGGTTTGATAGGTTTGAGGACTATCTTTTATCAATCTTTCCTTTTTTTTAACTTTCATTTATAAAAATTTTTATTTTGCTGTGTGAATAATGTGCAGCATTTGCCAAAAGTTACTTGTCAACTCTGGCCGGATACCTTTATATATAAGATAAAGAACAGTTATGCGGAGTAGTTTTTATTATCTTTCAAAAAAGTACTGCTTGCCTTGTATAATGCTTTTTTTCTTTTTGTGCTGAAACTAAATGCCTGTGTTTATCCTTTTACAGGTTGAGGCACTTGATGCAGATGAAGGCAGCAATGGAAACCTGCTCTATAATATTCATGAGGACACAACAAGTGTCTCTGAGCTGTTCGACCTAAACATGAAAACTGGAGAACTGATTACAAAGGCCTCACTAACATCATTTGGTAAATCATAACAAGCTCTTGAAACAAACATATAAACGCAGTGGGTTACTGTTATAGCAAAATTCTAGTGACTACCATAATCGATTTGCTTTTTTTTTTTCATCCAGAATAGAAAAAAGTAATGTGAGGATAAGAATTAATTTTGGTTTTGCACTGTTCTTTGGTTTAAACGTTTTTACCTTATATAGAATATAAATTTTTTTCATTTTTTAAGCTTGCATTAGTTATTTCTTTCAAATGACTCTTTATAGCTGCATCATTCTACTGAAATTTTTTCTTTACAAATGGGTTTGTTTCCAAAAGTGCACCACATTGAATTTACTATAAAAAATGGTCTTAAGATTTTGGTGATGAAAAGATGATTTTTTTTTTAAAGATGTTTTGAGTTAGGTATTCTTTTTTTTTTCAAAATCATTTTTTCTGCAAGTATATCAAATATGCAAACACTCAATTTGAGAGAAACTAAAACATTCTTGCATACAAGATATTACTTTAGTTGTAGAAAAAATTATGTCAATCAAAAGAGCACCAAAATTTAACTTGTGTTTAAGATAAAATGTAAATTTTTAATTTTATTTCCTATAAATATATGCTCTTATGATTGTATGATAATCTGGCCTATTTGAAAATGGTTCATTTATCCCCTTGCTATGACCCTTTTTTTTTTAGTCAAAATTCATCCAGGCCTATATCATTCTCATGTATTTGATTTCTATTCTTTTCAGAGAATAAAGTGTACCAGTTTTTTGTGCGTGTTGTGGACCAAGGTGATCCGCCTCAAGAGAATCATGCTCCTGTGGAAATTTTAGTCATGGGTAAAAATGATGAGCCACCTAGATTCAGACAAAAAGAGAGACTGTTCTATGTGAATGAGAATGAGCAGGTAAAGACTCTTGTCATTTCTTGCATTACATCTTTCATGACAGTAATTTGCTTCTAACTTTCAGTTGTTCAATGTGCATTTTTTTATATTGATTGCAAAAAGTGTCTCTGAAGCAGTTCTCTAAATAACAATGTTCATGATGCTATTGCTAATTTCTTTGTCACATTTAAAAATGTATCCATTTGTTTTGAGAGCATGCACAGTTGAATTAATGTAAAGTAAATGGAATTGAAAAGATTGAAAAAAATCTTTTTGCTTATTATTATTTTTTCAGAGAGATGTAACCTGATTTGCTATTAACGAGAATAAAAAAAAATGTACTTTTACAACTAGTTTGGTTGCCTTTTTTATCAGGTGGGCACAATTATTGCAACAGTGCGTGCTCGAGGAGTATCAGGCATCATCCATTCATTGGTTCCAGGCTTTACGAATGCCACTAACAAGCCCCCAACCTTTGCTGTGAGCAGTCACGGCCAGGTGCAGTTAAGGCGCCGCCTGGATAGGGAGACGACTCCAGTTTACTACTTGTCTGTACGAGCTGAAACTAAGGGTTCCCCTCCTCTTGTGGATTATATAAAAGTCACTGTACAGGTATGTGATTCTTCTGCTTTAGACTTTTTGCATAGCATCTCAAACTTCAATATTTCCAGTGGTAATCCCTATGTAAAATTGAGAGATGTATATAAGAATGTTCAGAATTAAGGTATTCATTCTCGGTAATAATGTTTCACTATTATTTGGAGATATTTGCAACTTAAGTTTCCTATTAAGTGAAAAACTTGTTGGACTCTTTTAGCCTATTTGCTTTATTCCCCACCAGGTACGAGATGTGAATGACAACCTGCCTCACTTCACTTGTTCACCATTTGAAGTTAGTGTTCCTGAGGATGCTCCTGCACAGCAATCAATAATACAAGTTCAAGCAATAGATGCTGATACTGAAGTGGTTCCCCTGAGGTGAGTGAAAGTCTTGACGAAAGGTTTAAAACAAAGGATATTTACATGCTTAGGCTGTAAGTCTCATTTAAATTAATTTAATGTTTTATTGTGCTTTGAATACTATTTTTTTGGTTTAGTAAAAAAAAGTCTCTCAGAATCTAATGAACTAATTTTAGAATGATATATCTCAATTGTATTTTAGCTGATCTATATTGATATGAAGCTTTTATCGGACAAAAATAAAATGCACAGTACTGCTGTCAAACTTACTGCTTGCTTTTTTTCTTCCAGGTATGCCATAGGACCTGGAATGGAAGAGCTGTCCTCTGTATTTGCCGTGCACCCTACATCCGGTTGGGTAACTCTGCTCACACCTCTGGACAGGGAGACCCGATCTTTTTACAACCTCAGCGTGCTTGTGTGGGATACACCTGACCGTTTGGGCCGCAAATCTGACATGTCCCTGACTGCAACAACCAGTGTTCTGATCACTGTCACAGATGTTAATGACAATGCTCCTCTCTTTCAGGTTGGTGCAGTAAACTTGTTTTAAGATTTTCTTTGGTCTTTCAACTTTATGACTATAATTTTTCTTTAATTTGAATTAATTTGAAGCATGTTCTAGGAAGTACCAAATAGATCATGTAAAAGTTGTATTTTAAGACTTTATATACTCTAAAAAGTTTTTAAATATCTAAAGGATGCCCCAATACATCTTTGTATGGAAGACTCCATTTGAGCCAAATATCTGGAATTAATGGATTTAACTCATCAGGTAGTGGACAGTCATTTAGATTTTTATTTTATTTTACTGATTAGACTTCAGCAAGTGCCTATGAACAAAATAATAGTAGCCTTTTTTCTACTATTGTTACTTTACATCCTGATCAATTATTGATTTTATTTAGTTATTTTCTTACTTCACTATGTAGGATTTCCAATAACTAATTGGTATGTTACATTTCTATGATTTTAATTGATGCAAGAGATTGATGCAGTCTTCTTTTTTACTAAAAAAATCAGCCTTCTTTCTTTCTCAAAATGTCTTAATATGTGTGATTATTAATAGGATGCAAAATTCTACTTTCAATGACAAATTGCAGAGAGGTAAAAGTGTATCGGAATATGCCACAGCAGTTAATGAAGGAGCATTATCTGGTACAGTGCTTCTCAAACTGGAGACAGAGGACCAGGACCTGGATGCAAATGCTGATGTCACCTATTACATTACAGAGGGGGATCATCTAAATCAATTTGAGGTTAATATAGTTGTGGATGTGTTTTGACTGCTGCAGGGTTTGTTTTAAGTTTGTCAGGGTGAATGTGAGGGAAGAGGAAAAGAAAGAAAAATCTAGATCATTGATGGATATGGGTCATAAAATTTATTATGAAATAAAAATGATCCCAAATTCAAGTAATTCATTCTTTGTTATCTTTTCCTCTAAATGGACTTGAATGTTCATTGAATGAACTTATTTTTAAAAGATTTGGCCATTGTGAATTTCAGGAGAATCATATAGCAGTGAACTGGATTGCTTTCTGAAACCTTCTTTGTAAATCTCTCAGTCCCAATCTTCTTTTCTTACAAAGAAGGTGTATAGTACTCTATAACCAGATAGTGCATGTGTCTCTTTAATCGAAGAAATGGTTTCTTAGCAGATACTTTTCAAAACATAAGGTAGTGCACATGCCTTTTGCTTGTAGATGAGGGTGAAAAATTGATGTAAATCTTTTATATCCAATGCAGGTCCACAATACAGGCGAACTTTTTGTTAATCGTCCATTGGATCGTGAAAAAATAGCCCGCTACAGACTTCGAATTGCTGCTACAGATGGAGTTCATGTCACATTTGCAACAGTCACAATTGATGTTCTAGACGATAATGACAATGTGCCTGTTTTTGAACAGGTAATTGTAACCATATCTCATTGGATTTGTGAGTTCTCTCTTTAATTCTATTATTATTACATAATAATAAACAAATAATGGATTTTAATGATACCATAATTATTCTTTGTCAGACTTCCCTGACTAGAACTGTCAGGCTTAGTAGAAAGAATTAAAAGATATCAATCAGCTCAAATAATTGATGAAAGTCTGACAATTAATTTGCTGAATAAAAAATATTTGATCGATAATTTTGCATCTAAGGAGATAAAAAAATCAAAGAATGTTAGAAAAAAAAGTTGGTGACATTTTTGCTCTTAAAAAAATAAATGAATAAGTTAAATTTCCTTCTTGTCTCTTCCAGCCTGTGTACAGATCTAACGAAAATGAGGATCTTGCTAAAGGGACTGCTTTTATGCAAGTAGTAGCTAGAGATGCAGATGCTCCTGGGACAATCCACTCCAGAATTACTTACAGTCTTGAAGGACTTAATGCTGAAATGTTTGCAATTGATCCGTCCTCTGGTGTGTACAGCAGTTTTTTTATGTCTCAACTGTATAAAATGATTATTTTTACCAGTTTGTCAGAGTGTACCATACAACCAGTCCTAGTGAGTTATATGTTGGAAAATAGAATGTATTTAAAAAGGGGCGTTTAAAATGTATACAGCCTCCTTTTTTGTTGTTATTCATGAAATTTAAAACAAATTTTTATCTTTTTCTCAAAGTTTACAATTGAAAAGCTGTGAAAAATGCATTTTTCCACAAATGAAAACTTTCTGGTCTAAAACTGCTTACAAGTAACTCATTTGAACTTAGCAATTTTCAGCTAGCAAGATACTTCAATATTTCTTTTTATTATCATCATCATCTATTGTGGTTTGCTTTTTTTAAAAAAAATTTTATTTGCTCTTATGGCCTACTTATATAGAAATCAATGTAAATACTACCAACGCAACTGAAGTCAAACATTTTTTTTTCACTACTATTCATTTCACAGGAGCTGTACGCACTGCCATGTTACTGGACAGGGAAACATTCCCAGAGCTTTCATTCGAAGTTGTGGCTACGGATGGTGGTGGGCTGAGCTCTACCGCCTCTGTCATTGTCACACTCAAGGTATAATTGAACTTCTTATCTAGGCTGTGCATTTTCTTGTTATATATACTACTTAAGTGCCATTAACAAGCTATTTTGTAATATGTTTTGATATTAGCAATTAAATATAAGTTATGCCTAAATGGTCAATTCAGTTATCAGCTTTTATCTACATTTTGAAGCAGCTTTCCCCCACCCCCCTCCTCCCCAAGACTTATTCATCAGTGTTAGTTTGTCAGTTTTTCTGGGTGTCAGTTTTTTTCACAGTTGGTTTTTAAAGCCTCTGCTCATGATGTTTACATGTACATTGATTTTAATTTGTGAACCTTCTAATCATTCTTCAGGACGTCAATGACAACCTCCCCATATTTCCCGAGGGTAGCTTACGTGAGACTTATAACATCAAGGAAGATGCAGAAGTCCACACGCTGCTGACAAAAGTAACAGCCATAGATCCTGATTTAGGTAAGGTTAAGGCGGGAACAAAAATGTTTTTTGCCTTTCAAACAGGGGAAAAATAAGAGTTTTTTTTTTTCTCCAAGCAAGGCCTTGACAAAAATTGTTGAAAGTTATTATTTTATCTTGTGCTATATTTTTTAGCATCTATTTTTCTTTCAAAAACTATCTTGCACTGTATCATCTTTTTTTTTGGCAATAACCATGTTTGTACCGTATTTTTAGTGTCATTTGCTATTTTACAATTGTTTGAACTGCAACTAGACACAATAGAATTATATTACTTAGTAGCGACCTACTATTTAATGAAAGAAATCATTCTCTGTACCAGATTAGGTCTTACTTCACATGCATTTTTTTTGTAAGGCTTAGAAATGTAAATATGCATTTTATTCTTCTGGATGAGATATCAAAATCTCTTTATTGTGAAAATCTACCAGGCATAAACAGTCATGTGCGGTATGGCCTGACCCAGGCAGGAGAGAAGGTATTTGACATTGACCCAGATTCTGGCATCATCAGCTTGGTGGCTGATCTTGACAGGGAGCAGAATCCTCATTATGATCTGACAGTTACAGCATACAATGTGGTATGTCTTTTTTCGACCTGATAGATTTACACCAAGAAGACCTTTTTTTAGCTTTCAGAAGGGAAAAGAAAAAAAAGTTTCTTCTTATCTCCCTAAACAGGACTATTGTAATAAACTAAGTTGTTGACTTCAAATGTTTGACTACAACGTGTTGCTGTGATTCCATATTCCTGAAATAAAGTATGAATTTTGTATTTCACCCCCTCTCAAGCTGGAAAAAATGAGCAGCAGTATTAGGGTACACAATTAAGAAGTATCTGATGGCCTTTGAAATACTGTTTAAAAAATTATTATATGAAGTAGGGATAAGTGTGTTTTAATTAATATTAGTCTTAAGGCCATTCAATTTTTATTGGTACCTTTGGAGTAGTGACAGGACATTTTTTTCAACTTTCCCTTTTTTTTTGTACAGCAATACATAAATACAAACATCATGTAGAGCACAGACCATACACCAGAATAGCTAAAAAGCAGGAATGATCCTGTCAATTGAAGTTGGATTCTGTTATAAAGATGATTGTCAGACTTTTTGCCTTTCTTCCCTCAGATTGCTCCACACCTTGTATCTAGGGCCACAGTACAGGTTGATATTCTAGACGTTAATGACAACCCACCAGAGTTTGAGCGCTCAAATTATGAAGCTGCTGTCCAAGAGTCTGCCCAGGTCGGAACATTTGTCACTCATGTCAAGGCGACAAGTCTGGACATAGGTATCAACGCAGACATCACCTACAGTTTGGTAGCTGGCAATGAGCAAGGAAAGTTTACCATTGATGCCAAGAAAGGTGAGAAAAATTCAGATGCCTTGTATTTTCTATTTTCTTCAGATATTTTTTCACTAGCAGATTATCTAGATTCTTCTTTTGATTTTTTTTAAAGCAATCATACTATGTAAGTATGATATCTTAGATTTGTGAATATCATCTGTTTAGAAATTGTAGTAATACTTTGTTATTGCATTTTGTTCACAAAAGTACATATTTTGAAATCTTATTGTAATAATTAAAAAACTCTATAAACAAGTTCAATAGATATAAAAAGTCAAAGTCATGAGATCATATAGTTGGTTTTGCTAAACCAAGTGAAGCATGAATCAATCAGTTTAAGGAAGATTCAAAATGATCTCATTGAGTTGAACGTACAGAGAATGTAATTCATTCTTTTATTTTCTTTTACTCATGGTCTACAAAATGTAGATGTTTTTTCTTTAAAGATTTGATTGAAGCAATGATGTTCTTCAAAGCTATTTCCTACCATTCTTTTCAATATACATCTTTCTTTTTTAAATAGATGACACTCTTAAAGACCTTAAAGGCCTATTCTGAAATGTTAAATCTTCCTCACATCTGCATTTATGGTTCTTATTGCCATTATCTCTTTTTCTTTGCCTTTGCTTCAGGTAAAGTCACTGTGTCAGAACCCTTGGACCGCGAGCTATCTGCAGAATTTTTCCTGACCGTGTTGGCCACTGACCAAGGCAGTCCTCCACTTACTGCCAGTACTGTCCTCAGTGTGAATGTAACAGATGTAAATGATAATGCACCTCGCTTTAGCCAGGATGCCTACACACTGCATGTCTCCGAGGCAGCAAGGGTAGGCGCAGAAATTTTCAAGGTAAATTTGAGACTCAGTTTATGTAGTCTGGCAGTGTTTGTTAAATTATATAGATTAAAAATTCTATATGGTGGAAAAAAATATTTCTCTTTTTGATTGCCACCTAAAGAATCCTGAGTTTTAAATGTAATTGGTAGATAATGAAGATTGTGAATTAAAAATATTTGTCATTGATTTGCATATTGAAGACATACAGCAACTTTTTTTTATCTTCTGAACTTTTGCCTCATCATCTCTTTTATTTTAGTTTTTAACACTGTCCCAATAGATAATAATTTCTGATATAAATTTTAGAGTGCCATATTTAAAATACATTGATCATTTATATTTGGCTAGACAAGTCATCCTTTGTACACATTTGAAAATCTGCAAAATTATTGAAACCTTCCCTCAGGTGATGGCCACAGACAATGATAGCCCGCCTAATGCAAAAATTACCTACAGCATCATTGATGGGAACAGCATGAACAGATTCATAATAGATCCCAACCAAGGAATCATGCAAATCAATGCTCCCCTGGACAGAGAAATGGTAATTTTGAACTCACTATGAACTGTATTTAATTGGTCAGCTTTGTATGAATTTCAATAGGGTTTGATACAAATTTGCTGTGAAGGTTGTTTTTTCATTATTAATGTAGAATATAAAATGTTGTTTGTCCCCTTTCTTTTTAGTGCTTAAGTAACATTAGCAGTATTTGCACTAAATGTCTTGACATAATTATACATCCAACCCTTTTCCCATCATACTTAAATGCCCAGAAATTTTTTAAAACTGTCTTGACAAAAGCTTAACTTTCCTTTCCTCTATCTTTTTTATAGTGTATTAGAATGTTTATCATCTTTAAATTTCTGGTATTCTTAACTATCTAAAATGAATCAGCTGTATCATTTTGTGTTGCCGTATCTTCAAGCTCTTTATGGTTTTATGTTTGATTTATTTTGTGATTCTTTTTTTGCAGACTTCAAGCTACTCATTGGTTGTTCAAGCCCAGGACTCAGGTGTGCATGCTTTGTCCAGTTCAGCTGTGGTCAGCATCCTTGTGGATGATGCCAATGATAACCCTCCTAGATTTTCACAACCTATCTACAGAGGCCTGGTTCAGGTGAGGATATTCAATTAAAAGAAAAAATACATTTTATATAATTTTTTAAAATCAATTGGAACCTTCATGATTTTTTCTAGTATACGTTTTGATGTCTGTTTTGGAAACCTTTATCTAAATATTGTTTCTCTGTTTTGTTTGAATTATACTCAAATTTATGGAGAATCATATCATTTAAATACTTTCTACATTACACAACATGGGATAAGTCAGTATTCATTTCAGCTGGAAATGAATTTCATTACTTGAATTTTATTTCATACAAGCCCTATACACATTTCTGGAATATTTCTGTCTAAGATGTGTTTTTTAATGTAAATTCTTCATAAGTAAGGGAATTTGAACCTTTTGGCCATCAAAATTCCTCCTAAGTGTTATTGTTAACCATTGCACATTCGCAAGCGACAAAAGAAAAAAAGAAAGTTGAAGGGTATAAGGCTTGACTTAAATAGCTGGGAGTATCAATGACTGTTGCTGAATATGCTTGTTCAGTTTGCATCGCAATTAATGTGGAACAGTGACCAACCAGTGATATTCTGATTGCTTTAAAGCTGGCTGTGTAGGGGGACTTTCTGTCATGGCTATGCAGGGCAAAAGTGATGGTCAGGCAAAACAAGCCAATCTCAGCGACCTGAACAAAATGTTCTCAAGTCCATGCCAAATCATGGTTAAAAATAATCATTAATTTGTAATGGTGAATACATTTATCATTATATCCATTTTAATTTCATGCATTTTCAAACATTATTCAACTCCTATTTTTGTTGTGTTTTTTTTTTTGTTTTGTTTCAACCATTTGTTAATATCCTCTGTAGTTTTTACTTTGTTACACACATTTAGTGTAGAATTTTTTTCCTTACCCATTGAGTTCTACAATAATATTACTAATATAGTAATAATAGGATAGTGAACCTTTTACTTTATTTAACAACACATCCAAACCTTTCCCCCCTTGTAGAAAGCCAAATTGGGCAATGTAAGTATGATAACATCAACAACGACAACAATGAAAAAAGGGGAGATTTCTGTGTTGTGACTAACACTCTAATATTAAAGTAAAATTGATGTGTGTAAGCTGTTAATTTGTCTTTACAATCAGACTTTGGTCTAAAACTTTTTCAAAGTTTCGAAAATAACCTTCGAACGTGGCTATCTTCATTGTACTGAATATGATTAATGGGTTTGCAGCAAGCATGGATTGATTGCTAAATTTAAAGATTTTTAAAAAAAAAATAATGCACGCTTTTTTAAACTCAGTAGTAATCAAATTGATCAAAATATAGACATTAAGAAGCTTGTCACTCACACTGTTTAAAATTTTTGGAAAATAATCTTCTGTAACAAATCTTTGGTTTGGTAAATTGAAATGCCTGAAGAAATTGGCTTATCCTAAAGTTTTACACTTTGTTCTTATTTTTTTTTCTCATCTATTGTTTAAGACTGTAAATAAAAAACAATGTTAAAGCAACAACAGAGATTATAATATTTGGCTCTCCTGTGAACTTGTTTTTACACATCAGTGCTGCATACAAATCACATCATTTTTGTTTCAATTCATTGAAAAGTCCAATTTTTATTTTTATTTTCTTTCTTTTTTTTTTTTTTGCTTTTGTTTGTTTTGTTGTTCTTTCTTGATTCAACTTTATTTTGAAAAGAAGCAAAATAAATGAGATGAAAATTTATTATTAAATAAACCACCCAAACTTTTGACACAACTTCATATAAAGTATGGAAGCAATGATAATTTATCATGTTAAAAAGTGTTCTGAAGGAATAAGACATTTTTTTTCAAAATTGATTTTCCACACAAGACATTGAAATTTAGGTAAAGTATGTAGCTGAAAATAAGAGATGGTGAATAAAATGTTTAAAAAATGGGCATAAATATTTGCTTCCAGGGGAAACGACATTTTAGTTTTAGATGCACATCTCTATTTTAAGAATTTAAAGGAGTATAAAAATGTTCTATCTACGTGTAAGAAATCAATGACCACTTTTTTTTGCTGTTTTTGCAACGAACTTATTTTTTTTCGTCTTTAATCATCATGATAATATTATGATGAAATTAACTGTTCAGGATTTTATTATCTGTAATCTCTTTTCCTTTGAGATTTATGTTGTCTCCTTTGAATGAATACCATGCTAATCTAATTGAATGAAACTTTTTTTTTTTAATTTAATTTCTGTGTAGAATTAGTAAGCATATTCCAAATCCAAAGCTATTTTTTTTTTGCTTTTGGCTTGTTACTTTGTACACACTGGAAATAAGTGCCTGACATTTAAATTTGCACAAACAGTTTCCAATAAAGAGAAATAGTGAGGATTTGTAGCTAGCGTTATTTTACCTAGATTTTTTTCTTTTCTCCTTCTCCTTTTTTTTAATGGTCATATTTCATTTTCCTGAATTTAAAGAATAAATTTAAGAAGTGCTCGCATTCATTTGTCATTCAGTTACTTTTGTTTTCGTCAAATAAATTACAAGTCATAAAGCTTCTAACTTTATTCTTTTAACAGCTAGTTTCTGAAAGGAATTCTTTGAATCTAAAATGTATTCATCTGGATAGTTGTATTCCTTTTTATTACAGGAGGGTCGACGCACAGGCATTGAGATTCTATCCGTAAGTGTCACAGATGCAGATCTGCCAGAGAATGGAGGCCCATTCCACCTGGAGATTGTGGAAGGCAATCAGAACGGAGAGTTCCACATTGATAACAATGGCCTGATCAGCACTGCTGGTAAACTCTCAAAGCAAGTCAAAGACACGTGAGTCTCTTATTCAAGTTTCTTACATATTAAATTTGATAAGTTTATATTTGGATCTCGTTCTTTGTAGATTTTCAAATGATCCAAGATATGTAATAACTGACTGTGTGAAAAATCTTGAGTAGAAAACTGAATTCAAGCTAAAGGCTTTTAAGAGTCACTTTTACAGAATCAAACTAAACTGGCACACTCTTTCTTTTTAACCCAATTATTTTCTTTTATTAATGATCCCTTTGCGGGAAGGACTGTCTATTAAAACTAAAATGAATTTCACAAGAAATAGTTCAACGAAAATGGTGTACCCATTACATCTTTAGAAGTATTAATGACTTATTGAATCGATTGTCCCCCCCCTCATTAAATATGCTTTAAACCCTTCCATTGCTAGGTAAAAATTTTATTGTTGCCTTCTCTAGTTACAACTTGACTGTCCGAGCATACGACAGTGGGGAACCACCATTGTCTTCAGATGTCAAAGTGGAGATCTCTATCGTGAATGATAGCTTGCATCCACCAAAGGTGCAAAAAATGTCTGTTACTATCAGATCCTGTGCAGAAAACTTCTTTGGTGGAGTCATAGGTCAAGTGAAAGCTCAAGATCTCGATCCCTATGACAGACTTGTGTTCACTATTGTATCCCCCAACAGTCATCTGTTTGATATCCATCGCTTTGATGGGCGACTCATTGCTTTGACAAGTCTTGATGTTGGACACTATGTGGTTAATGCAAGCGTTTCTGATGGGAAGTTTACCAGCTACGCTCGTGTCGATGTAGATGCAGTATGCACCACTAAGGAAACGCTAGCTAATGCAGTCACAGTGCAATTTGAGAACCTGAGTGTTGAGCAGTTCTATGCTAATTTTAAAGATGACTTCCGACGCGTCATTAAAAGGGAACTTAAGGTGCGTGAGAGTAATGTGGAAATCATCAACGTTCAGTCAAGTTCTGAGAGTTTGGAAGGAATGGACCATGTCCTTCAGGCAAATAGAATCGAAACGAAAAAAGGAAGGCCTGACTTTGTATCATCTAGCAAAAGAGTGAAACGTAGCCCTGGAGGTAGTAGCAACAGGATGGGCCAGGATACCAACTTGGACGTTCTTTTTGCTGTGCTTAAGTCACCGAACAATTACTTCCCACGACAGACCCTAGCACGCAAGGTGAAGCAAGTGCAAGGCCGCATTGAGAACCAGCTTGGGGTGGCTGTTGTTGATGTGTTCGGTGACACCTGCCAGGATGACTCTTGTGATATTGGCACTTGTGTTACCAAAGTGGATTTTGATGAGAGCACCCTCGTACCAGTTCAGGTGAAAGGGGCATACTTTGTTTCTGCTCAGCACCGCTACATTCAGCAATGTGTTTGTCTGGAAGGTAGGTGTCTCAAAAAGTTGTTTATGGATGAATGCATCAAAGTTAGATACTTGAAGTGAAAAGTGTTCAGAAGTATCATATTTGTGGACTTATACATAAGTTTTATCACGCATCTTAATGGTTTATTGCTGTGAGCTCAAGAATGAGACTGAAATAATAATAATAATAATAATAATAATAATAATAATAATAATAATAATAATAATAATAAGAAGAAGAAGAAGAAGAAGAAGAAGAAGAAGAAGAAGAAGAAGAAGAAGAAGAAGAAGAAGAAGGAGAAGGAGAAGGAGAAGAAGAAGAAGAAGAAGAAGAAGAAGAAGAAGAAGAAGAAGAAGAAGAAGAAGAAGAAGAAGAAGAAGAAGAAGAAGAAGAAGAAGAAGAAGAAGAAACTTTTTCTTTGAAATTGCATTTTTACATAGGCAAGTAAAGTTTTTTTTGCCTTTTTCAGCTGTCTTTAAAAATGAATTTCAAACTGATGTCATTAGTATTTTTAAAACTTTTTAAAGTGTAAAAATGTATGTGTCAAAAGTAACATTAGGGTTGAACATCACTTGGATGTAAGCAAGTAAGCTTTGCTCTAATGTTTTCCTTATGTATCCTTTAGTATGTAAGGGAAATGTTTCTTGAAGGCTTTGAGATGATTATATGAAGTGGAAGAAACTTGCAATGATTTAGGGAAAGAAAAGAAAAAAAAAAAAAGATCTTATCTAAAAGGAAATGGACAGCTATGAATGACGAACTTGCAAAGAAATTATTCTCAAATTACAGAGTAATTACAAGTAATGCGATGCAAAACTTATCTACTTATTTCATAACCAAACTAATAAAATTATCCTGCTTATTCTGCAAGTTATGTAGAAAATTGCCATTTGCAAAATTTATATTTTATAAAGTGAGGGAGACTCTCAAAAGATTATCTCACTTAGGATACAGACATCTTCAGAACAAATGGACTCCTTTTTCCACAGGGTATTGTGCGCAACAAGTATGTGGTGACACAACATGTACAGCCAACACAGTGTGTCAGCAGAATGCCTTTGGTGACTTTGTTTGCCAGTGTCCTGAGGGTCGCACAGGTCACAACTGCCAGGATGTTGTACCTCTCTGTAGTGGCAACAGCTGTCCCATTGGTCAGTATCGAGAATGTACAGTTTTTGCTGGGTATCATGTTTTAAGAATGTGTTTATGCCAAGTTAACTCAATAACTGATAACCAAGCTTATTTCATTGAATAAATTTAATGATTTTACCATTATGATTCATATGTAATTCATAATGTTTATGGTAATGCAGCTGCTGATCTTAGAAGGTGATTGCAATAATTTTATCATTAAATGAATATCTAGTAAAGTGATGCTTTAGTGATTTTTTTTTCTTGGTGACAAACATTACTAAAACTGGCCTCCTTCTATCATCCACCAGAACGTCCCATGACATTTGCTGGCAAGAGCTATGCTAAGTGGCGACTTCAACACTCCACTAAAAAGCGCTTCTCACTTCGCCTGCGCGTACGCACTCGCCAAACATCAGCTGTGCTTATGTATGCTAAAGGCAAGGTGGATTATAGCATTTTACAGGTAAGGTGTAGATATTTTGGATTTAATGGATAATGTTTTTTGGTTTAAAAAAAAAATGACAATACAATTTGCTTTACAAACTTGGCTTACACCAATTGAATTTTTGGCCTTTAAATATTTCAATCACAACAGTTGCAAATGCATTAAAACACAATCACATTGGTTTTAAAGAATGAAAGTATAAAAAATCATAATTAGATTAGATTGAAAGTAGAGTTAGCTGCATGGTAGCTATCAGTGTAAGAAAAACCAAGATTTAGGGGCAATTACTGCACCTTTACAGCAATTGAAAGCAGTTAACAAATCAAAATGTTCGCATATCCTATCATTGACTGATGATTGTTCCAGATTGAAAGAGGCAGTCTAGTGTACAAATTTGACTGTGGAAGTGGGGAGGGACATGTTCGCATTCCTGTTGCCCTGAGCGATGGCCAATGGCACACAATCATGCTAGAACGGAATGGCCGTGAGGCGGAGCTATCTCTGGACGAGGCATATACAGCTCTTGGTGTTGCCCCTGGGGTTCATGCTATTCTCAATGTGGACACTGAGGAGCTCTTTTTTGGTGCTGAAGTGGATGTCTTTCCTAATGGATACCGTGACATTGGGCACGGCTTTGAGGTAAGCGATTATGATATCATTTTCCTAAGGCCCAAATCAATTTGGGATTTTATTTCTTTTAAATTAAATTTTACCTTTACTGACATTTTTTTTAGCTTTAGGAGCCATTAAATGTTCCATCTGAATTCAGCTTCAATTCCTTCAAAATGAGTAAATAAGAAAGGGAGGGAAAAAGGCCAGCAAAACAGCAAAAAGCAGTTGGAAGGGTGGCGGGGTGGAGAAGGAAGAAAATCTGGAGAAAAGAACTGGATGGAATTTACAGAAGTACCAACATCTCTTAAAATTTATGTCCTTCCCTCCTTGCCCCACTAGCATATCAGGCTGTGAGCACTTTCTTTTATATTGAGATTTGGACATAGAAAAAAAAAATTAATTTGAGTGAACATTTATTGGGTTGAGTATTATTTATAATTGTTGTATGTTTGCTTTAAGGACTTATTTGCTTGGCCTATAATTTCAAATAACAGTGATTTTATATTATCTCAGAAATTTGTATCATATAATGAGATCTTTTCATTTATTAGTGAGCTAACTACCTTACATTGTGTATATCACTTATTTCCCCATGTCAGAGGGAAGACATTAAGAACATTTTTAAAACAACCATATAATAATCAGAATGTCTGAATATCTTCAAATTTGATTAAAAAAAAAACAACTATCTTTTGTTTTGTATTTATGTTAATTTGGAATTGAAACAAATACTTACTTGACTTTTTGCTTCTGTTTTGAATACTTGTATCATGCTTACATTGAGTGCTGGTATTATGTCAAAGTATCCATTGAAATGGAAAAATAATAAGTGCATGTTTAAATAAACGAAATTTATGGTTCTCAGGGTTGTATGGAGGACATCCGTGTCTTTAACATCCCTCTTCCATTCAATGGCAAAAACTACATGGCCCGTGCCTTAGAGTTTGAGAAAGTCAAATTCCATTGTCAAGACTACCCAGTGAGGTTTTTGCCAGGTGGAGGTGAGCAAAAACTAGAAAAAAAAAGTTAATTGCATAGTGTCATTGATTTGTTTGTTTGATATTTTTTTACACATCATTTTTAACATTTCATAGTTGGTTTAAAGTGAAAGATAGTTTGATGCAGGTACAGTTTTAAAACCGCAAAATAAAAAGAAAGTCAACAGTTATGCTCTGGATGAAAGGCATGTGTCTTTTTTTTTTCTTTTATCCTAACATAGAATGAAACCATTTTTGTTGAAGACAATGATGATGGTGATAATAATGATGATGCTTCTTGAGTCTTTTACCAGAAAAAAAAGTGTCATGAAATTTTTGTCCTAATTTGGATCAATAATTGTACATATCAGTGTCAGTCTTGCTCAATGCTTGGTATTTACCCTCGTATTTGCTTATTATTTAGATAATTGTAGTTTCTTACTTATAGTATATTTTTTTATCAGTATTCTTATTCCTAGATTCAACGGATAACATGACTGTCTTGTTAACAGATGCATGCAGCAGTAACCCATGTCTGAATGGTGGTCAGTGCAAGCCATCTAGTGTGAATGAGTTTGTGTGTATTTGTCCTGGCGAGTACAGAGGCAAGCAGTGTGAGCTGAATCCAGACCCTTGTCTGCAAAATCCTTGTTTAGATGGAGGTAAGTGCAATTCTTTTGACTTTGCTTCATAACATTGACATGTGTTTATAAAAACTTTAATGCCAAAAAAGTAGAAAACAAAGTAGCCTGGCTTTTGTTTGTATGGATTTCTTGTCATGAATTTGACCAAGGGCTCCTGCCGCCCCTCCACAGACACACATCAAAAATTTTTTTTTTAAAAAATAGGAGTATAGAAATACATAAATACAAATAGAAATATGGAGATAAATACATGTGTAAAAGGATGGAACTGAGTATGAAACTGCCTTGATAGAAGTCTCTGAAACGTCTGAGTGAACACATCCAATGATTCAGTTAGAATGACATTTCTAGTCATGATGAATGAACAAATAGTGTTCACATACTTGATGTGTTTTTTTTAAAAAGCTGATCTTTTTACACAAAAGAATGACTTTGCTAATATTGTCTTTCTGCAATGCAACATTGACTCGAAAAAGAATGCTCATAGTGAGTTTGAAAAAGATTTACTTTCAATACACATATTGATGAATGATCTTAAGAAAGAATTAAAACCAAATGAAAATTAAAGATAATGGTGCAAACAAAAGTGGTGATTACAATAATACAGAGGTTTCTCAAAACAAAGCAATCTTTGTATGTGAGCTCCTTGACATTTTTTTACCGTCTTCCACAGGTCGATGTGAGAAAGACTCTGAATCGCCCAACAGCTATCTGTGCCACTGCCATGGTAACCTGCTTGGAGCTCGCTGCTCCTATGGTAGTTTCTGCCGCCCTAACCCATGTATGCATGGAGGGATCTGTGTGGAAGGACCTAATGCTCCACTCTGCGATTGCCAGCCTGGATTTGAAGGTTATTTTAAAGAATTTAATCTGAAACTGAATTTTTAAATTTGTGTTTCATAAAAATTGTGGTGTTGTCTGTCCATTTTTGTTTTATACTCCTTTCATTTTAGCTCATTTTAGATATACTTTTTTCACTTTAAGAAGATTTACTTCACCTGAGCCATTGATATTTTTATGACCTTTCTAATAAATATTTTGATATAAAAATTCAAAGATGAAGAATTAATTTTCCATATTGTAATATATTACATATATATAATGTTTAAGGCTTAAAATGTTCCAAAATCTAAAGGAGTGAATTTTTATTTTCCTTAGCGGATAGCATTATCAAACCTGTCTAGAGTGAATCAATTGGATTTTGAACAAGTTGATATGTTTGCTGGATAGAAAAGTACTGAATTTTTTTTGTATAAATAGTTTTTTGCAATCCCTAAGCTTCTATAAGAATCTTCCATAGATATTTTAATAGCTTTTCCTCCCTGACTCTCTTCAGGTCTTTACTGTGAGAAGACTGCTGACCCCTGTGACCCCTCCCCTTGTCACCACGGTGGCACCTGCCACACTATGGTGGGAGGGAACTATTTTTGCAACTGTACAACAGAATTTACAGGCAAGAACTGTGAATTGACGTTCCTGGTTCCAGGACGAATTACATCCACCTCACACACCACACTGTACTGGATTCTAGGTAAAAAGTTTTCTTTGTGTTTTCAAGCAGTGCCTGTGACTCCTATTTCTCTGTTGTAAAATTATTACCTGTCAAAAACGGGTTTTAAATAACTTTCAGTTGTATTCCTTAAAATGGTAAAAAATAAGAAATTACATCCTACTATATAATTGCTTATAAAACCAATTGTTTTTGCAAGAGTTGTGTTATCAAAGATGTAAATACAGAATAGCATACATAAGTTTGACAGCCATTTTCTCCAACATTTTCTCTTAAGTTAAAAAATATGTATGCTCTTTGAAATCAAATTTGAAAAAATTGTTTTTTTCATATACCATGATCAAAATTGAAAAAAAAACCCAACAAAAACAGAAATATTTTATGTGCAAATACAAAAGCAAGGCATAAATAGAAAGTGATCAACTAATACTATGTTATAAATACATTGAAACCTTGGATCCTGAGGTATGTAGGAGCAGTTACTCATTTATTTAGTTTACTTTTCCTGATTTGTTAAATTCTCTGTTCACTGCCCACCAGTTGTCAGTAACTATCTTATGTTATTTCTTCAAGTAACTGTCAGTACCAACCTTAAGTTTTTTCTCTATGTCTTACTGCAACAGGAGCACTAGCGGTCATTTTGTTCATAGTACTCATCATTGTGCTGAGTCTTCTGTACTATCGCCGTCACCGCAATCGAAGGGAAAAACAGCGGCTGAATCGCCAGCGCCGTGCCCCAACGGGTCTGCCAGAAGGGAGTGGAGGTATGCAGGGCTTGCTCAGTGGGTCCAGATGTGGCGGCCGTAGAGGCGTCCATCTTGATGATGATAATGTGAGTTGTGGAGGTGGGGGAGATGGACTAGAAGGAACCACTAAAGGGGAGAAAATGCACTGCAAACTGAGCAACCCTGACCTAACGGAGGCGATTCCTTCGCTGCCCTCACAGCCACCACCTGTACCTACCCGACCTGCATCTTACACTCCTAGCACACATGATTCTTTCAATGCTCTGAACAACCTGGATGGTGTCAGAGACTACGGCAGTGCTGCAGATGAGCTGGAGAATTCAGGAACAGGTAAATTCCAGGTTCATTTTGTCATTTTTGTTAAACTCTTATCTTCAGCATTGCTACCAATTAATAATTAGTTTAAGAAAATAGAAATGACAAAATGAAAAGAAGAAAAATGTAGAGATTATTCAAGGACACCGTTGTCATTTTTTTTTCAAAATAAATTAAAAATTTTCTTGCCCTCTAAATGCATTCCAAAAATAAAAATTACTTACTTTAATCTGAGTTACTTTTTGACATTTTTTTTTTACTACAGGACCAAGAGGACACATTCCAGACTTTTACCAATATGTGGAGGGCTACAGGAATCCCATTCACTCAAACTCAGCCCATCCCATGCTGAGAGCCACACCTCCACCCCCACGTTCCCACGCTAACTCTGAGTCAGACTCCATTCAGAAGCAGCCGTGGGAGTTCGAGTACCCAAACATTCTAGAGAATTACATGGAAGGTGAGCACACAAGATGAACTTTCACTCTTTATCTACAGCTATAGTTTAGGATACCTTTGATCCTCTAGTGCCTATCAATCATATAAATGGTCTAATTTGTCCACTGGAGATGATCAAGGTTTTAAGAATATTTCTTGGCACCACGAATAATTTATAAAATATTCTCGTTTGTATATAGATTCTTAAAACATATCTTATTTTGTTATATAATAATAAAAAATATGACTTTCACAAAACAATATTTGGTAAATGTATTTATTTGAAAAAATAATAATTAAGTATCATTCCTCAGATCTCATGCTTCAAAATACAGTTTGACAACTGGAATTTTCCTTTTTTTTTTTTACACATTGCATGTCTTTTTATGATCAATGCCTATGAGTTTTAAAAGAAATATATAATTCAATGTAATTGTGCTTCTTTTTTACATTACTGAATTCTATAATCATTTCATGAAAGATGTGCCCATCCTATACAGTTTTTACTTCATATACGTAGATTAGAAAAAAATAATAATCTTAATTTGAAAAATATTCCCTCACAGTTTTCCTGGATGATGAAAAAATTATGGAATTCACAATTTTCTATTCTGCAGGTGATAAAAAGCACCACAATAAGCTGGCCAGCAAGCAGATGCCGGGCCTTCACTCCCCACACCATTCTCCGGCCCCAAGTCTGACACGCAGGATGCACGGTCAGGCCCACGTAATGGACGCAGCTTCTGTCAGCAGCTTGCCTGTGTCAGAGTCAGAAGATGATCTGAATGGTAAGGATTCAGTACAACTTTGTCATTTTATTTCGTAGTTAGTCTTATTTTTAGTAACTAATCTTTGCATCTTTTGGGGAAGTATGAGTTCATTTTTGGCCTTGAAGAAAAGTAATTTAAACTGAACAAAAAAAAATTTTCTGCATGTTATTTGTTTTACTTTAATGAATGTGAAAATACATGAATACTTCAAATTATACATTTCTGAGGTTTTGGTTTGTATTTTTTTTATCTCGGATATAACAAGGATTTTTTAAAAAATAAAATCAAATGTATATATCTTACGCATGATTCAGTTATTCAACAAAGAGCTGGTTAGTAAAGGAAAAATAAGTGAGATTTTTTGTTTTTAACTCAGCACTCTTGGGTCATTCAGCAAAAAAAAAAAAAGGGAGTCAAAGTTAAAAGATTTAACTGTGGCAGTTTGTTGACATTGTGTGAGATACTGAATTGTTTCCTTTTCCCATTATGACATTTGATTATATGATGAGCCACTCCCATTAACCATATAACATGGTTGAAATTGATAATCAATGCTTCTGATGTGCCCTGTTGTGAGTAGAATAATGGTTTGGGCTACTTAGCTAACTTCTTAATATGTCTATGCTCTGTTTGAGTTTCATTCATTTCGCTTTTTTTGGGTATTTAGGGTGCTATAAGTGAATATTTTTAGTAAATTATGCATACAAAGACATTTAACATTTCAAATCTTTTCTTCTGCCATTAATCATAACCATTATAGTTTACTATGGGATCATAATCAACGTCTTTTTCGTTTATTTGCTCAACACCATGCCTTAAAAGGCATCTAGCTTTTTTTATTTTAAAATGTTTGCAACATTGTCTACAAGAGCATGAAAATAATGAGCACAACAACAGCAACACAAATAACAGCTTAAAAGCATCAGTAAAAAATAGCAAAAGCCGGAAAGAAGGAGAAATGGAAAAAAAATTCATTCAATGCTTGAGTTGAATTGAAAGAACATCATAAAATATTTTCCTAATATCACTTTCTTTTAAGTTTTGGCTCTTATATTTTGACATTATTAATATTTTTTGTTCTCTACAGCTTATGAAACAATTATATGAATTTTATAACTTTAATCACATCTTTATTTGAATTGAAGCTGAACTGATAAAGTTGTAATGCAGCCTGTTTTTCTTTTGTTTTCTTTTTGGTTTTTTTACGCAAGACAAAACATTGATAAAAAATTATTTATTCAATATGCAATATTTTTTATTAAGCTCATTTATTCATTGCAATTTTCTTTGTTCATACGCAAAACATTTCAGCTATGCGAGGAAAGAGGAAAGGTAGTTGAGTGGCAGTACTTTATGTATAAACATTAAGAGAATAAGTGTAAAAAATATAGCATGCTTTTCCCGTTCCTCTCCTTTTTCTTTTACTTCTATTCTAATTAATGTTCACCAGAGAATATTTGTTTCAGTACTTGCTATGCTGTTTTTGCTTAGCTATAACGTTGTATACTATCCAGACCAGCAGCCTTAAAATTCTTTCTTTGTCTGTAAACCTTTCCCGTTGTGAACGTGATTTCGGCCGATACACTTTATATGCCAGAAGTTGTTTATTGTTTGAAGTCCTTGCATACAATGTTTAATTCTCCCACCGAGATACATGCACGTGCAAACAAAAAAAATCATACTCCTACAAGTACATGTCTACAGTAAAAGAGTGCTAAGCTCAAGCCTCCGTCATTATTCTAAATGGATCATTCTTTTTTTCAAACAGTAAAAGTGAATAATATACTGATAAAAGAATTACAAAGAGCAGCATGCATTGTTATTTATTAGCACTGGTTCCCTATAGGATTTTTATTATGAGATAAATGCTTATGACCAATTAACAAAATTATTTTTTATATCATACACAAAATGTGTAGAAGTAAAGTATTAGTTAATTTTTAGATTTTAGATTTTTTAAGTTTTTTTTTGTTTTTTTTTTTGCTTCCAATGTGTGTGGTTTTAGGTTGGGAAGGACGTTATTTCTTACAAAGCTCAATGGACCTACACCCCTTGTTGAGTTCCTCTTGTCATTTCCTTTTTTCTTTCAATTTAGAAATGGTCGAATGTACATGTTGTGACTGACTTATAGATTCAAACATATTTGTTAGAGTTCGAGATTTTTACTTGTCTCACCTTTTTCTCTCTCTCTCTCATCCCTGTGTTGAAATCAAACCCAAACAGTCAATGTTTCAGATCAAGGGAAACAACTATGACATATTAGGTTGGCAGTTTAGATAAGAGCACTTAATTTTCCGTTCGTAAGTAAATGCATCTTGAAGCCCCTTGAAAATTTTTTACAAATTGAGGAAAAAGAGATTAATTGCTGTGAGATTGAAATTAAAAGTTCTCCTCTCGGTCTTGGCTACAAAACCTAATAAACCAAAGACTTAACATCATGAATTTTTTTTATCCTTAACAGGCATGTTTGCTGTTTTGATAAAGATAAAATTCCTTTTTACACCGTATCATAGTGCATTTTCTCTCCCCCCCCCCCCTTTTTTTTTTTTAAATTTATTTTAATCTGATTTTATGGGAAAAGGAATGGAGCACAAAAATGGGCATTAGTCAGAAATATAATAAAACCTAACTTGAAGCTTTCCCTCTTCATAGGAGAACATTAAATAAATGAGGTTCCTAATAACATGTTTGTTTCCGTGGTTGGTATTTTCAAGTCTTGTGTTACAAAAATGGAAATACTATCAACTAAATGATCACTTTACTTTTAAATGAAGTGTCCAAAAAGTGATGAAATTTCAGGGGGTAAAATATAATTGCGAATATTAATTATAATGTCTTTTAAGGGATAATAATTATTATCACTCTTTGTGGAAAAAACAACAACAGATAAGCAGGAAAGTTCCCAACAGATATAGTTTTTATTTCACCAACAATGTCCGGGATTAGCATTTTTATATTCAACTTTCTTCAGAGATCAAGTTTACACAAATTGCTTCCTCCAAGCTTTCCAGCCCACAAAATGCTTCGCTAAATGCTTTAATATGCTCAATATTGAAGGCATAAATATTAACTTTTTTTTGTTTATGAATGTTTTAAACACAAAAATATGAAGTATATATGTCTGCTTCAAACTGCAATAATTTTGGTCCTAAATTTGAAACCATTTTTTGTTTTCTATTCTGCATTTTAAAACTGGGAGGAAAAGTGCATGTTCACATCTATGCTTGTGAATATTAAGCTACCAAATATGTTCACCTTTGCTTTTGTATGGAAATAATTGATTTGTCTGCTTTGTCTCCTGAAACAGCCATCCCTTGTAATATCTGGCTCCTGCAGTCCTCAAAAAAAATCATATGTTGGCGCATTTGTAAAGATGTTCTAGTTAAGATAATGATGATTGCTTTCAGTTACATTTTACAAAGAAGCATGAACACATAATGTCAATATTTTTATTTGGCTTTCAATTAATGTAATGAACATTTTACACTTGCTATATTTATCCTTTTTTTTGTAATGAAATTTACAGCATGTTCCCACTCATGCATGATAACTTAAGAGGTATTTCTGTTGTTTTAAAGAATAGAAAAGGGAGACCAGGAAATAAAGATGTCGGATTAATTCTCTTTTTTTTTTTAATCTATCTAATGATATTAATTTATAATAAGGTGTGAGCAAGAATGTTTTATTGAACCACCAGAAATAGTTTACTTCGTTTTTATTTAAGTAAAAGTTGCAAATGAATGTATTTTAAAGTTACATTTCACTGAATTTTTAACTTTTAAAATACAGCAGCAGTAAGAAAAAATAAATATACACATACAAATATACATATATATGGTTTGACAAGGGATAATTTAATCTTTTGTGGAAAAGTATAGGGCATAATCATTTACATTTTAACTAAATGAGAAAGACCATTTTTTTTTAATGTATGCAACAGTTCCCGTATATACTTCATACTAAAGTACTTACTATATATTTAACTCTTTTTTTGGATTCACTTTTCTCTAGGATACCACTGGGATACTTCAGACTGGGCACCAGGGCCTTCTATGCCCAACATCTCAGAAATCCCCACAAACGAGATCCTCGACTCCCCATCTTCCTCCCAGCCTAGTGATGACTGTAATGCTAATGCGAGGGCGGACCCCTTCGATGATAACATCACCACGCGTGGCATCTATAACATGAGCCTGGGGGATGATCACAGCCCCTTGCTCAGCTCAGATGAACAGAATCAAAATCAAAACATCGTGAATGGCAGAAACTTTCATGACGATGATGACGATGATGATGAGGATAATGTTATTTCTAGGCTTGAGATGGACGATTACTTTGATGATTCTGAATATGTTGGTGACTCCGAGTATGCTGAGAATGAGCCCTACGATCCAGATGATCTCCCGCCTAGCTATGCTGAACACCCACGCTATGAACAGTTTCTACAGAATCTGGATGACAGCTACGAGATGCCTGAGGCGCTTACGCACCGCCAACCCCTCCATTATCTCCCTGATCACTTCAGCACTTCCCACCAGGAGCTCGCCATTGACCCGCTCACAGAGGACGAGGACGAGAGGGAGATCAGGGAGAGGATAATGGCGGCGAGCAAGCCCCAGGCACCAACACTCCCATATTACGGAGATGGTGGAGCAACCATGGTATCTTCAGACATGGCCTATCAATTTACAGATGAGGATGACGAGCGTTACCCACGCCTTCGACCACCCAAAGAATTCATGACACCAGGGTATATGACTGACAGTTATGGCACTGATAAAGGGCAGCCCTCAAACAGAACATCTTTCATTGATGACCTTAGCCTTTCTATGGGTGGTTTCACATCAAACGCCTCACTGTCAGACATATCAGGCCTGTGTGAAATCGAGGACAGTGAAATCAATGCCAGTGACACAGATGATGAGAACACGCCATGTCTAGCGTCTGGCCTCGAGCAAACTCAGCTGTGAAGGCTTAATGGAAAGATGGTGAATGTCTGTGATGAACTTGCTTTTTTTAGGCTGGAAGCAGAATAAACATAAAACTGATGTGTGTGTAAGTCTGGCTATTTAGTAAATTTATGACTGGCTAAGTAGACTGAAGTAGATGCATTTCAGGATAAAAAGAGGGTTGCAGAAACAACCTTTGCAGTAAAAAAAGGAGACACATATTGCATACATTTTATTTTTCTAGGTGCTTAAACAGCTAAGATTTTATGTGTGCTGAGTTTAGTATCACTGGAGAAGTGATACAAAATATACCATGAAATGAATACTTATCCATAAACTGGTGCTCAAAGCAAGAGTAAATGCTGAATGTAAGGTGTAGCAGTGAGTTTTTTTTTTAACCAAAGATAGAATAGAGGTCTTTATAAACGTCAGGACTTTTTCTTTCCCAACTGCACCCACGATATGACTCATTTGCTGTGACAACAGTTTCTGTGAATGTTTAGATGGGTGGTTCAATACAAAATCCTGACATCTTTGATATCACTTGACTTCATGTAAATATATATATATCTATATATGTTAAGGATATTTGTGTGTGTGTGGAATTTATAATAGATACTGTTATAAATCAATAAATAAAGCTCTATTTTTAGGTTTTTAAAAATGTCTCAGGGTTTATTATCAAGTTTTGCGAAACTTTAGTCTTAGTTTTCAGGATATAAAATTATAATTCAACAGCTTTCATGATTAGGGACATAGATAAAAATGTGTGCTAAGTGGACTAAATGAAGACACTGCAAGTTTGTACTTATATATGAACCTTTTGGAATGATCAAATTGAGATCTCAGCCTGTGGAAATTTACAGCTGATCATTTCCACAAAAAAAAGTTATGAACCCATATTGATCTGATTTTGATACAGTTTCATATATTTATTGTATTTGCCCTGCCAAAATCTCATTTTCTTGCTTTGCGTTGTGAATGCTGGTGTGCATATCAACATTGTTTATTATGTAGCGTTATCCACGAATTTTCTTTTGTGATTTTTTGTTTGATCACTTATTTCAAACAGTTGGTTGCATCATTTTAGTTCTTTATATTTCATTTTTTAAACTTAAATTCAGGTGCTTCTTAATAATCATAAATTTGCATGTCACAGCTGGAAATTTTCTGGAAATACCAAAGACTTTTTTTTAATATAG
The DNA here is from genome assembly GCA_033675545.1 of Elysia crispata. Taxonomy (NCBI): domain Eukaryota; kingdom Metazoa; phylum Mollusca; class Gastropoda; family Plakobranchidae; genus Elysia; species Elysia crispata. Next base: position 42,740 of record JAWDGP010002127.1, on the reverse strand, counting down.
AACCTCTATCAAAAGTCTTATCTAAAGAACCTGTGCCCTTTTATAGAAAAGAAATAAGGTTTTTCTCTTCATATTTAGTTGAACTGCGCTTGGTTACTCTTGATCCAAGTGTAGCCTTAAAGCATGTGGTAAAAAAAAACAACCATTAATGTGAGTATCATTTGCTTCATTTCTTAAATACACTGGCTATTTTTTTTAACCTTTTAATATTGGGTTGTGCTCTTTGAATTTCTTGTAGGAAAATAATCTTACTTGTCAAAATGATCTCAAAAGACTTTGGTTGATATTATAAGGGATTTTTGTCAATGGAACTAAATTGTCCATTGTGAAAGAAAACACTTCAGCTTTGTGTGCTCCAGCCTAGCTAGAGATATGTCTAGCAATAAGTCATAATGAGTTATAGTTGCAATGTTCTCATAAAAGATGTTGATATTCACAATATTGCATTTTCCTGTTCTTTTTAATTATGAAATATTTACCAAAATCTAAATCTTTGTATGGCATATTTTTTTTTTCTTTTCTTTAGAGTTTTTTTTGGATTGTAAGAAAATTAAAGAAAATTAAGAAAAATTATCACTTTGCAATTTATGACAGCAATCCATATAGACATTGCACAAGACATGTTCTCCTCTTGGGTTAAATAATTTTTTTTTTCCAAAAAGCCCATTTTGATTAAATACAGGCCTTTTATCTCCATTTCATTATATCACTTGCTGAGAAAATAATATATCTTTGAGAAAACGCTTTTGTCTTCCGCACAACTATTCAGAGTTTTTCATTATATTTGTATCTTGATAATTAAAACTCTTCTTGTCAACTTTTCGATCACCATTGCCATTGTTATCATATTATCCTCGTCATTGCCACCATAATCATTACAATCATCATCATCATCTTCACCACTACCACCATCGTAATTATCAGCATCATCACTGTCGACACCACTTTCACCAGATGGATGATCTCTTGGCCGCCCCTAAAAAATGGAAGTATTTCAGACTCTACTTTTTCATGGCAAAAGGGTTTGTTATTGTCAAAGAGAATAATCGGAATATATATGGTGAATTGTCTTTTCAAAGGAGCATCAAAATCAAGCTCTTTATGAGTGTTCCTCATGGCTGTTATTAATATTAAATTACTATGGGTTTTTTTTTGTTGTGAATTATATGTTGTAATTTCCAGCATTATTATTGATTGCCAAAAGTGACTGTTAATGACCAATGTTTTGATATTTTCATGATGTAAGCTGTCTACGATTATGATGCATTTTGTAAAATAAAATGTGAGTGATCCCCGGCTGATCTACTTTAGGTTCAGCATGAAAAAAACGAGAGGCTTAATTTTTTTTTTCCATTAAAACATATTGATTATCGACCTTTAACCTAGTAAAGAACTTTGTCTAATGATGCCGATAAGTTAATAAAATAATTTACGTTTATTGGATATTTGAAGTATTGCCATATGGTACCAAAGAAAAAAAATGTGTGAAATTTTCACTGTAAGAGAGTAATCTAAGGTATTAGGAAAATGAATGTCACATGATCTTTCCTTTTTACTATCCTAAAAACTTGAAGAAGTTATCAATGCAAGTATGTTTTTCTCCCTGAAGGGTTTCTCTCATTCCTTGTTGAACCTCTTTTTGAGGAAATATTTTTTGAACTGGGTTCTTGGTTTCGTTCCAGTTTATTCATCTGCCCTCATTATTCTGTCACCCAAACCTTGGTTGTCCCAGGATTTCATCTTATGAAGAAATTTTCTCCTTGTTTCTTCTATTGCTAGTTACCATGATGGCATTTAAAATTATGGACAGCACTGCTTATGTAAATATTGCACAAATTAAACAATTTTTTTTGTAATGACAATTATTCTCATTCTCTCTGTCTTTCCAAACCCTGCAATTTCAATGCTGGATTTTCAAAGTAACGTCAAGAAAAATAAATAATGACAAGTACATAGGAATGTTACACACTTTTGAAAAAAACCAAAGTATTTTGTGATAAATGATTCTCTCAGTCTTGATCAAAGCATAGCAAGAAATTTTTACTATTATGAAATCTTTTAAGCTGCCTTGAAAGTTATTTTAAAAGGCCTGTGACTGTGGTTGCCTTTTTGGGTCTCTAACAGACTTCTTCAACATGTGAAAATGCAGCCCCTGATTTTACTGGGTTTTTTAAAATCCATTAAAGTATGTTGACAAATCTGCTCAGAAACGGAAACTATGCCTCTCTTTACTTAAATCAAATCAGAAAATTCTAAATGGCAGGTACAATATGTCTTTCGACTTTAATTTTGACCCTGGCGAAAAAAGATTTAATTATCAGAGCCATGGAGTTGAAAGTATAATATGGAAATAATTTGTGATACTTTTCAGTCAGTCTGGTTATAGTCCAAGTAGTGGCTATTTCTTTGAAGTATGATCGCATATTGTAAATTTTATGTTGTCATGAATTGCAGCCCTTGAAACATGTGCACACATTTGCATATGTGTGTTTGTGTGTTTCAGAAGATGTATGAAGTCTGATTTTGAGCATAATGACTATTCAAAAAATTGTTATAAGAAATGAAAGAATGGAGATTGATGTTGGCTCACAATACTTTCACTGTGTATATTTGTTAAAAGGTGAGCAAAAATCTAAATGAAGTCAATTATTTTCCACGAAATCAGATGAAAAAAGTTGTATTAAAAACTTTTGACATTTTGATCATTGCCATTACCTGTACACATTTGGAAATGCTTTTGATGTTTGTATTTCAAAACATGTTTATGGCTGAGAAAGGTCATACTGCTGTGTGGGAGCGAGTATGTTTAAAAGAATTAGATGATTGTGAATATTTTTTTTCTACCGGAAAGAAAAACAAAAGAAAACCCTGTGCCATTGATTATCTGTAGATTTGTTTCATATTTTTCCTTATTGCCAGCTTTGCCATGTCTCTGAATAAAAAATGCTTATGTGCTGGTTTTTTATTTTATCGCAAAAAATTATTTTTCCCACTTCCATTCCTCTTTTCTCCCTTTTTGTGTTTAGAAAAATTCAAATCTGACTTGATGGTGTACTTTCACATTTAAATGTTTTTTTTTCTTTCTTTTTTTTCTCGTAACTTTTAATTAAAGAAAAAAGGACATGCCACTTTTTTCAAATAATGTTCTGACATTGGATAGTGTCGATGAATTTTCTATATTTTGACTGCAGATTTTATCTTTTAATTTAGACAAAAAGAGATTATTTTAGTAGTAGTATAATGAACAAATTTTTGTTTCTTTCACATGATGCCCTGACAAATTTTCTTTTATAGCTATAGGACTATTTTATTAAGCAGATGATGAAACAGAATCCAGGCTAACAACTTGCATTATTCTGAAATTTAAGATGAATGTAAAATTTCTTTTAAATTATATTGCCTTTTACAATCTTTTTAGTACATCCTGTATTATGATTTTTTCCCCTCTGCCGTTTTGTGTATATGTGAATTGAGTTTATAAAAAAATTTTGTATAAAAACGAGACTTTTCATATAGATTGTATGCCGGTTTTCTGTAGCACATTTTGTGAAACAGAAAAATTTAATATTGCCAGTGACTGAACAATCCATTATGTGCGTTGTATAAAATAAGGCCAAATGTAGAGCTGGTGTGACATAAGTCATACATGATGTTCATAAATATATTTTGTCAACATGTATATTTTTTATCTTACTTTTTTAAACATGAATTTTTGTTTTGATAGAATTGTGTTTTATCATGTTCTTCATATAAAAGATAGTCGTTAAATTAATGTCTATGATTCAATAAAAGAACTTACATGTATTCCGCTTCTTTTTCATATGAATTTACACATGTCGAATGCTTGATATGTTTTTCATTAGCTATCATGAAGCTATCCTTTGCCCATTTTTTTTTTCAGATATTGAGTTCTCTTTCTGTGTATGTGTATTTCTCTCTCTTTCTCTAGCTTTTCCATCTCTCTTTTGCTTGAATCTTTTTTTTAATCTGTCTGTCTGTCTGTCTGTCTGTCTGTCTGTCTCTCTCTCTCTCTCTCTCTCTCTCTCTCTCTCTCTCTCTCTCTCTCTCTCTCTCTCTCTCTCTCTCTCTCTCTCTCCCTCCCTCCCTTTCCCTCTCTCTTTTTCTTTCTTTCTATTTCTCTCTCTATTTGTCTGTCTTTCTCCACAGGAAAAAATCATTAAAAGTCTCCTCATATATACTAAAATTAATGAGAAATAAGGAGAGGTCTCAGCTGTATTTAAAAACTTTGGTATGTTTACATTACATGCATTTTTTTTTATTCAGTCTTTTTTGAAGTGGCAAAAAGACCAAGGTATCAATTTAGACTCTGTGTAAGTCTCAAGCCCTGTGTAAGTCTCTAGCCAGGGCAACGTCAAAACTTGATAAAATACTGAACATGTAGCGCTCAACCCATGCTCAACGCCTATTATGAATTGCCCGTGTTTCATATCAAATATTTAATGTCCGTTCTTCAACTTAACAGTACAGAGTATTAATGCCTTTTCTTTAGAAAATAGTATTTCTAACAAATTAGATAAAAAGTTAACAAACTTAGACTTAGAGTTGATGATGCTGAGAGAAAATCAAATATCAATGTATTCTAAAGCAGTTTTATAAAATGTCACTCCATCTATAAATCCGTAAAATACTTTTAAAACATTAAATTCTTTAATGACACGTTAAAAATGATCTGTATTATTTTTACCCGATCAGTCAGAAAATTTTTTGACACTCATAAGCGTTCTATACTTTTTTATTCTCCCATAATACCTTTAGATGTCTGTGCATCAGAAATTACAACAGTGGCAAAAACAATTCCTGTTTTCTCGTTCTCAAGATTGCTACAATAATGTTAATTTTTGTGTCATATTTTCGCCGTTTTTCTGTGCCACTGGTCAGTTGTAAACGATTATGGTTGAGCCGAATCACAAAGCCAAGGTGAGTCGATGGGAAATGAAAGTAAAGATTGTTTGCGAGAGCGAAATGGAGAGGGAGGAAGAAAAAAAAAAAAAAACCGAAAGAGAGATTTAAATTTTGCAACGCCAATGACTGCCTGCTTTAACCTTAAACTGTAGTCAAATGATTTCTGAAGTCAGGGGGAACGTTTTACACCAACAAACCTACTTTGGAATAGACAACTGTTCTATCTTAGAAACCTTGCAACAGGCTCTACGGGAAGTTTGTGTAGAATTGTTTTTACTATTATATTCAGTCATAAAAATTAATACAAGATTATCATAACTTTGTATACATGATAAGACTTAAGATTTTCGTCATTATTGCAAGCATTTTGGATAATACAGGGAATGAATTCTTCTTTCTTTTTGTGTCTGATCCTATTCCTTCTGTATCTACCCACGTGCCGGGAATAAAATCTTTATTGATAAACAAAAGAAAAGAAAGAAAAACAGTTAAGCAGCCGCAAAAACCTTTACCGTTCTCGTTATATGCGATGGTATTCAATATAAGGTCTTTTATAATGGAAAAAAAGAGCTGTCAATGAAAGTTAAACTGCCTTTCATATTATGGGTTCTTGTCAACCACGAGTTGGATAGTCCAATAGAAAAAAGATTTCCGCACGCACTGCTTCATCTGTGATTCATGCTCCTCATGTTTTGGACTTGTCTCAAGGCAACCTTACTCAAGGGTCTTAGAAATGTCGCAATGGAAGAATGAATAATTTAACTGTAAACGGAATAATGAAAAGAAGTGTGTGAGTTTGAACTGATAATTATGTTTGATTGAGAATGAATCAAACCTTTTTTAAAGAAGGAAAAACAATTTTTAAAAAATACTAAAACGTAAAAGTAGAAAATAGCACTACATCGTGCAATTCTCTTCTTCTCCTTCCCCCTCCTTTTTCTCCTCCTTCTTTTCCTCTTCTTCTTCTTCTTCTCCTCCTCCTCCTCCTCCCCCTTCTTCTTCTTCTTCTTCTTCTTCTTCTTCTAATAATAATAATAATAATAATGATAAAGGAATCTTCAAACGACTTAGAACCATACGTAACGGTTGGGCGCCTTGAGTAAATAAGAGTATTGGATATAACCTAGATTTATTAGACTTCAAATCTAAATACGATAGTTTGACTCAGCCTTAATCGTAGTCGACTAGCTCGGAACAACGTCAGAAAGGAATAATATTAAAATTATAGTGAACCTTCCTTCTCATCATCTTTTTTGACGCCTACAGTAACTTAAAATCAAATTTTCTTGAGATGTCAGTAATAAACACGTAGTGGACACGAAGTAAATCTCCGTCTTACTTTATTGTCGGGAAATACGTGCTGAAATCTAATAGAATAAATATCTGCACCAACCTATCGCACTTTAGCATTAAAAGTGAATGAAAGAGCTTTTATTCAACTGCTATTGACTTTTGATGTTTTATTTTCTGGCAGCGGCAAACTCAAAAGTCGGCTAATACATTTTAAAGAAGGATTGAATATATAAACAAGATCGAATTAATCATTCTAGCATACATGAAATAATTATGCTACAAAGGCTTTAAAGTACATGTGATTTGTGGATTTAATGCAGGTCAGGGAAATTTATTCCTTATCTGCCAGAGAGACTCCAATGATTTAAAAGTGCAATGACTGTATCAAAATGTAACTTTTGTACCCCAACGACTCTTATATGATTGCTTCTCATACAATAAAGCTTAGACTAGTTTCAAAGAGAATGAATGGTCGAAAAATCTAGGGACATGAATGTTATCCACATGATTTAAATACCGATAACAACTATAAACACATTTGGAAATCTCAAACATAGATAAATCAGCAAATTAAAAACTGTGCCAAATGTAAATAAATTTCATTCTTTAGCTCGAGTCGACCAGCCTAACTTAATACTAATGTCCAGATCTTTGTCTATCCAACGAACATATACCACGGTGAGGTTGCCTATTAAGATGAAATTTAGACGGGCTAAATCGTGATGTTTTAATAGCTTTTAAGATTTAAAACCTCTCATTTGATATGGCGTACAAACAGAAGAGGACAGCCACTGTGCAGCACCCGGGCCCTGATATCTGCAGGGATCTTCTTCCTAGCTTTTCAATTCCAATTTTTTTTTTTTTTTTAATTTGATATACAAAAAAGGCCTAACATCACGGTGTTGGGGAAGCGCTATTTAAAACATCAAATAAAGACACAAACAAATATGGCGTGAGATTCAAAGCAACATCTCCCAATCTGTGTTTGTGCGCAATGTCTTCTCATTGTCAGTGTTATTCCTAGAAAATGGAAATTCAGTAGGTTCAAAAAGACGAATTTCAAATTGTCACGCTCTATCAAATAACGTTATAAGCCTTCGAGAATTTGTGACTGGGCTGTAAAGCCTTCTCTGTTATCACTGATCGTACCCAAATTAGTGATCAGCAGCAGAGGTAGTCAAAAAATTCGAGCGTACGTGTAGACCAACCTTTGGAATTTCCAAAAATCACTATAGAAATACACTACTCAAAAAGACGTTCTAGTTGTGCATATTACCCAATCTCTATAGCCCAAGCAATTGCCCTTGGGATTAGCGGCTCTCATAATCAAAAATACACCCTGAGTAACATAACAATACCATATAGCCCTAGCTACTTGCAGAAGTCGGAGAAACTTCCATTTTATAATGGTGATAGTCCAAGGGAATGCTGATTAATGCCAAATCCCAGTCAACGAAAAACACAGAATCTGATAGACTAGCCAAGTTTTAGTACTGTACGGCTAAGAAATACCATGAGAAGAGGCCTAGACACAAATGAAGACTTCCCTTAGTTAAAAATGGACCGAACAAAACTTTTCCCATCTCAAACAGAGAGGATCAAACCATAAGTTTATGCTCAGAATTGCCCATGATTAATTTAAAAAACAATACACACTATGTGCTAAATTGGAGAGATCTCCGTGCTATAAATGTAGACCTGGCCAACTCACATTAGAACGTTTATTTCAAAGCTGTCTCACCTTTCATAAAATTTCATTCTGATTAAAACTCATCATCTTCCATATCCATATGTTGATGACTTTGTTCCGGCCTAACCAGTTAGACTACATTGACCGGCACAATTGGCTGAAAAATATGATGATGAGAAGGATGATGATGAAGAAAAAGAAGAAGAAGAAGCAGCAAAACAAGAAGAAGAACAAGAATAATAACAAGAACAAGAAGAAGAAGGAGGAGAGGAGGAGGAGGAGGAGGAGGAAGAGGAGGAGGAGAAGAAGAAGAAGAAGAAGAAGAAGAAGAAGAAGAAGAAGAAGAAGAAGAAGAAGAAGAAGAAGAAGAAGAAGAAGAAGAAGAAGAAGAAGAAGAAGAAGAAGAAGAAGAAGAAGAAGAAGAAGAAGAGGGCGAAAAAAGCAAAAGTAAAACCAGCCCATCGATAGTTTATGAATTTTTTTCAACGATCTTCGTAAGTGATTGAAACAGATCGAAAAATGTATGCAGATTTTTATTTATTTATGGTGCATACTTAAAATAACAATAATAATACGCCTGTTATATCGAATTCACAAGTTTAAGAATGTAAAATCGCTCTATACAACCTGATCATTGTAGCGTGCTAAAAAGAAATGCATGGATACTTATTGTACGAATTGATTCCGTAGGTTCTATTTATTTCATTTTTTATATAAGATGTACAATATATGAATGCTTGTTAAAATCATTGCACATTCACCGTTGCAGCAGATTAAAGTACCGGTGTAGAAGAATTGTCATCAAACGAAAGCTTAAAACTTGCTGTACTTAAGAGCCTTAACTCGAGTTTAACCAGCTTTGTCGATCGCAAGAATTTCCCCTCGTCGCTTAATGTGTCTTAATATAATTATAATAAAATATCTTTTCACGATGAGGTATAAGAGCCTTTTTGTGTCAAAAGTTCTAAGGAAATCAGAGTTTCTTTAGAGCATTTTAAGTTTCCTAAAGAAGTAGAACTAAGAACTTTCTCTTATTGTCGCTTTTGCTCTCGGATTTGCCTGTGGCGATCCATGTCATAGACAGCATTTAACGTCTCTATCTTAATTCCATTCAGCATAAATTTGTACAATGAAATCAAACAACATTAACGACTCTTTTAATCTTGTGTACTTGAACAAGAAATAAATCGTAATTGAAGCTTTCGCGAGCTCATCAACTAAAGCCAAAGTCAGTTTTATGTACCCAGCTTCTTTTCATTTAAAAATACTAATATCTAGTTGAGATATATTGCTCTGATAGATCACATAGAATAGTTTTTTTGTTTTGTTTTTTTTTTTATTTTGGACTGGTGCAATGATATTCATGAACCAAAAAAAAAAAAAAAAGAAAGAAAAAAAGGGAAATTATTTTTAATCATTTCAGACTTAAGAAGGTAAAAGGTATGATCCATCTGTATAAGCATGGCTTTGGCGCACGTCTAATATTTTTAGGGAAAAAAACCCAATGTAAACAACAAAAGCGTGGCAAGATCGATGAGCGAAGGGAAAAAAATGTAGGCTAAAGGAAAAGAATCTAGTGGGGTGAAAGAGAAACACACTTCTTATCTTAACTGCTAAGTGGTTTCTATGATCCACAAGGGGTACTGTAGCTTTTGGAAAAAGACGGATCGAAGATCGCTTCTTTATACGAATATTGAACTTTCCACTCCGACAATGAAATGTACGGAATTGTTTTGACCGAAATAATTCCATGCAGTTTCCTCGTAGTAAAGTAATTAATAAGCCACTATAGATATGAAAGTATAGGGGCGAAACAAGGAAAATGGACGTATTAAATAAAAAGTTTCATTAAACTGATTAAGAAAGTGTTATGTTATTTCGATAGATGGACGGACAGAAAGACAGGTTTAAAAAAATCGTTTCGTCATTTCACATTCAAATAATGAAGCATTAGTTTAAGTTGTGTCGCAATTGAGTTGTAACTTTTCTACGCTCTTTAACGACAATCCATAATTAAAATAAAGAAAATTGCAATTACAAAGTATATCTTATACCCACACTATTATAAAAAGCAGGATGGGGCAAAGTACAGGAATTTATATTTTGTGATCCGGTTAACATTAGTATTGCCTTGTAATGACAATTCAATTTGATTTTAAATAGCTTTATTTAAATACCATGAAAGGGGCAAGAGAAAAAACGTTTTAAATTTATCTGGAATAACAGTCGACGAGTTTGACTTATTATTCTTTTTATTGAATAAAAATGTTTCATTCGCAAATCAATACATGGGATTATTAAATTGGCTTTGCATATAGTTTTCGTTACTGTGTATCATTCTCTTTTCGAGTTCAATTTTTCGTTGTATGTCATTGCAACGTAAGAAAAAGATCTATACACATTTTCCTAAGTGACATGAACGTCATGCAAGCTAAAAACAGTCAGCAACCAGAGAGCTGTTATGTAAGGCGACGCAAGTAAAGCTCAGCTTTTTTTTTTCTTTCAAAATATCTTTTTAAAGGAACATGAAGCATATGTTATAAAAATTTTCTCTGCAAGACAGTTATAGTCTCGTGTCACGTGTCGAACTTAATCTGTAACCAGCCAGTCATTGACTGGTATGAAGAGAAAGCATAGCGAGATAGAATTATGCAAACGAGCGAACAGGTTTCTTTATGCGATACTTCAAAACTATTCAATAATACTTGCGGGAGCGCCCAAGAGATTTTTCTGAAGCCTCAAAGAAGTCTTTATGTGTGGAGGCACCAGGCCAGCTTCGTTTGTGCACCTGAATTAATCGCGTCGAAATAAATGTCACATGAGAAGCTTAAAGACTCAACAGCGCGAGCAAGGTCTTTCAGCTTTTAAAGGGCAGTATGGGCATAATCGCCATTTTGGTGGTTGTTAAGTTTAGAGTTAACTAGATGTTTAAATCTATATTGATCAACAAAAAGGTTATACGTGTGTGCTTCGATGTTCGAGGTCAAAATAGCCCTCTGCTAGACACGTTAGTATTATATATCTTTGAACTTTGTCCATTTTTAGAGCTCCTGTCGTATCCCTAAAATTCAGTTCGATTAAAAATATGTTTAATTGTCAGTCAATCCATAAGTGTGTTTTAATTCATGAATGAAAGAAGGTAGAATATAATTATTAAAGAAAAAAATATGATTAAAGTATATACATACAAAATTACATTATTTATATAAAGGATTTTAGAGAGAGAGAGTCGAGAGAGAGAGTGATAACAAAAAATGTACAAAAAGGCAGAAAAATAGACATATAGATAGACAGAAAAAAGGCTAAAGGAATCCAGTAAATCAGAAAACAAGAAAAAGTATATATATATATATATATATATATATATATATATATATATATATAGAGAGAGAGAGAGAGAGAGAGAGAGAGAGAGAGAGAGAGAGACAGAGAGAGAGAGAGAAAAAAAGTAATCCAATTTTATAGGATAAAAGGCGAATGGCACTGTTCTTTACATTCAATAGATCGTGGAAATGAAAGAAAGCCAAAATTCGACAAATACAAGCTCTTACAGGGTAACAAAGACATTATAAGCCAATGCAATGACCCAGGTGTGAGCTGCTAAAGTGGCGATGTGTTTGTAGAAATAATGAAATAAAACAAATGACAAAAACCCGCTCGCAATCAGTGACTAAAAATGAAAAAGGTAAGAGTACCACCAACAAAGAGAGGGATTCGACGGAGAACGTTTGGCAGTCATCGCCATTGAGCGACCTGAAAGCCTAAAACCCAAGGGTCTACACCGTGCCTGCCGGGACTGGAGGTTGCTTTGTGGAAGTAAACAAAAGTTCGGAAATTCCGTTTAAAAGAGAAGTCGATGTAGGACGCTTGCTTGATCGATTCATAAGAAATATCGCCTGCATCGATTCCTTTTATTCTTCCCTCTCCTTCTCTCTTTGTCTCTCTCTGTCTCTGTCTCTGTCTCTGTCTCTCTCTCTCTGTCTCTGTCTCTGTCTCTCTCTCTGTCTCTCTCTCTCTCTCTCTCTCTCTCTCTCTCTCTCTCTCTGTCTTTCTCTCTCTTTCTCTTTCACTGATTCAATCTCTCATTTTCTACCTCTTTATTTAAATTTCCTCTTTTCTTTCTCTGTCTCTATTGACCTTTCGTTTTGTCCATTCATTTTTCTTTTTTTTTTCTTTTTGGTTTCATCCCTATTTGTTTTCCTCTTTTTTTCCTATTCTATTATTTTCTTTATTTCCCAGTAATTTCCTTTCGTATTTCTAGATAACATTGGCTCTCTCTCTCTATCTCTCTCTCTCACACACACACTCACTCTCTCTCTCTCTCTCTCTCTCTCTCTCTCTCTCTCTCTCTCTCCGTCTCTTTCTTCGATCTTTTACTTTTTTCAACCCTTTTCGACTGACATCTGACTCTTATAATTTTACCACCAGGAATCATTCATTTCTAGCCAGCTTAACTTGCAACTCTGCGTGTGTATCTCTTTTCTGCGGCCTTTAATGCGAAATCTTTCACCATTCTTCTTTCCGAAATCCCATATTAAAAGTTTCCCTCTGTCTATCTGCACTCTGTCGGTCCGCCTGTCGGTCTGTCTGTCTGTCTGTCTGTCTGTCTCTCCCCCCCCCCACCCCCACCCCCCGCTCTCTCTCTCTCTCTCTCTCTCTCTCTCTCTCTCTCTCTCTCTCTCTCTCTCTCTCTCTCTCTCTCTCTCTCTCTCTCTCTCTCCGTCTCACTCTCTCTTTTTCTCCCGACATAGCCCTTGTGTATGACCCACCGTTTCATGAGTTATTGTTCACCTCCTCAAGACCGTCTTATGCCACGCAAATCCCAAGTTATATT
>JAWDGP010002127.1:0-25000 GCA_033675545.1 Elysia crispata | reverse complement strand
TTGCCAGTTATCGACAGTGCCTGCACGTTTCCTTCCCAGCTGACCGGAACTTGGGTCAGAAGCCGTGATAGCAAGTCCTTGACCTTTACGTCCAACACCGTATCCGGCTTGGCAGTATTGTATTTGACCAATGATTTGGGGGATTTCAGCTGCGATACACTTTCTTCAAACAGATACATCATGTGAGAGTTTCGGTCTTTGTTTTGAGAATCTTTATTGAATCTTTAGATAGGAACATGGAAAAATAGACGGTATCAATGGGTGCAGAGAACCGGGAAGATGTACCTTAACCCCATACGGAATTTAAAAAAATAAGTAATTGGGTTGGAAGTTAGTTTTACGTTTATCGATACGGCCCTCATGTCCATGAAACGCATTTAGAAATTTTCACTTCTTTCAAATCTGTTTTCGAACATTTACGCCTCAATTCCCTATCCACTTTACTACCACTTTTCGCCCTCCTGAGCCACGAGATTAAGCAAGGACTACAGTGACTACATTTGTAAAAACTTACTCGTCTTAATATTTTAAATAAACAACCCCCACAGGGCACTAATCTAAATTGATCTTAAGCCTATATTTTAAGCTAATTTGCTCCGCGCCTTCCGTTCACTAAAAACAATATGTATCAATAGGCTTTATAATTAAGTATCAATTTACAAGACAAAATAAGCATATGATTAAAATATCTACAATTCAATATCACTATAATCCCATTAAAAGCAGAACTTCAGCTAATTAGAAAGAGAAAATTTCTAAAAACCTAAAAAATCTATACGTATGAGCATTTAATATAGGTTTATTTATATCTGACCAATAAATGCTATGTTTGGCAGGATCTACATTGCTGGTTTTATGAAATTAATCACATCCGAATTTTATAGTCATGGATGACAATTTTCCCTTCAAGCTCATTTTTCTAAATAAACAACAACAACAACAAACAACACCAACAACAACAACAACAGAAAACCAGAACTGAGAGATACGTTAGGCTCTTAAATACTTCTGATCGAATTGTAGACAGTTCAGCTTACGTAAAAAAAAAATTTAAAAAAGAAAGAGTGTTTTCAGTGGCGTATTGAGTTATGTTATTTGACAAAAGTCCTTTCATGTCGATATCGAAGGATCGTAAGCAAAAAATGGCTCGGTGTTGAAAAAATTCTCTTGATTGAAGTTTTGCTTAAAGTTGCTACAAATCTCGACAACATAAATCAACAAAATTACTGTTTAAAGTTTTCTCTCATCTGTTGATTTTTTTTTCGTTATTATCTTTTGCGCATTGAAAGGCCGTGCTAGAAACGCCCACAAATATGGAGACTGAAAACATGTATTTTTGCCGGAAAAGATATTCTGATACTTACCATCAAATTGAACGTGGAAAAAAATACAAAACAATACTCTCTTTTACACATCTTAGTGATAAGGAAAAGTATTGGAAAGAGAATAAAATCTAAAGAGATAATGAAATAACAATTCAACATTCTCGTTCTTGTTGTTTAATACTAGAACAAGGTGTGTAACTCATACCATTTATTGCTTACGTTTTACCACCCTTAACATTAAATTGGTCTCTGTTGGACATGCACATATATTTCACCAAAGTTAGAGCGCCTTCTTTCTTTTGTCTCTGATTAGAATGTAATTGAAATAGGATCTACTCGTCTACGGGTCTCTCATGAAATTCGAATGTCACCAAATAATTAGAAAAAAAAGATGTTCAGTTATATCAAAATAATAGAAAGGAATGAATTGCGTTGACCTTTACTTTCTTTTTATTAAAAAGCGGAGACTAAAGTTATAGTGTTATGTTGCTCAAAGATGCTTACAAATTAATTTTTTTAAAGAATGCTTCCAAATCCAAAGGTGCCGTTTTGCTCGATTTTATTTTTATTTTCAAATTTAAAAGGAGAAAAGGTTATTGAAAAAATTCTCGTGTAGCTAAAGACTTTTTTGGAAGGAGTCAAAAAGTCGAATCCAACAATAAAAGCACTCAAGATATCTCAATTACAAATTTGAGCAATTTTTGCCATATTCATTGTGAATTTGAGAAATTTTTGTCATATTTCTTGTCTCATTCTGTACAGAGCGTCAGGACAGTTCTCCGCTGACTTCACTGCTATCAAATACTACATGTGCTGGCAGTTTGTGGTTGTAAACGACAATTCTTTTATCTTGTATGAACTTTCTAGTAAGTACTTGGCTGAATCATAATAATAATAATAATAACAACAACAACAACAACAACAACAATAATAATAATGATAATGATAATAAATAATAATAATTATAATAATAATAATAATAATAATAATAATAATAATAATAATAATAATAATAATAATAATAATAATAATAATAATAATAATAATAATAATAATAATAATAATAATAATAATAATAATAATAATAATAATAATAATAATAATAATAATAATAATAATTATAACACCAACACTTTGTTTTAATAATATCCATCTTTAGTTTATGTTCTTCCGACTCTATTCAATCTATCTATCCGTCTATCTAACTACATATTTATTTTTCTATTTATCTTTGTACGTATCTATCTATCTCCCTCACTCTCTCTGTCTCTCTGCCTGTCAGTTTGTTTGGTCTCTCACGCTCTGTCTCTGTCTATTTCTGTCTCTCTCTTTCTCTCATTCTATCTCTCTTTCTCTCTCTCTGACTGTCTCTGTCTGTCTGTCTGTGTCGGTGTCTGTGTCTGTTTGTCTGCATGTCTGTCTGCATGTCTGTCTATCTGTCTGTCTGTCTCTCTCTCTGTCTCTGTCTCTGTCTCTGTCTCTGTCTCTCTCTCTCTCTCTCTCTCTCTCTCTCTCTCTCTCTCTCTCTCTCTCTCTCTCTCTCTCTCTCTCTCTCTCTCTCTCTCTCTCTCTTGCTTATATCCGTACTACTAATTTTTTTCAAATTTTGTTTTTATACACACTGGAAACAGACGACCTGAGGGTAACAGGTTACGATGTTCGACCAGGCGTGACCCAAGCCGCTAGTGCAGCAGTCGACGCTAGCACTATCTGTAGTAAAACCACATCTACCACACTATTTACAACATTGGTAAAAACAGGTGATGACACTGGTGCACTGAATCGAATTTTATCTCATTGGGGGGTGGGGAGGAAAGAAGACAGAGCTAGATTTAGGTAGAATAAGTAGAAACTCGTTAGCAAGTCAAACATGTATATTGGACGGAAAAGGAAAATTTGATCCGCCACACTCACTCAAAAATCGCATTCTGAGGAGCATAAAATCAAGCCAGAAAAAAGTGCCTGATTTCTTCAAATGGGAAGAACGGGATGTATATTTTAAAAAAGTAAATATAGTGATAATGATAATAATAATAATAATAATAATAATAATAATAATAATAATAATAATAATAATAATAATAATAATGATAATAAAAATAATAATGAACAACTTGGAGAAGAGCTAACTTGGATTTTTTTTTCATTTATTTAAAGATTACTCTGCACCTCATAACATGTCTTGTTTAAAAAAAATGAGAGACTGAGCGTTTATATAGATATATAAAAAGTAGATTGGGCTTTAAAAAGAAAACTAAATATTCTTATTTCTATACTAGCCAATGTCTTGTTGCTGATTCTGGTTGTTTGACAGAACTTAAAAGATTTCATCACATTACTTTTTTTTTCTAATTTTTTTTTCTCATTCCCTGTTATGCAAGTTCATTACAAGATAAAAGAATTGAGTAACCCTAAATAATCTCTTCATTCATAATTGTGATAAGTTGCCAAGAGTTGCTTTTTCTTTACGAGGGCAGGCTGATAATTAAGTTCCGTTTAATCATAACTTTTTAATTTTTCACAGCATATACATAAACAATACGTCAAACGAAAGCTTAATATCTCAGCTACATACTTAGCACTCTATTTTTCGATGTAGTCACCGTCGCGATCAACACACCGCCTCCAACGTTTCACTAGTTGGCTCACGCCGTCAGCGAAGAATTCAGACGGCTGTCCACGGCACCATCTGCGAACATCTGCGATAACTTCCTCATCATTGTCATAGTAATGGCCCTTCAGGTACTCTGAGCGATATATTTCAACACTCCGAGCTCTCAAACTCCGACTCAGACGTATTCGGCGTGATAAGGACTCAATCCTGCAACACGACAATGCGCGCCCGCACACCAGTCGCCAAACTCAGGACGCCTTAAGGCAGCTGGAACTTACGACCCTACCTCACCCTGCATACAGCCCCGATCTTGCCCCCTCTGACTATTATTTGTTTCCCCAACTCAAGAAGTACCTGAAGGGCCATCACTATGACAATGATGAGGAAGTTATCGCAGATGTTCGCAGATGGTGCCGTGGACAGCCGTCTGAATTCTTCGCTGACGGCGTGAGCCAACTAGTGAAACGTTGGAGGCGGTGTGTTAATCGCGACGGTGACTACATCGAAAAATAGAGTGCTAAGTATGTAGCTGAGATATTAAGCTTTCGTTTGACGTATTGTTTATGTATATGCTGTGAAAAATTAAAAAGTTATGATTAAACGGAACTTAATTATCAGCCTGCCCTCGTATTATTTTTACCTTTTTAAAATAAAATATCTATTCCTGCCTGCACCATTTCCGCTGACAGGAGCTGCCGAGAGTGAGGTAGCGGCACCATGTCCTGCTGCTGTTCAAGCCAACTTTCAGTACGGCTCGTGCTCATCTGCCTCACTTCAGGCCTGTAGCGATACCAAATACGTGACTGCTGACTATTCTGCCTGCAACGTACAGGTTTTCGGTTCAGGTATACCTTAAAAGATATCATATGTAAAAAAAAAAAAATACTGCACTCACTAACAAAAGAAGGGTTCAAAGATATCTATTGTCTCTGAACTAGCACGAGCCTTTCTCAGGGCATGAGCCCTTTTGGACCATACTTGGTGCTTCTTTTAAAAGGGAATGCAACGTCTCCCCCAACCCGCCATACTGCCGACACCTAAGCGGGATGTCGATATGATCTCTCAGAGTCTGCAAGATACTGTTTGAGCGTCAAGATAAGCTGCTTACATGATATTTGACCCGACTACAAAATACCTCAAGCCAGGATCTGAATGCGGAACCTCTATATTATCAATTGAGCGCTTAAAAGTCTCAGCTATTTATGACCCCAGATGGTGAAAAGTATAGAAACAGAATTCTTTAAAATATGAATAAGGTAGTTTAAGCATCTGATGCAATTTGTTTTTAAATACTTTTGATTGTCTATCAGTTTTCTAATATCGAAATATTCGTTTCAGAGAAATCATTGCGAATCTTTTAAAGACGTTAAATAAATTGCAAATGTATTTTAAGTAACATCAATTATCAATTATCTCAGTGACTTGCTCACTCACAAACTCCGTTTCCACCTCTCACTTACTAAATGACTCTTTTAACCACTTTCCTTTTCTCATCTCATTTTTCAACTCAGCCGCCTATTCATTTCATTTAGGTTATAATTTTCCATGTATAATTTTTTCTTGCGAGCCCCATCTATACCGTGCTACAGTAAACGTTCTATTTATCCGTCCTTCACAGTTGGCGGTGCGGTTTCCTGTATGGGTTCAGCAACCTACCAGGGTGAGCGCTATGTGAACCTCTACGTGCCCGACTCAATGAGCACTATCATCTGCTGGGTTGGTACCTACAAGTTTTGTTAAGATGCTTTTATGAAAATCTCAAACATTTATAGACGTGTACCAAATTGACTTTACACTAGAAAAAGAGGGTAGGAAAAAAAATAGCAAGAGAGTCTATAAGATTGAGAGAAGAGAAGAGAGTGAGCGATAAAGACGTGCGGTGACTTAAAAGAACAGATAAAAAGGAAAAATGTTAAAAGCAAGATAGAGAACAGGTATTTGTGTATATAGACATAATAATGAAAACGGACGTTAAAAAAGTTGGATGAAACAAGGAAGATGAAGACGAATTTTTGTTAAAGAAAAACAAGCAAATACGTAAGAAACAGGCAGACAGAATGACAGAGTGACTGTCGGAAAAAAAAAAGATTTAGATCGAGAGAATAATATTGATAAGCTTTCAGAAATGGTTATTAGGCTTAATATGTTTTATTAATTTATAATTTTATAAAATGATTCCTTAAATCATTTTATTTAAATATTTAATAAATCATGTGGCCCGTGGAAGGAGAGAAGGGGAGAGAGAGAGAGAGAGAGAGAGAGAGAGAGAGAGAGAGAGAGAGAGAGAGAGAGAGAGAGACAGACAGACAGACAGACAGACAGACAGACAGAGAGACAGAGACAGAGACAGAGACAGAGAGAGAGAGACAGACAGACAGACAGACAGACAGAGAGAGAGAGAGAGAGAGAGAGAGAGAGAGAGAGAGAGAGAGAGAGAGAGAGAGCTTCAAGCACAGCTTCTGTGTCAATTTCATTCACGCACCTGTTCTAAACGTTAAATCACCAGAAAATCCCTGACACCAGTACAGCTGCTGATATGAGCACCACCTACTATTCTGGTGACTGTACCACCACAGTCAGCGGGTCCACAGATCTGAACCTGGTTTACAGCGCAACCTGTAGCACAGGTATGACACACAACGTTTATAGAATGTTTGATCCCTAATAAATTCATTATTAATGTGCTTTGAAAAAAAATTCTCGATATCTTAAAACTTGTAATAATAAGGCCAATTTGATTATTTAAAAAAAAATAAATGCCCAAGTCGCTTCTACATGAATGTGAACATGATATAATAATGGTCAGAAGTGTTTAAGGAAACCTAAAAAAAACTGTCAAAATTATATCCTTAACGGTTGAAGTAATGAAAACTTAAAAGTTATTCCCTAATATCTCCAGATTCGGATGGTGACGACAGTGGTGGTGGAGGAGGTGATTCAGCTGGGGCCATTGCTGGTGGAAGCGTTAGTGGAGTCGTTATTATAGTCCTGGTCGTCCTTCTGGTATATTTTTGCCTGAAGACTCGTGGCAATAAGGTCCAGCAAAGCGGTAGTGGAGGAGATAAGAAAAAGGGTAGGCAGATTTGTCATTCAAGAGTGTTTTCTTCGATACAATCGGGTACATGATCAAAAGCCGTCATATGCTTCGAAAATTGTACGTTGGAAAATAATGCAATCTATTGTTAGAAGAGGAATTCGATTAAAAAATTTAAAGAGAATCGGAATTTACATCTTTGAGCAGTGTTTGATTGTTTTGATTTATGAAATGGTAAAATATGTCTTTACAAACATCTGTTGAGGCGATGCATCAATTTTTCCTCTCGATCTGGTGCTACATGATGCCTTTAATTTTTCTTACTAAAATTCTGATAAACTGCTGAAGAAATTGAAAGGAAAAAAAATATCTGACCCAGTATGCAGAAAAAGACATCTTCAATATAATGATTTAATGAGTACATTGTTGTCCATCTACATTACCTTATTTTTTTTTACCATTACCTATATTATGTAAATCATTTAAAATTAGTTCTTTGTTTTTCTACAATTATAAAGGGAGCGAGAAAAGGTTTGTGCACATTAGTCCACACATAACTTTAAGAGAATAATATCAAAGACATTGACATAAAAACAATTAATTATATAGGGACATTGCAATGAAACCTTTTTTGTTACATATAAAGTTAAATAATATTAATTTATACATAGACGGTTTAAAGATAAACGATTTCCAGATACAATGATTTAACTAACGATCTCTTGTATTCATTTTAAAGGTGCTAAGCTTATCCAAAAGTATGCTTTTGTCCTTTAAATGTTTTGGTACGATTACAGCCAAATCTGTAAATATGTTTTGTTTTGATTTTGTAAGGATACATTTATTTATACGATAAAATTGGTTTGTGGAACTCTCTCACACGAAAATTCAGTAAACAATTTTCGTAAAAAGTTTTTGGTTAACTTAACTTCCTGCAATATCACATCAGAACTCTGAAGGGATGCGTTGGCTTTTTGTTTCGTAAGAAGATCCTAAAGTCACTTCATGATAACCCCAATCGTAGATCCATCTGCTACTCCTGTTCATGTGTCCAATGTTATAGAGACAGAGCTATCACAAGCCTGAAAATCAATATACCATACACCCTTCTGACTTTATAAGAAATTTTTAACGCTTTTTATTTTTTCAGAACCTAAAGAGAATGGAGTAGAACATCAAAATTCGAAGAAGACAGTACCGGAGGAGACCAAAGTTGAGATGAATGTCACCGAGGACAAGCTCTCACCTGCAACTCGCTTACCTCCCATTGAACCCAAAGGTAATTTAACACCAGGAAAATCTAATCTGCAGCGCTACAACATAATTCTTCTCGATTTGGACACCCCTCCCCTCACACACACACACACAAATAATAAAAATAAAAATAATTAAAAAAAGAAAGGAGGAAAAGAAGAAAAACCAAAAAAAACAAAAAAAAAACAAAAAAGATAAAAAAGAAGAAAAAATTCAGATGACACGCTACATTGTATCGTGCCGAAGTCTTCAACTTTTTGAGTCATTTGTTTCGTCCTATTGAAAGTACTCGGCAATTCCCTTCCATGTTTTGATAACGACTGCTGTTTCTTTTCTTTTTTCTTTTTTTTTTTTTTTTGGCTTTTCATCAACATGAGAGTGAGTAATAATTTGTTACATTTACCCGCCTTCTAACTTCTGAAAGGAAAAAAAAAGTATCAGAGCCGATATAGGTGAAAAAAAATTGCTTGATTTTTTTAATTTAAATGAACCGTGGTATAAATGAAGAGACGATCCTGATTTGATTTCACCAAGTTGATTCGTATTCTAAAAACTTCATAAAAAAATTGATAGTAGTTGTGTAAAAATTATAAACAGAAACACATTTACAGTATTATCGGAAAATTATCGATAAATTCAATCGACAAGTGGCCACGCAGTTTGGCTTTATCTGTTAGTTAAATAGACACTAAATTTCGATATTAATTTTCCCACAAATCACCACCAGGAAGTGTGCTTTGGAGTTTTCATGCACTGAGTCCAAACTGTAGTAATTTAGAGTTTTTAAATCTTCTTGATAAACAAGCCCTCGTAAAGATAAATATGTGTGGCTTTATGCTAGTAATTGGTTCTGTTTTAGATAAGATAAATCAATGTTTCGTTTTTTTTTTATTTGTCCTGCAGTTGATTGTTAAACGTGTACGTATAGATTCAAACTTTTTGGCTGATTGTTTTTATTGGGAAATGATAGGCTACGGAATAGTTCACCACCGTTTGATTGATTGGCTGATTTGTTGATTGGTTAATAAATCAAGAACGTCAAACAGTGATCTTAGACTCCTCTCACACAAGATAAGCCTGTGAGGATGAGACTCCAAACAAATTCCCCAATTTATTTTTGCGATTATAGTGCATGATATATCAGAGATTTATCTTATTACTTTTTTTGTTTAGTAATTTTTCATATCACTCTTTTCCTGGTTTATTAATATTACCGGTATACAAGTAAAGACATTTCTTTATTCAAACTGTGTTTCTACTTATTGAATGTTTCTGAAAATGCTATCCAGACAGAACTGTCAGAAGCCTATATATTAAAAAAGATGACACTTTCTGACCTTTCTTCTCTGTTTTGTTTGTATGTTAATCTACAGAGTCTAAAGAAAATGGAGTAGAATATCAAAATGTGAAGAACAAAGAACTGGATGAGACCAAGGTTGAGATGAAAACCCTAGAGAAGACTCCCTCAGCTCTGCCTCAACAGCTTAGCCCCCATTGGCTCCAATGGTAACGTGACACCAGGAAAACCTCTTAGAGAGTTAAAACTATTCACCACCAGCAGCGCTACAACGCGGATCCTTCACCATTCGGGCCATGGTTTCTAATACTCTAATATTATTTCCT
This sequence comes from Elysia crispata, assembly GCA_033675545.1. Taxonomy (NCBI): domain Eukaryota; kingdom Metazoa; phylum Mollusca; class Gastropoda; family Plakobranchidae; genus Elysia; species Elysia crispata. The sequence goes on along the minus strand of JAWDGP010002127.1, from coordinate 15,150 downwards.
TTTAAATTATTGATCTTTCAAAAATTATTCAGAAGCCTGCCTGTCAGAGACAATTCACAATTATTATATATAATGTAATGATAATACATACCACCATCGTTTGAAAGTATAATCACATGATTTCACTGTCTTTTGTTCTGTACCATTACTTTCAATAATTGTACTTCTAGATTTCTGTTGAATGTTTTCACTATAAACCGAATTTTATATTTACAATTCAGCAATACAATTCACGCCAAACCCTCTGTCTATGATTGCTTTACAATTGCTTTTTTATTTTAGTTTTACTTTAAGATGTGTTATCCATTCTTTTCTTCTTTGTTTCATTAATTTTAGACCTTTTGAAAGGCCATCTTAAACTTTAAGCCACACCAGCTCTTAGCTGGTGGTTTGAGAGATGCAAAAATTACCTGTATAAATCCCGATTTACCCAGTCATGGTTCTTTTTTCTTATTATCTACTAACATTGGCTGCAGAGGCAAGGGGTGGGTTTTTTAATCCTAGGCTCTTTGACGATGATTAAGTGTTTTAGAGAAGACATATACATAAATGTGATAATATACTGCCAGACAGACCCGCAGGCTGCTTCAGCTGAATGAAATGGTACCAAACAAAAAACATAAAAAGCGATAGAAAAAAGATAGCAGATTTGCGAGAAATAATTTTCTTCAGCTTAACTCACTTCTTATTAATTTGTGAATTCTTGATAGAAAAGAAGTTAACTCGAAGCCGACATAGGAGTGGGGAAAATTTTTTTCTCTATGCAAGCTTTGTTTTATTAAAATTAAATCGACTTTGAAATTAAACTCCTAATTTGATTTCAATTTCACAAAGTTTTCACGACTGAAGGTGATAAGTGCACATGTTGAAAAAGACTTGAAACCTTTTGCTGATAACAGTATTGAGCACGATCTAATTTAAAGCATTAGCAATGATGCAAAAGTATCGAGAACTCCAATTGATAAATGGCCATTAGCAGTTTAACCATGTATTTAAAACATTTTACTACACATGGATATTATTTTCTCATCAACCACTACTGAGAAGTGTAGAACGGAGTTTTTACGTGCTATGGCCAAAGTGTCTATAAGTTCAAGAACAAATTTATTTCTTGCTACTTAAAGGGTTTTTGAATTTTTCTTGGCAAAATAGGCGCCCTTGAAGATGAATTAATATTAACTTTTTTGTGTCAATAATTTGTATTGTTTAAGATAAAATAATCAATGGTCTCGTATTTCTACAGTACTTTAATATTGTTACACATTCCTAAATTAATGAAGTTGTACATTAAGCTTTATATTTTTTTGTTGATTTGTCTTTATTCGGATATGTTGCAGCAGATGATTGGAACACTATTGAATGACTGATTGATTGACTGGTTTATCAATTAAAATATCTATCTCATTAGATTCCTCCCCTAGAAAGCCATTAAACGTGAGACTCCATCCAAATTCGTGCCCCAAATTATTTGGAAGCGTTCGCATAGACAGCAATGTTGAAAACCCTTAGCACTGATCAAGGTCGATGTTTTCTCGGTTCTTGTTTTTCTCTCCTTTTCATTGCAATTTTATTTCACACTATTCGTGGTATTAATTATATGTATTCAAATTTTTTTTCATTTGGTACCATTGACACAGTGATCACATCGCGAAGTAAAACGATGCTACACTTTTAATGGCTCAGACAGGTCAACAATTGAGATTTACTCTAATCCGGCGTGTATGAACTCCCCGCCCCCCTCTCTTTCGTTTCTCCGCGAATATGTATATATATATATATATATATATATATATAAATATATGCAATCAAATTTATAGCAAAAGTTTTATAGCATCTAGACTCATTTGGCTTTCTCAAATTTTCCGAATAAAATCTCTTCCCCACAAAATGATTCCTTATAGGTTTTTGCGTCATGATATTGATTCTGCTTAATGGTGTCATAAGCTTTCAAACAACTTACTTACAATGTATTGCTTGCGTTAATCGTTATTTATTGAATCATTTTTGGGTGTGAAAACATTTAACTGAAAGTTTGAAAATTTCAATTGGAACTCAAATTTCTGAAAGCACTTTTTTGTATTATTGTTTATAAAACGAGTATAGTTATATTTATAAAGTATTTATGTAATTTTATGGATGCTCATTATTAAGCGCTACAAAGTTGAATTTACATCCTTTTGATCATGATAAAACCGCCTATAATGTTTAAGTGCCATAATATTTTTCCTTTCGCAAAAGAACTCAGATTTTGAGGTGTTTTGTTGAAGTCAGTTGTTAAAAGCGGCCGTCGTGAGTGCCGAGCCCTAATGCTAGATTTCTTTTATAATATGGATGCCTGGTTACAGAATCTTACGTCAGCTCGAGTCAGCAAGGAAAAGTTTGCTGTGAATTGAACGGTAGATAGCGGTGACAATGCTAAAGCGTTGTTTTGAATTTTAAGTGCGAGGAATATTACCGACATGTAATATCCGGGCAGCCTTTCCGTGCAACATAGGTGCTACTTTATTGCTATTCATTTCTATTGCTATTTATCGCGGCAAGATCCAGGAATTGATATTGAAAACTAAATTTGAGTACTGGGTACAGATCTTCTATTTGATCATGACAGAGCGCGTAGTTTCCGGCAGTTATGCAATGAATGGAGACAGAAAATATTGAATGCTGTTAAGAGGTCGGATCAGTCATTGTGGAAAGGCGTCTTCTATCCAACAAGAAAATTCTAAAGGTATCTGACTTCATCCAAAGAAATTTTTGATCAATGTCGTTGTTGTTCGAGGCCGCTTTATAATCTGTTCTATATTTTTTCAAATAGTTTTTAGATATTAAAACATTGAGATTTTCGCAAACATGAAGCTTCTTTTTTAATTATTCTTATCTTTTTGCTTTTGTCCTGTACATTACTTTTTAGGTTTTTTTGTTTACTTTTTTAGTGGTTTTTTTATTTCGCGTTTAAAACAGTACTGTACCTGCTTACAATGTTAATTTGGTCATCATCTATTTTTTGGTTTTAAAGTAATTCATCACTATTTCACTTCTTCATGTTTATTTCTTTTTCCCCCTTTTCGCATTTTGGTTTCTAAAAACAGAAAGAGAAAAATTAAGTAAAAATTAAGTACTGCATTTTTTGGAAATACATAGAAAATTCCAACAAAACGACTGATTGCAAAGGTGGAGTTATGGTTGGTGTTGACATAATCGTAATCTAACAATGAAAGTGAAGCTCTTTTATCTATAGGAGAGTTCTACAAATTTAGTAAGCAGACCTTTGGTTGAACCAATTAATCATAATGGAGAATTTTCTTTATCTCTCTTAGCTGAATTGATTCAATCGCTAATCTTTCCTTAGATAACTCCAGTTCTCAAAATTCTCAGTGACATCGCTATTCAAAACAGTTTGCCCCAAAAACATTTAGGCCAAGTCTATACTTTTAAAAAACAGCAAAGGGATATCACTCCTTGAAAAAAAAATATTGCCAGTGCTGAAGGAAATAAGTTGCTGCAGTATATCATACAGATATAGAGACCAAGCAGCACTTACATTGATGGTGTTCTAGGAGTCGAAGGCATATTCAGAGGTTTAGGTTTTTGCTTTTCAGATAGATCAGCGACAGAGAGGGAGAGGAAGAGGATTGGTAAAGAGAGAGTGCAGAGATATAGGAATAAAGAGAGTAGATGGGCAACATAATAGCAGTAAGTAGTAAGTGATAGCAGCAGCAGTATTAGTAGGTAAGTAAGTAGGTTGTAGTAGTAGAAGTAGTAAGGTGCAGAAGTAGTAGTGCAAGGGGAAAGTAGTAGTAGTAGTAGTAGTAGTAGCAAAGTAAGTAGTAGTAGTAGTAGTACAAGTGGTAGTAGTAGTAGTAGTAGTAGTAGGTTGTAGTAGTAGAAAGTAAGTAGGTAGTAGTAAATAAGTAGTGGTAGTAGTAAGTAAGTAGTAGTAGTAGTAGTAGTAGTAGTAGTAGTAGTTAGTAGTAGTAGTAGTAGTAGTAGTAAGTAGAATAAGTAGTAGTAGTAGTAGTAGTAGTAGTAGTATTACTGTGTAATAGTAATAGTAGTAGCAGTCGTAGCAGTGATAGTCGTAGTTGTAGTGGTAGCTTAGTAGCAGCAGCAGCAGCAAGCAGTATTAGTAAGTAGTAATAGTAGTAGTAGTATTAGTAGTAGTAGAAGTAGTAGTAGTAGTAGTAGTAGTAGTAGTAGTAGTAGTAGTAGTAGTAGTAGTAGTAGTAGTAGGAAGTAGGAGTAGTAAAAATCGTAGGAAATCGTCGTTGACCTAGGAGTGGTAGCATGAAGATTTAAGCTATATAAGATATGCTGAGTGAATGAGGCAAAAAAGAAGTTCAAGGATGAGCCTCTAAATAAATGTCATGTAAAAAGCATCTTTATTGAGCTAAAATGCGCCCATGATTGCTTATATTAATATTTTAGAAGTGAAATGATTGTATATAAACTCAGTAAAATTGAACAATAATAAGTGAAATATACAAAAAAAATTTCTCAATCCCTAAGTTTTCACGATGAGAGTTCTCTTTTCGGGAAGGCTCTTAAGTTTTCCTCTTTTTTGCCCATTCAGGTCTTTGGCCAAGAGGTCGGAACTTGATCGTGCTGTTGAAGTAACCATCTGAGGAAAAAAATTTAACACATGAAACATGCTTGACAAACTATTTTTTGTTATATTTTATAGTCGTGCACAAAAGTTTATCATTGTTTAACTCTGTGGGGGCTAAGTATTTCTGCACAGGGCAAGTGCACTTATATGCACTTAATGTGAAAATTTACAGCGTTTAATAGGTTTCTAAAAACAGATTAGGAAAGTAAAAAAAAAACTCTAGTCGATTCCGTTTTATTCATAATCTTTTGTTAAAGCAGCAATGTGAGGATTCTCAACCAATACTACGAACTTTGACTATCTCCCACACTTTTCTCCTTCCTTATTTGACAAAAAAACTTTTCATCATAATAAAACGTCCATAGTAGGTTACCTGCGCAAAATTCTTACAAAACATTTACAACTACCATAGTAAAAATCCCTAACAGACCTTAAAAAACGAACCAATACCTCAAACTTTACAAGTCTATGCTATAAGCTGTTAGTTACAGGAATCTCGAGTCATACGATGTCCCCCTGGTTGTTGTAGTTGAACTTACGCTGCGATATGATGGCTACAAAGGGATCGTTGCCGTCGGCTGGACTGGATCTGGGCGTTCCCGCCGCCATCCACGTTTCAACCTTGACCTTGCAGTCACTGATCAAGTCGCAATACGACCCGGAAGGCATGCCTTGAGGAGGAGACATTTTTTAACGAAAGGATTAATATTGTGAAACTTAAACATCAAGCAAGCTGAAGATGTTCAATGTTTATTTGTTTGTAGGTATAGAAAAAAATTGGAGGTGGGGAGGGGAGGGAGGAGGAAACTAAGTAGAAGAAGTCGCATTAATGCAATACACATTTACACCCGTTTAAATGAAAAACTAATTGAAAGTCAAATATAAATACTGTATTTTTAAAAAAAAGTACGTGTCTGGGTGGCTTGTGAGTTTAAGGGGGAAAAACCGTTAACATTGGGAGAAAATTTCAATGACAAAACAACCTGGAACAATTTTTGGGAAAGACTTTCTTTGTGCTTTGAAGTTGTAGAACCTATTTACATGTTAGATTGGTAATCTTATTATTGTGTTGGTCCAACTCACAAAAAAATTTGACACTTAGGTAATTGCGTAATAATTAGTTGGGTAAGGATGTAAGAGGACAATATCTTCATAGTGAGATTAAATATAACTTCACAATCGGAGAACGAGTTATAACATTTAAGAGAGAATGACCGACGCTATGAGGTTGAAAAAATCGTTCAACCCCATTTGTAACAAAGCAGCAAAAAGAACCTTTTCTTTCTAATCTCACACGATGATTTTCTGTGGTACAGCTAGCGCGTAATGCGCGTCCTATCAAAATAACTCTAATTACAATGGGGAGCTGGTAAATTCCCAGAATCCAGTCCGGATAACTTCCTGTAAGCACCGGTGTCCAGTTTGAGAGGACAGTATGGGGGAGCTCACCAGTCTGCCTATGTTCATTGAAGTTGTTGAGGCCCATCGGTGAAGAAGCCGGAGGTTGCCTCTGTTGAAGGACAAGACACCGCTTCGCTTCGTGTTCCAGTTGGCAACGGAGTCCGCGTCGGTTACATGACGAAGTTGCGGAATTTGGCCATGTAACACGCCTGAGTTGGCTTCCATCTGACAAAATTACAGGGCATGAAAAATTCGTCCCGAGAAGTGTCACAAGCAATAACTGAATGATACCTAGAATATATTATAAAACGCAAAGGTATCCAAAAGCAGTCAGAAACTGCTTCTTGGAGTATTTCTTCACTCTCTCATATGTCTTCCGTGTTTTGTTTATTGTTTTCATTCAATTGGGGAGACGAAGTGGCTCTTATGCAGGTTTCCCCTCACTGCTTTTTTTTTTAATTCATGAATCTTGATCTGTTTTTTTTTAAATTGCTTTTTTTTCCCTAGAAACGCAAAGATGAAAAAAAGACAACACCAGGAGCATTCAATAATGCAAGCAGAAAGAAAGTCTATTAGAAACCAATTTTTAGATATAATTTCCTCTGGAAAGAAAAAACAACTTAACTTAATAAATAAGCTTTAATTTCTAAGACTTAAAAAACTTCAACAGAACCAAAAGTAAGAGAAAGCTATGGAGACAACTGTACATATAACGACAACTACCTCAAATGGTAACTGAATCAATATTCCGACATTGCCACATTTAATTCAGTTAAGACCAGTTACCCGTGCTCATGCAGACCCAGCCATTTCCACAGGAGCCATCGGGGTTTATCGTGACATCTTTGGTGGAGAGACCCGCCGTTGTGAGGCGGACCCTGGTCTTTGTTGTCGAAGTAGTAGCTGCTCATGACGCGGGTGAAGCCGTAGTTGTAGGCCAGGGTGAACGCTTGGGCACGCTTGTAGCGAGCATACCCTATCCTGGCAACGAGAAGTAATGCAGTAGTGTGTTACAGCTAGCGATCATAAAACATACATTTATACGAGTTGTCATAGTACCTATACTCTTCTCTAAGCCATCATAGATAGGCTGGACACAGCCGCAGATCTCTCACTGCTTAATGTCCCTTGGAGAATTATATAATTGGCGAGGCCTGTGAAACGGTTAAATGAGAGCGGATAAAAATGTTTAAAGCTTAAGTTCTTACAACAATTCTCAAAAATATGTTCAAATCAGATGTGTGTCTTACATATAAAAAAATAGGGCGTACAACAACCATGCAATGTGGGGGGACAACAGAAATTTATTCATGAACCATGCATGGAAACTACAAACACTAGTCTCTGTCATATAAAGCATTCTGTGTCCCCCCCAAAAAAAAAAAAAAAAAAAAAAAAAAAAAAAAAAAAAAAAAAAAAAAAAAAAAAATTCCTACAGCCAGCTAGAGCTGATTGTAATATTTGATGATAAAGAAGACCTCTTTTTACCTTGTACGTGATGACACCACCGTTTCTCTGAGTGTCGTGGTTGTCAACATACACAAAGGCCTGGTTGGATGGACTCATGTTCCAACCCTGATCGTAGACATAGTGAAGTTGGTCCAGGTTGTCCACGCCGTTCTTTACTTTCACTGAATATCGGAACTCTGTGGAGTAGGAAGAAACCGCAAACATATATATCAAGCCCACTGAGAAAATGCTCTTTCCAGTAAAAGCCTGGTTTTTAGTCGTATGATCATACGTCATCGGCATGGAAACGGCCAAAACGCATTTATAGCACTATTGTTCCCCTAGTCTTTAAATGTAAAGCAGGTCTTAATACAAAATATCTTTTCTTTGTTGCATTGCCATTTGGCCTATTTGAGTTATTTGCATTGATTAGAGGCGCCATCTAGAGCCAAAAATTTCTGGTATCCCATAAAACCTCTACACAAAACAAAACGAGAAGCAGGTGGGTCCTGACCTGCAACAAGCTTTTCCCTTTCAAGCTTAGCTTTGTACTGATCCCCACTCGCCCCTTTCTTTCCCCTTTTTTTTTGTTTTTTTAATATTTTGCCTTTTCTTTTCCCTTGTTTTTGTTTTTTTAATTTTTGGTACACGGCAAAAAGTTTCCTTCTCGGAGGGGAAAAATGATATAATTACACATACATTAATATTAATCCCTAGCACTCACCTGTCACGTAGCCTTCACCGAAGTATTCGCTATCATGGACAGCTTCATTGTTGAAATCACTGACCTCGTGATAGAAAAACGGTCGGCCTCCCTCAGGCAGATCCTTCACCTGGTTTAAATCAAATAAAGAAGAATTCAGTTTCTATCTTGCACAATTTGCTTCACGTGCTAATCAAACTAGAGCTGTGTCAGTTATTTATCCATCCAATTGCTTAACGGCAGCGTTATCACTATGTTGCATCAAAATCTATGGGTTATTTGTTGTTCCAATCTCATTGCACGATAAGTGGCAATGAGATTGGAACAACAAAGTGCCCATAGGTTTTGAAATAAGCAATATCAAAAGTCTGTGGCGAACACTTGCTTCGGCCCTAATAAGGTTAGCTAACTGAAGAGGCTGCAAATCCAGAGACAATCACAGCAGATAAGAGGAAAATTCCACCTCAAAACATTTTAAAAATAAAATCGCTTGAGGCGCTTTTTGGTAACCTATTGATTCCTGCATCAAAGCTCTTCAAAAAGATTCAATTTGGAACTTTTCTTAAAACAATAAAACTTTAGAAGAAAACTAAAGATTGTAACGGCATAAAATTTAAAATTAAGATAAAATTAATTCTCATAATAATCTTAAAAAGTAAAACGTGTTTGATAAAGGTTGTGTGTGAAAAAAAAAATGAATGGAATTACCTTTGACTGAATACCGCCCATGTCTCCAGGCCAGATGTGTTTGGAAGCGTCACACCGAAAACCAGCGACACCGATATCAATCAGATGGTTCAGGAATTCAGCCTGCTTGCCTCGCACGTAGTCGGTTCCGCCATTTATGTCAACGAGACCCACCAAGTTGCAGTTGCGAACATTTTTGGGATCTTGATAACTGGAGAGGAAAGTCAAATATAAAGTTTTCGATTTGTAGGGTATTTAGTATTTAAGAAAAAAAAGGAAATTGTTGCAACTTAAAATAACACACAGCCACAACCACCATCTACCACCACCATGATTACCTCCACCACTACCAAAACAACAGCAACAGCAACAACAATAACTGCTACTACTTTACCATTACTACTGCTACGACAACTACTACTACTACTACTACTACTACTACTACTACTACTACTACTACTACTACTACTACTACTACTACTACTACTACTACTACTACTACTACTACTACTACTACTACATTACTCTTCTACTTCTACTTTAACTTTAATTTACACAATACTTTTTCAACATTCCAATGCATCTAATGTAAATATTTCTCAATTTCAAAAATAAATAAAAAATGTTTCATAATCTTTTAAAGAGGAAAGTTTAAGATCTTAGAGCATATTATTCCTTTCTTGGTCAAAGTATCGTAGATGAAGAGAGAGAGAGAGAGAGAGAGAGAGAGAGAGAGAGAGAGAGAGAGAGAGAGAGAGAGAGAGAGAGAGAGAGAGAGAGAGAGAGAGAGAGAGAGAGAGAGAGAGAGAGAGAGAGAGAGAGAGAGAGAGAGAGAGAGAGACAGACAGACAGACAGACAGACAGACAGAGACAGAGAGACAGAGTCAGAGAGAGAGACAGAGAAACAGAGAGACAGGCAGACAGAGACAGAGAAACAAACAGACACAGAAACAGAGAGACAGAGACAGACAGAGACAGAGACAGAGAAACAGACAGACAGACAACAGACAGACAGGCAGTCAGAGGTATTTTTGAAGATAGGAAATTCTATGACTTTTGCCCCTCACTTATCAACGTTTCCGCTAGCTGACGGGCAGTCCGATCTCTTGTGGAAATCATTCGGTCCGAAGGGCACGCCTGGGAAAGAGTGCTGGTCTGAGTTGAAACTGCTACCGGCTGAACCAGTCCCGGACCTACCAAGGCCAGCCATATGGTTCAAAACGGCGTCCACGTAGATCCTAAGAACAATGATGAAATTTAATATTTATTGGAATAAATGCGCTTAATAATATTCGACATTTAATCATTCAGTGACCTTTTCTGGTTCCCATAATTTCCAGGACCATGTCAAATAGAGAGGAAATTATAAACGAGTCAATCTAAAAAAAAAAAGAAAAGAAAAAGGGATATCGATTTAAAAAGATTTGGACTAATCTGATTCTAAATATATGTCAGTGTACTATGATGCAAATTTTGCGCTTGAACTTTTTCGCTCCGCTCTTATGTGACAAAACCTTTCATCTTTGACGGACTATATAACTTCATTTTACAAATATTGAAATAGCGTGAGTCCACGTGATGGATCTAAAATCATACGCATATAAATCCTGGCCATGAAAGACCACAAATATAATGTGTGCCGAGGCGAAACTTAGCTTTAGAGTGGTGAAAATCTGAAACTTTTTCTTCTCAAATGTAAAATCGAAAGCGAAAAAGTAACCGACCTGACTCCGACTTTCTTGCACCTGTCCACCATATCCTTGAACTGACCCTCGTCTCCAGACCTGCTCACCAGCTTGTAGCTGACGGGTTGATACCGCTCCCACCATGGCCGATCTCCGCCTTGGGTAATCACAGTGTGCTCGTTCGGGGGTGAAACCTAGGGTTGAGAGAAACACAGATAAAACTTCAATCTATAAATGTTTCGGGGGGGGGAGGGGGGGAGGGGGGATATGAATATAGTCAGCTAACTTCGTAAAAAAAAAAATCCAAATCTAGTTAAAGATCTTTTATAACACTCATTATCGTGTTCGTACGAATAACAAGAGTTCTTGTGAGACAGTGTTTCACTAAGCACTTTCTGCAGAGATTTTTAGACTATCGGTGAATACTAAAAGAATCTTAAAATAGGCCAGCAGCTATACAGCTACAATATTGCATGTAAATCATAGAGTACTCGGCATGACAGGTCCAGCGAAAGTTACAGGAAGAAATAAAACATAATAAAGTATTGACAGACCAAAAGCATATTATATAATATGTTACGGAAGGAAGATTATGTAAAAAAAAATTCTATAAGCTAACTCAATAGATGTTGTGTGCTTTCATACTAAGTTTGTGTAGAAAATTCATAATGAATATTTTCGTCAAAGACGGTATACATGAAAACCAGTTTTAAAAGATCTGCAAAAGACTTTAGTAAGAGCATTGCATTTTTTACATTATTTTTTTCGTAAATGCCAATATATTTGAAAATTAACCAGTTTTGTCCCCCACAACGCCCCCCCCCCCACACACACACACACACACCCCAAGTTTAGTGAAAGCATCAACGGTAAACTTACGCTTAAAATTTTGTTTCGGGAATCAAACAAGCTGACACAATTTCCTCATAATGGCGATGGATCTCAAACGGGTTAGATCTAACCATATCATAACATACTCTCGCTCTCATTCTAATCAAAACGAATATACGTATTTACAAGATACAAGTTTGCCACTATCACAAAACCATTTTCTTTTGCTATGCATTCTAATCCATTTCCTAAGGTGCTTCAACGTGACAACCTACATACTTCCCTTACGTCAGATTGACGTGAAATCATCACGACTGTGAAAGATGCCATCGCACTTATTCTTTACGAAAGTTTGAACGAAGAGCCACACAATTATTTTTACCTGCACACCACAGAATCCTTTTGGTCCCAGATATCTTTCACACTCCGCGGCGATGTCTGCCCACTTCCACTCAAACAAGTGTACGATCACCTGGCGTCCGCCGCAGTGGGGGTCATGGTAAGGATCGTACTGGCTCGATAAGCCTGGTGAGTGCGTAGGTACGAGGAAAAAAAAAACCCTAAAACTTTGCTTCCGAGTATGCATAACTCGTATACGTCTATAGTAAATTTATGGATAAGAAAGCCTTGTATTTTAAATTAAATAAAATTAAAAGAAAAAAAAATCCCTCTAATTTCATACACTTCCGAGAACATAAAATTCGCATACTTTAATAATCAATTCATGAGTAAGAAAGCCTTGTATTTTGTATCACATATTAGAAAAAAAAAACTTTCGGTTCAGTGCATTTCCGAGTACGCAGAATTCGTGTGCCTCTTTAATAAATTTATTGATAAGAAAGCCTGATTTTTTTTTTGTGACACTCAGGCCAAATAAAAATAACCTGTTTTTACTGATAACAAGTCAACTGAATAGTTCTAGTTCTACACCGTATTGTTGAACAGGAGACTGAGAAATTCCGAGTCAGAGTAAAATCTGCTCTGGTATTGCCCAACAATATAATTATTCAAGCAAAAGTATGAAATAATCTTTTATTTCAAAATTGTTGGAAAAAAATATCAGTGAGGGACGCATACCACACCTTGGAGAAATAAAAAAAAGATTGATATATTTTGCAAATATATCAACTTTTTGAATACTTCAAACTTAGGGATAAACACAATAGGAAACTTCCATTTTCTGTGCATTTCTCACAGTCCTGGTTGCAAAAGAGCTAAGAGAGGCACACTGTCATATGATATAACGGAAAAACCGTGTAATTTCATATCATTTCTCGGTATGGTATTGACTAATTCTAAAACTTTCGCCCCTCATATAACATGAAATCATAAAAAAGTTATGAGAAAATTACACCTATATCGCTAGCAGTGCCTCCTCGGTAAGCACAAAATGTCAGAGGCAAAACAATGTTTTAAAATGTATTTTAAAATGTATCAAGAAGCAGAACCAATACTTACCAAAAAGACCAAGAAGCAGTACCCCAGAGACCCACATGTCGAAATAGTAACTTTCGATGGACCTTAGAGTCGACGTAAACAGAATGGTTAACTCAATACTAGTGATCTCCTTTTTATCACGTTGAAATCAATATCCAACCTCTTATCTAAAAAAATCTAGAAACAGTGTCACCGCCTTTATACTTCCTGATAATAAAGAAGATAGAGTCTACCAACATGTCCAAGCATATACTACCAAGTGAAAATGTTGAAAAATATATACAAAAAATGATAACTGATGAGTACTGATGACAGAAGTTACAGATATTGGATTAAAAAAATAAACTGGCCGAAACGGCACCTGCGGCAGGAAAAGCTTGGCAACAGTAGCAGTAGCTTGAGCACGTAGACGGTAGTACAAGTAGTAGTAGTAGAAATTTGTTAGAGTGAAGTAGTAGAAGAGAAAAATAGGGGTAGTGAGTGAGTAAAATAAGGTCGGTGAGTGAGTAGTGGGGCGGTGAAATTAGTAGTAGTGAGTAGTGAGTAGTAGTAGTGAGTGAGTAGTAGTAGCAGTTGATAGTATTAGTAGTGAGTAGGGGGTAGTAGTGAGTAGTAGTAGTGAGTAGTGAGTGAGTGGGGAGGTAGTGGTGAGTAGTGAGTGAGTGAGTGAGTGAGTGAGTGAGTAATAGTAGTGAGTAGTGAGTGAGTGAGTGAGTAGTAGTAGTAGTGAGTGAGTAGTAGTAGTAGTGAGTGAGTGAGTGAGTAGTGAGTAGTAGTAGTGAGTGAGTTATTTTGACGCTGATGGTGGAATTATTATTGGGGCGCCGTTAGTGACCATGCTCATTTTAAATGCCAGTTTGACTAAAATTCTTTTTGATGAGTTTCCTAGACTCAAATAATACGGATAGGGGCTATTATTAATGCAAAGATAAAAAGTAACATGCATGTGTTTTTAATTTAGTTTAAGTGTCATTATTATTTGATTTTTATAAATGAATTCTTAGCTTAGTAAAATTTGTGTTTTTCCAACTTAAATGCTTAATATAATTTTACTGAATTAAGAAGTATTAGAAAAAAAATTGAACAAACCAGGTTGAGCTGCACAAGAAGGAAATTTTGTTGCTTTCACTTTATAAAGATCAAATACTGATATTGGGAAGTCAAGCTGTGAGCGCATGTACCGTTATTCAGAAAACTTTGATCTTCTGCTATTAGTCAAAGATAAGGTTTGCCAGTTATGACACTTTATTTAGCTCTTGAACTTTCAATTTGAGGTAGAAGTTTCAAGCGGCGGAAGATCCACCTAGCTGTTAACAGTCATATTCAATAGATTTCCTTTCCGGAAATTTGACTTAAAGAAGCACAACTGTTGGGAAAAAAAAACGGGTGGAAAAGCTTAAAGAAAGAAACAATCTAAAAAATCTCTAAAGAACACATGAAATCTGTTTAGTCACGATAATTATATTCAAACTGATAGCTTTTCTGATTTATTTGATTTTCAGTAAGATGACCTTAAAAATATTTTATGATTAAAAAAAAAAAAAAACTTCTACGAGGATTATATAGGGCAAATCAAGTTTCCTCGGCAGATAAGCAAAAAGAACGGCGCATTCCAAAAAGATTTTCCAATCCCGTTTCTTCTATACGAGGTGATGAAGTGTTCCAAAATAATAATTTGGAACCATAATCAATCATGTGATAAGATAATTTTGTCACATGCCTTAGCACACTTGATTATCAGTTTTTATATGGATTTCTCAAAGATAACGATGTATAATTATCATTATTTTAAACAGGTAAAAGGTGGCACCAAAAAGATTTAGGATCTCTCTCTCTCTCTCTCTCTCTCTCTCTCTCTCTCTCTCTCTCTCTCTCTCTCTCTCTCTCTCTCTCTCTCTCTCTCCACTTTCTCTCTCTCTCTCTCTCTCTCTCTCTCTCTCTCTCTCTCTTTCTCTCACACTCTCTTTTAATTTATTTTTTTGGCAAGAGTAACATCAGTCATGTGCCTGTCCTTCAATTCCTAAAAAATTGTACAAAGAAGAAATCAAATTTGTTCCCAGACTGGAGTTATCAGTGAGTGACACAGAAAGTAAATTAAAAGTTTGGACTCTGATCTGTCTCCCATTTCACTCTGTCCAATTTGTTTGCAACGATATGGTTGTTTTCATGTGATTTTGTATTTTCCTTTTTTTAACCAAATAAAAGAAAGTAGTCTGCAGCAAGATAGGTTATAAATTACTTGGCATAAGCAGCGTAGATGTATTTTTGAGAAAAGTCGTGCGCCAAGTTGATTAGATATATTAACATACTGTTGAGAGATAAGATATTACGTTTTATCGTTTGAACGCAATTTT
>JAWDGP010002126.1:0-22288 GCA_033675545.1 Elysia crispata | reverse complement strand
AGAATGAAAGAAGAACAAAAGAAACAAATAGAAGAAGTAGCAACACGCAGTTACAAAGGAAGACAGATTAATAATTATACTGATTTAGATGCGGACACAATGTTTACATAAAAATATTCATAAAAGAGAAAAAGCACAGAAAGAAAGAGGGACACAGAGAGAGAGAGAGAGAGAGAGAGAGAGAGAGAGAGAGAGAGAGAGAGAGAGAGAGAGAGAGAGAGAGAGAGAGAGAGAGAGAGAGATTGATAGACCGTGAAAGGGAAATGACCCAAGAAAAGAAATAAATAGGCAACACAGGTATAGAGAAAGAGTGAGCTTTGAAAAGACGTAGACGGAGAAATAATTAATATAATATTAGATCAAAATTCTTAGACGAGAGAGAGAGAGAGAGAGAGAGAGAGAGAGAGAGAGAGAGAGAGAGAGAGAGAGAGAGAGAACGAAAAAGAAACAACCAGAAAGAAACAGAAAAAGAGGGAGAAATAAACATATATAATATAGATATATCCAAGTAAGAAAATTAGGCTTCCGCTGTAAAGATATGACACAAAAAAGGTAGAGAGAGAGAGAGAGAGAGAGAGAGAGAGAGAGAGAGAGAGAGAGAGAGAGAGAGAAAAGAGAGACAGAGACAGACAGAGACAGACAGACAGACAGACAGACAGACAGAAAGAGACAGAGTTAGAAAGAGATAGAGATAGAGAAGGAGAGAGATCGAGAGAGGGCGAATCAAAAAAGATAGAAAGAAATAGTCCCACTGGTTAAGATAGATTTAGTGAATTTTAGACTCAAAGAGACAGAGACAGAAAGACAACAAAAAATGTATCGGAAGTGAGATAGATAGATAGATAGATAGATAGATAGATAGATAGATAGATAGATAGATAGATAGATAGATAGATAGAGAGAGAGAGATCGAGAGAAAGAGAGAGAGGGATAGACATAGAAACAGACAGAGATGTTGGAGGACCAGGTTAGAGGGAGAGATACTGATGAAGGAGAAAAAGTGTGAACGAGGAAAACCTGGAAGAGGAAAAAGAAAAAGCACACGAGTTAATTTTTTATCAAGCGCATGAACTCTTTAAAATGCGTGTAGAAAAATGAACGACAACTCATGGATACAAATTATTATAAGCAAAACCATAAAAAATACGTCTTTTTCGTATGTTTGAGTCGTAATTTGTATTAGGTTTTTAAAGATAAAGTTGTTGAATACAGATAGACCTTATTAGTCAGGTAGAAAAACTATCAGACAAATTTGAAATAATGATCTCAATCAAGATTTTATTCAAAGACATTAAACTGTTCGGGCAAAGTGATTCGTATTATGTACTCCAGGTTAAGCACCAGGGTGGGGAGGGGAAAAGAGGTATATAAGTATTAAGTTATCCACCTCATGATCCCCCCCCACCCCCAACCCCCGCCAAGGGTCCCACGTTATAGCAAAGAGAAAAAATAAGAGACAGAAAAATTGAGATTGAAACACGATCATGTCGGCCGACGCATCAGAAAATACAAGACGAGCAATGAATTAATAAAACGCTGAGAGAAGGAAATAGAAGAAATAGCAACATGCAGTTAGAAATGGACACGGATTAATAAACTGATTTTGTTGCACACACAAAGTTAACAAAAAAATTTCAAAATAGACAGAGAAGAGGCACACAGTAGAGAGAGCAAGAAACAGATAGGTAGAGAGAGAGGAAAGACAGAGAGAGAAAGACAGAGCGATTGAGAGAGAGAGAGAGAGAGAGAGAGAGAGAGAGAGAGAGAGAGAGAGAGAGAGAGAGAGAAAGACAGACAGACAGACAGACAGAGAGGAGGAGGACGAAAGAAGAAGAAAAATCAGAATAAGATAGAAGAAAAGACGACACATAGTTACTCAGGAAGATTTATTAATATACTGAATTAGATGAGAGAACAAACATTAAAAAAAAAAAATATATATATATATATATATATATATATATATATATATATATATATATATATATATATATATATATATACTCAGAAAACGGACTAGAGGCACACATAAACGAGAGAGAGAGAGAGAAAGAGAGAGAGAGACAGAGACAGAGAGAGAGGGAGAGACAGAGACGACAGACAGACAGACAGCGAATGGGAGACAGTGCGTGTCAAAGGCAAAAAACCCGGAAATAGAAAGAAATAGGAAGACACAGGTATAGAGATACAGTGAGCTATATACAGACATGGACAAAGGCTTAAACAAAATATATAATATTTCATAGAACAGAGAGAGAGAGAGAGAGAGAGAGAGAGAGAGAGAGAGAGAGAGAGAGAGAGATAGAAAGAATGAAAGAAGAACAAAAGAAACAAATAGAAGAAGTAGCAACACGCAGTTACAAAGGAAGACAGATTAATAATTATACTGATTTAGATGCGGACACAATGTTTACATAAAAATATTCATAAAAGAGAAAAAGCACAGAAAGAAAGAGGGACACAGAGAGAGAGAGAGAGAGAGAGAGAGAGAGAGAGAGAGAGAGAGAGAGAGAGAGAGAGATGGAGAGCTAGGGAGTGAAAGAATTTGAGAGAGAGAGAGAGAGAGAGAGAGAGAGAGAGAGAGAGAGAGAGAGAGAGAGAGATTGATAGACCGTGAAAGGGAAATGACCCAAGAAAAGAAATAAATAGGCAACACAGGTATAGAGAAAGAGTGAGCTTTGAAAAGACGTAGACGGAGAAATAAACAATATAATATTATATCAAAATTCTTAGACGAGAGAGAGAGAGAGAGAGAGAGAGAGAGAGATAGAAAGAATGAAAGAAGAACAAAAGAAACAAATAGAAGAAGTAGCAACACGCAGTTACAAAGGAAGACAGATTAATAATTATACTGATTGATGCGGACACAATGTTTACATAAAAATATTCATAAAAGAGAAAAAGCACAGAAAGAAAGAGGGACACAGAGAGAGAGAGAGAGAGAGAGAGAGAGAGAGAGAGAGAGAGAGAGAGAGAGAGAGAGAGAGAGAGAGAGAGAGAGAGAGAGAGAGAGAGAGAGAGAGAGAGAGATTGATAGACCGTGAAAGGGAAATGACCCAAGAAAAGAAATAAATAGGCAACACAGGTATAGAGAAAGAGTGAGCTTTGAAAAGACGTAGACGGAGAAATAAACAATATAATATTATATCAAAATTCTTAGACGAGAGAGAGAGAGAGAGAGAGAGAGAGAGAGAGAGAGAGAGAGAGAGAGAGAGAGAGAACGAAAAAGGAACAACCAGAAAGAAACAGAAAAGAGGGAGAAATAAACATATATAATATAGATATATCCAAGTAAGAAAATTAGGCTTCGGCTGTAAAGATATGACACAAAAAAGGTAGAGAGAGAGAGAGAGAAAAAGAGAGAGAGAGATAGAGACACAGAGAAAAAATAAAAAAAGGGTTCGGCCCTAACTATAGGACAGACAGACAGACAGACAGACAGACAGAAAGAGACAGAGTTAGAAAGAGATAGAGATAGAGAAGGAGAGATCGGAAGAGGGCGAATCAAAAAAGATAGAAAGAAATAGTCCCACTGGTTAAGATAGATTTAGTGAATTTTAGACTCAAAGAGACAGAGACAGAAAGACAACAAAAAATGTATCGGAAGTGAGAGAGATAGATAGATAGATAGATAGATAGATAGATAAAGAGAGAGAGAGAGAGATAGAGAGAGATCGAGAGAAAGAGAGAGAGGGACAGACATAGAAACAGACAGAGATGTTGGAGGACCAGGTTAGAGGGAGAGATACTGATGAAGGAGAAAAAGTGTGAACGAGGAAAACCTGGAAGAGGAAAAAGAAAAAGCACACGAGTTAATTTTTTATCAAGCGCATGAACTCTTTAAAATGCGTGTAGAAAAATGAACGACAACTCATGGATACAAATTATTATAAGCAAAACCATAAAAAATACGTCTTTTTCGTATGTTTGAGTCGTAATTTGTATTAGGTTTTTAAAGATAAAGTTGTTGAATACAGATAGACCTTATTAGTCAGGTAGAAAAACTATCAGACAAATTTGAAATAATGATCTCAATCAAGATTTTATTCAAAGACATTAAACTGTTCGGGCAAAGTGATTCGTATTATGTACTCCAGGTTAAGCACCAGGGTGTGGGAGGGGAAAAGAGGTATATAAGTATTAAGTTATCCACCTCATGATCCCCACCCCTCCCCATCCCCCCGCAAAGGATCCCACGCTATAGCAAAGAGAAAAAATCAGAGACAGAATCATAGAGATTGAAACACGATCATGTCGGCCGACGCATAAAAAAAAGACAAGACGAGCAATGAATTAATAAAACGCTGAGAGAAGGAAATAGAAGAAATAGCAACATGCAGTTAGAAATGGACACGGATTAATAAACTGATTTTGTTGCACACACAAAGTTAACAAAAAAATTTCAAAATAGACAGAGAAGAGGCACACAGTAGAGAGAGCAAGAAACAGATAGGTAGAGAGAGAGGAAAGACAGAGAGAGAAAGACAGAGCGATTGAGAGAGAGAGAGAGAGAGAGAGAGAGAGAGAGAGAGAGAGAGAGAGAGAGAGAGAGAGAGAGAGAGAGAAAGACAGACAGACAGACAGACAGAGAGGAGGAGGACGAAAGAAGAAGAAAAATCAGAATAAGATAGAAGAAAAGACGACACATAGTTACTCAGGAAGATTTATTAATATACTGAATTAGATGAGAGAACAAACATTAAAATATATATATATATATATATATATATATATATATATATATATATATATATATATATATACACTCAGAAAACGGACTAGAGGCACACATAAACGAGAGAGAGAGAGAGAAAGAGGGAGAGAGAGACAGAGAGAGAGGGAGAGACAGAGACGACAGACAGACAGACAGCGAATGGGAGACAGTGCGTGTCAAAGGCAAAAAACCCGGAAATAGAAAGAAATAGGAAGACACAGGTATAGAGATACAGTGAGCTATATACAGACATGGACAAAGGCTTAAACAAAATATATAATATTTCATAGAACAGAGAGAGAGAGAGAGAGAGAGAGAGAGAGAGAGAGAGAGAGAGAGAGAGAGAGAGAGAGAGAGAGAGAGAGATAGAAAGAATGAAAGAAGAACAAAAGAAACAAATAGAAGAAGTAGCAACACGCAGTTACAAAGGAAGACAGATTAATAATTATACTGATTTAGATGCGGACACAATGTTTACATAAAAATATTCATAAAAGAGAAAAAGCACAGAAAGAAAGAGGGACACAGAGAGAGAGAGAGAGAGAGAGAGAGAGAGAGAGAGAGAGAGAGAGAGAGAGAGAGAGAGAGAGAGAGAGAGAGAGAGAGATGGAGAGCTAGGGAGTGAAAGAATTTGAGAGAGAGAGAGAGAGAGAGAGAGAGAGAGAGAGAGAGAGAGAGAGAGAGAGAGAGAGATTGATAGACCGTGAAAGGGAAATGACCCAAGAAAAGAAATAAATAGGCAACACAGGTATAGAGAAAGAGTGAGCTTTGAAAAGACGTAGACGGAGAAATAAACAATATAATATTATATCAAAATTCTTAGACGAGAGAGAGAGAGAGAGAGAGAGAGAGAGAGAGAGAGAGAGAGAGAGAGAGATAGAAAGAATGAAAGAAGAACAAAAGAAACAAATAGAAGAAGTAGCAACACGCAGTTACAAAGGAAGACAGATTAATAATTATACTGATTGATGCGGACACAATGTTTACATAAAAATATTCATAAAAGAGAAAAAGCACAGAAAGAAAGAGGGACACAGAGAGAGAGAGAGAGAGAGAGAGAGAGAGAGAGAGAGAGAGAGAGAGAGAGAGAAAGATGGAGAGCTAGGGAGTGAAAGAATTTGAGAGAGAGAGAGAGAGAGAGAGAGAGAGAGAGAGAGAGAGAGAGAGAGAGAGAGAGAGAGAGAGAGAGATTGATAGACCGTGAAAGGGAAATGACCCAAGAAAAGAAATAAATAGGCAACACAGGTATAGAGAAAGAGTGAGCTTTGAAAAGACGTAGACGGAGAAATAAACAATATAATATTATATCAAAATTCTTAGACGAGAGAGAGAGAGAGAGAGAGAGAGAGAGAGAGAGAGAGAGAGAGAGAGAGAGAGAGAGAACGAAAAAGGAACAACCAGAAAGAAACAGAAAAGAGGGAGAAATAAACATATATAATATAGATATATCCAAGTAAGAAAATTAGGCTTCGGCTGTAAAGATATGACACAAAAAAGGTAGAGAGAGAGAGAGAGAAAAAGAGAGAGAGATAGAGACACAGAGAAAAAATAAAAAAAGGGTTCGGCCCTAACTATAGGACAGACAGACAGACAGACAGACAGACAGAAAGAGACAGAGTTAGAAAGAGATAGAGATAGAGAAGGAGAGATCGGAAGAGGGCGAATCAAAAAAGATAGAAAGAAATAGTCCCACTGGTTAAGATAGATTTAGTGAATTTTAGACTCAAAGAGACAGAGACAGAAAGACAACAAAAAATGTATCGGAGGTGAGAGAGACAGATAGATAGATAGATAGATAGATAGATAAAGAGAGAGAGAGAGATAGAGAGAGATCGAGAGAAAGAGAGAGAGGGACAGACATAGAAACAGACAGAGATGTTGGAGGACCAGGTTAGAGGGAGAGATACTGATGAAGGAGAAAAAGTGTGAACGAGGAAAACCTGGAAGAGGAAAAAGAAAAAGCACACGAGTTAATTTTTATCAAGCTCATGAACTCTTTAAAATGCGTGTAGAAAAATGAACGACAACTCATGGATACAAATTATTAGAAGCAAAACCATAAAAAATGCGTCTTTTTCGTATGTTTGAGTCGTAATTTGTATTAGGTTTTTAAGGATAAAGTTGTTGAATACAGATAGACCTTATTAGTCAGGTAGAAAAACTATCAGACAAATTTGAAATAATGATCTCAATCAAGATTTTATTCAAAGACATTAAACTGTTCGGGCAAAGTGATTCGTATTATGTACTCCAGGTTAAGCACCAGGGTGGGGGAGGGGAAAAGAGGTATATAAACATTAAGTTATCCACCTCATGATCCCCACCCCTCCCCATCCCCCCGCAAAGGATCCCACGTTATAGCAAAGAGAAAAAAATCAGAGACAGAATCATAGAGATTGAAACACGATCATGTCGGCCGACGCATCAGAAAATACAAGACGAGCAATGAATTAATAAAACGCTGAGAGAAAGAAATAGAAGAAATAGCAACATGCAGTTAGAAATGGACACGGATTAATAAACTGATTTTGTTGCACACACAAAGTTAACAAAAAAATTTCAAAATAGACAGAGAAGAGGCACACAGTAGAGAGAGCAAGAAACAGATAGGTAGAGAGAGAGGAAAGACAGAGCGATTGAGAGAGAGAGAGAGAGAGAGAGAGAGAGAGAGAGAGAGAGAGAGAGAGAGAGAAAGAGGGAGAGAGAGAGAAAGACAGACAGACAGACAGACAGATAGGAGGAGGACGAAAGAAGAAGAAAAATCAGAATAAGATAGAAGAAAAGACGACACATAGTTACTCAGGAAGATTTATTAATATACTGAATTAGATGAGAGAACAAACATTAAAAAAAAAAAAAAAATATATATATATATATATATATATATATATATATATATATATATATATATATATATATATATATCTATATAAGAGATAGAGATAGAGAAGGAGAGATCGGAAGAGGGCGAATCAAAAAAGATAGAAAGAAATAGTCCCACTGGTTAAGATAGATTTAGTGAATTTTAGACTCAAAGAGACAGAGACAGAAAGACAACAAAAAATGTATCGGAGGTGAGAAAATGAAAGAAGACAGTGCGAAGAGAGGAAGAGAGAGAAAAAGAACAAAAGTTAGACAGGATTGAGAGAGAGGCTGTTTTTTACCTACTCTTCCTGGTTCTCCTCTCTTTCACACTATCTCTCTTTCTGTATATATATATATATATCTTACTTCCTCTTTCTATTTCTCCCTCCCTTACTCTTAATTTCTCCATGTCACTATCGTTCTTCTTTACCTCTTTTCTCTTACATTCGATACATTTCTTTGTATCTTTCCGTCTCTTGTCTATGTCTGTATATTACTCACTATTTCTATCTAATTTTTTTTTTTTACTTTTATTTCTGTTCTCTGTTTCCTGTCTCTCTCTCTCTCTCTCTCTCTCTCTCTCTCTCTCTCTCTCTCTCTCTCTCTCTCTCTCTCTCTCTCTCTCAGAAATGCTAGCACCAGCTGCGGGATTAAAGTGTCTAATCACCGTAACAGGGTGCAGCACTAGGTGAATAACAAAAGTAATAGCCGCAGTTATAACTCCTCCATTACCACTCACCATCACTGCCCACCACCACCACCACAAAAACAACAACAACAACAACAACAACAACAACAACAACAACAACAACAACAACAACAGCAATGCCCTTAGGTTGGAGATGGCTGGTCCATCTACAGATTGATAATCTATGGAGTTTCATCCCGAAAGCCATCTTAAAAGGAGGGTTTTCAGGACCTAGTGACCAATATAATGACTTCTATCAAGGGATTGTGTTTGATTAATCGTGGAAAAAAAAAAAGAAATGGAAAACAAATCAGGAAAACAGTAAAAGTTACGAATGAAAAGAAATAAAAAACAACAACACTAACAACCAAGTCGGAAAAAACAGCAGTTAAAAAGGCAGGCGAAAAATATCACTAACAACAACAACAGCAACAACACCAACAACAACAACAACAACAACAACAACAACAACAACAACAACACCAACGACACAAACACAGCAACGATAAAAAAATAAAAAACAAAAAAACCAAAGACAAATGAAACTCACACAAGCTAGATCACAACTCTTGAAACACTGCATACATCTTAAGTTACAGGATCAATTGAAGATGCAAAAGGTGACTGAAGACGTTCCAGAAATGTAAAAAAATGAAGCTAAGTCCTAAATCTAGATCTTATGTAAGAAAATGAACTAAGAAAAACAATTGTATTTTGAGATACAAGACGTTTCGTTTGCTTTCATTATGATTGATATTGTTCACATGAAGTTCAGAGAGAGATAAAGAGTGAGGGGATAGAGAGAAAGAGAGAGAGAGAGAGAGAGAGAGAGAGAGAGAGAGAGAGAGAGAGAGAGAGAGAGAGAGGGAGAGGAGAGAGAGAGAGTGGAGAAAGACACAATGAGAATGACAGAGGGAAAAAAAGAGAGAGAAAGACATAGTAGGGGGTGACTGGAGTTAGTAAACAAGTTCTGGGTCTGCTGGGTAAGAATGTTCTTGTTGTTGTGAAATTTGTAGTACGAAAAGAAATGATTAAAATTGGGTGTATTAGTTCTGTTTTGTTTGTTGAACGGACTCGTGCACTTTTAGAATGAAACATACTTCCTCTGTTTTGTATAGATACCGAAGAAGCTAATATAAAGCGAAACGTCTTCTATGTTCAATACAATTGTTCTTTCTTAGTTCATTGTCATAAATGAGATCTAGTTGGTAAATGCTTCATATTTTTTTCCATCTCTGAAGATTACAAATGAAATATGAATCCCCTAGTAGTCTTCGTGTATTAAGTTATTTTAAAACAGAATAAGTTCATTAGCTCTCATTTCTTCTCTCTCTCTCTCTGTCTCTGTGTCTGTCTACCAATTTCCGTCCCCTCTGTCTTTCTCTCGAACTCAACGTAATTAAAAGTGGTCCCATAATAAAGAAGGGCTCGTCTGAGATGAGACAGCGTTTTTATGATCGATTTATTAAAGTCATACGCGAAAGTTCTTCTAGGTGCTGCCACGGTTTTGCTGCTTCAGCAAATCCACTGCGATGGTCCAGACAACTTACAGAATTTACATCTACCGATATCTATGCAAAAAGTAATTGATGAACGAAACAATTCATGAAATTGATATCGATACAAAAGTTTAAAGACACTTTTTGTAAAGGCAAAAACGTCATATTTTTACTAAAACTGTTTTGGTCAACTTACAGAAGGTAAAAAAATTCAGATTTAAATCATAAATTTTCATCAAAAAAAAGAAAAATTAGATTGGAATTTAGATTTGTTGAATTTATGCCTCAGTTCCCTCTTTTATTTACAATTGTCCAAATTAAAGAGGGCAAAGGATTCAACAAAACTATTGGTCTATAGAACTATGTTGAGACTTTTCTTATATATCATTTTCCCACATATTTTTTCCTTTTTTATTCTAAAAGTAGTTTCACACGTACAATCGTTCCTATTGTGATATTATTCTATCTCTCTCGTCCTACTAGAGCCTGCTTGTGACTTTCTTGTCGCCATTTCGTTTGATATAATTATGGGTGTTTTTACTGGTAAACCAAGATTTATTTAGCTTCCTTATAAAAAAAATGCTTTACTTGATGTGCTTAGTTACTTGAGTGCAACTGCAAAATTTATATCAGTACATAATTATTTATTGCTATGAATGACCCTAGCGGGTAAATTAGTTCTATAGCGACAAGCAAGGGGAACAACGTCTGGTTATCAGAACGTGATAATCAAGAAAATACATGTAGCATACAAGGCTAAGCGAGAGTTATCTTCTCCTGCCAGAGCTCTTCGATCACAGCTGATCTGATCAAACTGAAAATGTAAAACATTTGTTTTAGAGGAGAACAAGTTGAACTAAGTTCTTAAAATGGCAATACGTTAACTTTAAAAAAACTTGCGAAGAAATAAAGGAGATGGATGGTGTCAGATTAAGCGATTGCTTCCTGACCGTCTACAGCCTATGAGGAAAATAAGGACGGCCGGGAAGTTTTGTTATTACTTATTTTAGAATGTCTACATAACCTTAGTTTATATATATATATATATATATATATATATATATATATATATATATATATATATATATATATAAAAAGAAACAAAGAATGAAGAAAAGCCAAGATAAGTGTGGTCCTTCCTTTTCTGTTGATACTGTCATTTTTTTGGCTCAGTCATGTAATATTGACTGTTATAAATTGGCGACAACAAGCAGGGTACAGCAGGAAAGATTTAGAGAGCTCTTCTGGTTTCTGGTGGAAGGGAGTTGGGATACTGCTAGCTCCCGTAGCACGTCTCTCTCTCTCTCTCTCTCTCTCTCTCTCTCTCTCTCTCTCTCTCTCTCTCTCTCTCTTTCTCTGTGCCGCCTGCCCCAACTCAGTCATCACTGGACTGGCCAAATGACTGACTAATTGGATCCTGCTTATAAAAGCTTTTATACCGAGCTCTTTATTCCTTTCTGTCTCACCCTTCCTTTATTTCTTCTTCTTCCTACTTTTTTCTCTACGCACTTCTTTCCATGCTTTATTATTTATCTGTTTCATATCCTTTCTTTCACTTGGCTCATTTACCTATTTATCTTTTCCTACTCAGAAACACACTCCTCATTCCGATTGTCTGGTCTCTCCCTCGTCTCTTTTCTCTTCAGTCTCACCCTCTTTTTCTACCCTGCATATCTCTCTCTTTCTCTCTCTCTCTCTCTCTCTCTCTCTCTCTCTCTCTCTCTCTCTCTATCTTTCAGTTCACAATTACACACGCACACACACAAACACTCTTGTCAGTCAATCTCTATCCATCTCTCTCTCTCACTCACACACACACACACACACAAGTGTCACATACGAAACACCAGAATGAAGTAGCAAAGGAGCAGAGATATAAACCAACACAATGGTTCGTTACCTATAATTATTATGAGGACACTTCTGCAATATTCGCATTGCCCTCAAGGGAAGACAAGAATAAAACTGAACCAACACGTTTAGGTTTAGCCCTATCGACGACGTTTGCTTTTTTTTTTTTGTTTGAGGACAAAAATTGTTTTAGGAGAACCAACCCGTTACCCTCAAGGCTAACACACGTAACTTGAGCTTGCTTCAACTGCTTATTGAATTCCCATGATTTTCTCGTGAAACTTTGACAGACTCACAGCATTAGGCCTAGGATAAGGTCATTCTTGGCTCCGCGTCTTTGGCAATCGGCAGCACTTCAGTTAAGTTTGACGTTTCAAAATATTAATATACCATGGTGAAAAAATCTAGTTTAAAATCTTTATTCCGCTTGTTTGGGAACTAGATCTGGATCGAACTAGCCAATCTTGTGTCTAATTTTAATATCTTTTTTATCAAGTGATCATTTTGATTCATCTTTTTGTGGTAAGAGCATATTTTCGTTTCTCATTAGTAGGTCTAAATGTATCTTAGCAGCGCTGTTTACACCTTTTAAGCAATTTCACGTACAGTATTCACATCTGAGCAAAAATACATTAATTTTATCAATATATTTTCATATTTGCACATTATGGGTCTCCCTTTTCCTTCATTCCTATTCTTTGTGTATCCGCAGTGTGCTTCCTTTCACAGAGACGTACCCATGTGTAATTTACTTTAAAGTTAAGAGTTTTTACTGTATTATATATCTTGTCCTCACTTGTAAATTCAGATTACGTTTCTCCCAGTTCTTTTTTTCATTCCATTTTGTGTATATGAGTGACTTGCTTTGTCCCGAATGCTCCCATTTATATTATTATTGTCTGCGTTTTAACCTCCTTTACATTAACATCAACATTTACATTGTTCTAAGGATCTGTACCATGCTAACATTTACAAAAGTATCTCATTTTCCCCTTCCATTGACTGCCTTTACTAGAACGTCTCTCTCCTGGCCCTACTTGACCTATTTGTATATGTAGGCTATATTATTTTATGTATCTTTCATATGTTTTAAAGATAGCTTTTAAATTAAGGCTCCACCATTTTGTACTATTTTTGTTACTTTTCCATTTTACAACAATATAAAAGTATAATATTAATTGCTTGGACTGTAAGAATGTTTTACAAAGTGATCTTTTTAGTTCGCTAAAATAGTTGAAAAATATTGAACTACTTACAATTTTAAATTTTTTTTTTTATTCCTTTAAATAACAAAAGACTAGCGCACGCAAGGAGACCACAGTATTGCATCAAAGCAGAACCAAAGGCTGGGGCAAAAAACCATTGGTATAACGGCATCAAAAGCTGCAGAAGAATCTGTTGGATAATCAGTACCAAGAAGGAAAGTTAGCACTTCATTTTTATCTTTTTATTAAACTTCTTGTAACTTTCCCTTTCTTTTTTATCTTGTTTTTCCCACCATTTCTTTATCTCTAATTTTTGGAGCTGCTCATCTTCATGTAATAGTTTATTTCATTATGTCTTTACTGTCTTTCATGTGATTTAATAACTAGATACAGTTGGTTATTTTTTTTTATAAAATCACAAGTCTCACATTGTATCCTGACATTTCCTCTCATCATTACATTATTATCATTGTCTTTTTCACATGACAATAATTGGCAAACCTCGGGACCATCTCCACCACCACAACCACCATGTTCCCCAAACTTTACTGCATGTTTTTGTTCCCATTTCAAGTATCCTAACTTGTCATTGTTGGTATATTTCAAAATTCTAAGATCTTTTTACAAGTTCCATTATGGTTTCTCTAAATGAATGTCTGTCCCACTAGGTCAGAATTATTGTGCAATATCTTTGTTTCAGCTATGTATAATTTGTCTCTAAACTCATATTCATCCCTCTCTCACTCACATGCATGAAGTATTGTATAAAATGAAAAAAAAAAAAAACTTACTCAAATTCTTTGTTGCAATATGTTGTGTGTATGTTACTCTTTATCCACATTTAAAATTTGACCTAAACTGATCAAGTTTACAGATTGTTTGTATCTGCGACAGAAAGAAGCTTGTGAGATTACTATGTCATATTTCTATCTTTTCTACATTTTCAACATTTTAAGGATCTATCCCTGTGTGAAGCTTGTGATATTATGTCTTCGTACCTTAAGTCCCGTGAATTTTTAGTAACTGAAGGTGGGGGCAAAAACTGATGTTTATATGGCCTGTGCAGTATTCATGTTCACAAGCATTTTATTGTTCTCACTTGATCGACTATTATTCCTCTTTTCTACATTTACAAGGCATTACTATGCCTTAATGACATGTCTGTTTGGGTATAATTATTTGTACCTGAAAATTGAAAACTTTTGGTTTACATACTTTCACTTTATCTTATTATACAAGACATCTAGGTTACACTAGTATCTCTAACCTACTCTTGTTTTATGACTGTAATTAGTCTAAAAATAGAAATAACACTTTTGATTTTAATATGCTCATATTTAATTTTGCAAGTTAATTAGCAACAATGATTTGGTTGCTTGCATCTCTATCAACACTAGTGAAGATACTATTAGAAAAAATGTTAGCTATGCTTTTAAGTTTATTATTAAAATCTCTTCCTTTTTTAACTTTTTACTGTCTAGAGTATTAAATTTTTTCTTGAGGGGGTTATTATTTGTATTTCAACTAAGCATATGTTTTCACAATTCTAAAAAAAGTTGTATCCTCATCTTACACATTGTTACACGTATCTTATCTTTCCTTCTGGGAAGTTTGCAATGCTATCAGCTGGCAACCCTTGCACCTACTTCCTAGAAATGCATAAAGTGGTAATAATTATAGCTATCACTTATGCCAAGTTACTAACATCATTTCTGTACCACAAGGATGCCAAGACCTTAATTGGAACAATGTACCTTTATCTTACCCCATGTTGTTAGCTTTTGTTGATCTAATCTAGTTAACTTGGTTTATTTTCTTAATCGAAAGAGATGATTGTGTACTTTACCTTCGATAATCATACAAGTATTTACATTGTACCCTTGTTTGCAAATATCAGTTTTGTCATCTAAATCATCAGTTGGCAAGGTTTGTCTATACATAAGCCAAGCATGCACGTCTACTTTAAAATTTTTTGAATACTGTCACTGTTTTCTTTTTTAAAAAGTTTTGTTATTACCTGTATCTCTTTACATCTGCTTCTCAGGTTTAGCACATTTTTTCAGCATACTTGTTTAAAAAAGAAAAAAAATAAATTCTTTATCTATCTATATATTCATTAATATAAATATATATATATATATATATATTTTTTTTTTGTTTGGTGTGGAGGGGGGGTCCCGCTTACCCTTCTTTTCTATACTTTTTACATCTGCAGTTTGCATTCGTTCACAGAATCTTTGTGTGTGTAAGTGATTTTATTGTTATGTATCTTGCCCTCATTTACTATTTCTGATTAAGCGCATTTCTTCCATTTTCTCTTTTACATTTTGTGTATGTGAGCAACTAGTGTTCTCTCCACTGCCCCTACGTACAATATTATTGTTGTGCTCTACCTTCTTTACAAGTTTAACACCATTTACATTGTTTTTAGGATCTGCACCATATTTATAAGATTATCTTTATTTTACCTCACCAACATTAAGATTTTTTCTATCTTTATCTTGTCATCAAAGATACGCCTGTGCTTTATCTAGTACAACACAAGTGATCATCACACCCTCCCATCTATCTGTATCTGCCTTGAAATCTACTTTAATTACCTTCAAGTTGTTATTGTCTTTATGCTACCTCTTCATTCTAGTTTATTGTATGAATTAAAGAACCAGTACTGGTACCGAAATTTATATCATTGCTACAAAAAGTTACTCTGCTTATGCATTTCTCCTTATGATTTTCTCTGTGTTCGACTACTTTACTTCCAACTGCCTCCATTTACATTATATGTGTCTGCATCCTATCCCCGTTCACAAGGTTAAAAACAAGTGCTTTTAAGATCTGGATCTTGCCTATGTTAATATTATCATGACTCTACTTCACTAATCTTAATTTACTTTCTGCATCTGGATATCATTACCAAAAATACACATGCACCAGTAACTTAGGCAACCTTGTTATTACCTTGCAAACAACCTGTATCTGCTTCCCCCCATTAAATGAATACTAATTCAACTTTGATATGTCTGATGTTGTGAAAGTGTGTATACTACCTTTTCATTTTCGTTTATTGTGTGAATTTTATGATCATTTCTTGTACCTGATAGGTACATGTGTAGCTCTTCAATATTTGGTACCGAAGCTTATAACATCATTGCCATAAGAAACTCTGAAAAGATTACAAGGTTGTTCTTATCTCGTTTCTAGTGTGCTTTCGTCATGTTTGAAAGGTGTTCAGTGGATGAATGAAGGCTGTATCATTCATGCAGTTTTTTATGTTTATTTTCCACTTTCACAAGGATATTATCTATTGTCTTCTAGTACCACCATGTATGTCCTCTTAGGAGTGAAATCTATACCATGAATATTGTCCCCTGCTCTACCTTCCTTACTAGAATATTGATATCTATAACCAAAGTTACTAACAATCCTGCTTAATTATATTCGTGGGTGGTGGTGTGTTGAACCCCAAAATATGTACATTTCCAACATTTTCAAGGTTCTCCGTTTATGAATAAATGCTACATCTTTCACGTATGCGATTTTTGAATACTCTTTTTTATTTGACAAGACTTTTAAGGCCTAAATCTGGGCAATTCTGTATTTTAATCTTGTTTGAGTTTTTTGCTTCTTTACCACACAGGTAACAACCAATTCTATAGATGAAATAAAAAACATATGTACCCTCTCCTCCTTTATGATCTCAGTTCTAGAACCTTCCTCTTTTCAAAATGTTTAAGACTCTTTACCTTTTTTGCTTGATATTTAATTTCTTTACCTTTTTTGCTTGATATTTAATTTCTTTACTATAAGTATATTTGCTGTGTCTATCATAGATAATACTGTAAATCTTAGGATGCAAAAAAAAAAATGAATCTTTAACCATTATTGATGTTTACAGAACTTAAGAAATGCACATAATTATGAACACTTTCTTAGTCTATACAACTTATTTTAAGAAAAGCTGGAAGTATGACAAACTAGATCTAGTTAGTGCAATACATTTTAAGGCCTTTTGTTTTTAAAGAATTTGTGGGGGTGTTTTCTGTTGGTGATAGAAGCAAAATTTGTAGAAAATTCAGAAAATCATATGCATGGTTTATTTAGCAGTTCTTGGACTACAGAACAAGAAAAGGAAAAAAAAGTCCTAGTTAGACTGAGGTTCAGTACCACAACAAGTTTGAACTCACAGTGAGTAGACTTACATCTATTTTCTTTAGTGAATTGACTCAGACTGAATGTTCTGTTTATTTTGATGTGCAATATGCCATTTAAACATTTGTTGAAGAAAAATTTGTTTTTATTACTTCAGGTTCTAATTTGAAAATTTTTTATCATTCATTTTTTAAACGCAGGTAGGTATGATGAGAGGGGCTTGAGGCACAAAGACTTAAGGACTGTGAGAGTACGAGGGAAGAGAATTTTCATCCTAAAACATGAAGCATTTCTCGGGCCAGTCCTGGCCCCATAACCATCTCCCTGTGGAAAATTTTAGGCTTTTATGGTGATTTTTCGCTAATCTTTTTGAGATTATTTTCATAAAATATTTTTTAACAATCTGGTCCTCTTTTCCCTTTTAAATTTTGTTTAATAATGCATATACAGTTGCGTATTTTCTTTATTTGTATTTTTACAACAAACTTGCTCTCAACTTTTCAAAAAAAATGATGTCAGGTTTGAAGACTGCAAGCATCCAGATGGAGACTCACAGGAACTTAAGAGTCCAGCAACAAAAAGGACTAAGAGGATGGCAGTGTCAAGAAGATGGTGGCTTGGTCACATAAGTATAGGCCTAACATATAGAAAATTGAAGACAGCTATTCACATTGAAAAAACCTGAGTCATTTGAACTTCTTTGCTTGCACCAACAGTTGAAGAGAGAGAAACTTTTTTTCTCTGATACTATTTTGTTTTTTTGTTAATGATAAAGATCACATAAAGATTTTATTTTAAAGAAGGATAGTTTTGTTGGATACATCTGTTATGCTTTTTTTTTCCATTATTTAATTTTTTTTCTAGATTTGTAAAATGAAAAAATAGGGTTTAAAAAATTTGGCCTATTGTTATTATGCACTTGCATAACAAACGTGCTATCAACTTTTAGAAAAGAATCCATGAATGTCATGTTTGAAGACTACAAACATCCACATGAAGACGGAATGAAATGTCCAGAAAGTCGCGACGTGAAGGATGATTAAAAAAGCAAATAGAAATTGCATATTATTTTTGCATATTATTGTGAATGTTTTTGTGTATGCATAACAAACATGCTTTCAAAAGTACTTGACTGTTCTTTTTGAAATTTATACTTATGTAGATAAGATTATAAATGATTTTTCCTGTATTTGCATTAGAACAACTTGCTCTCAACTTTTTGAAAGGAGTCGGATGATGTCAGATTTAAAGATTGCAAGCATCCAGATTTTTTATCAGTAATCAGGCGAGGCAGTAAGTCAAGATATGAGGGATTTTTTTAACTACTGGTAGCTGGATAGTAAGGAGCATGACAGCAAAACAAGGGGCAACGAGGACAAAACATTTGAGATTTACTGCAACTGAAAGACTAGCAACTGAAGGAACAAAGAGGATGATCATCTGAAAATCAAGAAACATGGAGGTCTGGTCACACAAGTAGGATATGTAGAGATAGAACAACTGTATTCTTTGGCAAAGCGTGAGTTAATTCCAATATTTTTTGTTTGCATTAAAAATTGAAGAGATGGGGTAAACTTTTTGTAATTTTTCCACCTTATCAATATGTCTTTTCTTTAGCTTCTATAATACAAAGATTTGCTGTAACTAAAATTAAACAAGAATATTCTTAATACATCGAACCAATAAATAGTTTTTTCCCCATTTAAATATTCAATTAGTTCAGCAATATTTAAAGAAAAAGGGTTTAAACAATTTGGCCTTCCATGTTTTTTATTGTCATTAAAAAGTGTATAGAAATTGAGTATTATTTATAAATTTTTTATGTATGCATAGAAACATGCTTTCAACCTTTGGAAAAGAATCAGATGGTCATTTTTCAAGACCGCAAGCATCCATGATGGAGACTGAAATCCTGACTGAGGGACTAGAAAGTCAAGATGGAAGGGATTGTTTCAAGTGTTTGGCATTATATGTGCATCAGAAAAGCAAGAAGTGACAACTCGATGAAGAGTGGAGTACAAAACGCTTGTGATTCACTGGAACTTGGAGACCAAGAACTAAAGGAATCAAAGAGGATAATGATCTATACAACCAGAAAGACAGAGGCATCCTCACATAAGTACAAAAGCTAGAGTTAGAAAAGCTTCACCTTTTGGTAGAGCCTTTATTTATTAAACTCTTCACTCATACCAAAAAATTCAGAGACTAAATTTTTTCTAACTCTGATTGTTTTAATTGAGTTTTTCTTTTTTTTATTTTTATAGCAGAATTATGTGGGGGTTTTTTGCTAAAGATAGATAATTTTACCAGATATAATTTTCTCTGGGTTTCTCTCTTTTAAAAATTGTAGAAGTGGTTAAGTAAGATTAAAAGAAACTGTTTTAAAAAATTAGGTAGGTTGTTCAATTTGATTATTTGCTCAGAATGCAGATACGATTGCAAATGTTTTTTTCCTGTTTTTGCATTAGAAACTTGCTCTCAACTTTTTGAAAGGAGTCAGATGAAGTAAGATTTAAAGATTGGGAGCATCCAGATGTGAACTAAAACCAGACGTGACAGAAAGAGTCAAGAAGTGAGGGATTTTATGAACTACTGGTAGTTGGATCGTAATGAGCATGACAGCCAAACAAGCGGAAACGAGGACAAAACATTTGAGATTTACAGCAACTGAAAGACTGGGGACTGAAGGAACAAAGAGGATGATCATCTGAAAATCAAGGAACATGGAGCTCTGGTCACACAAGTAGGATATGTAGAGATAGAACAATACACTTTGTCAAAGCATGAATTAATTCAATTTTTTTTTGCTCGCACAAAAAGTTGAGGAGAGGGGGTAAATTTTGTGTATTTTCTCCACATTTTTGTTGATATATATCTTTTTCTTCTCTTGATGAAATACAAAGATTTACAATAACTTTAATTAAACCAGAACATTCTTAACAAAAATCGAACCAATAAATAGTTTTTCTCCATTCAAATATACAATCAGTTCAGCAATATTAAAGAAAAAGGGTTTAAACAATTTAGCCTTTATTTTTTTTTTTAAATATGTCATTAAGAAGTATAAAGAAATTGCACATTATTTTGAAATTTTATATATATGCCTAGAAACATGCTTTCAACCTTTGGAAAAGAATCAGATGGTCATTTTTCAAGACCGCAAGCATCCATGATGGAGACCGAAATCCTGACTGAGGGACTAGAAAGTCAAGATGAAAGGGATTGTTTGAAGTGTTTGGCAATTTAATTGCATCAGAAAAGCAAGAAGTGACAACTCGATAAAGGGTGGAGAACAAAACACTTGAGATTCACAGGAACTTGGTCACCAAGAACTGAAGGAATGAATAGGATGATGATCTATACAACCAGAAAGACAGAGGCATCCTCACATAAGTACAAAAGCTAGAGTTAGAAAAGCTTCACCTTTTGGTAGAGCCTTTATTTTTTTTTTTAATTTCTCACTCATACCAAAAATTCAAGAGACTTAATTTTTTCTCACTCTGATTGTTTTAATTGAGTTTTTCTTTTTTTTATTTTTATAGCAGAATTATGTGGGTTTTTTTGCTAAAGATAGATAATTTTACCAGATATAATTTTCTCTGGGTTTCTCTCTTTTAAAAATTGTAGAAGTGGTTAAGTAAGATTAAAAGAAACTGTTTTAAAAAATTAGGTAGGTTGTTCAATTTGATTATTTGCTCAGAATGCAGATACGATTGCAAATGTTTTTTTCCTGTTTTTGCATTAGAAACTTGCTCTCAACTTTTTGAAAGGAGTCAGATGGTGTCGGATTTAAAGATTTCAAGCATACAGATGTGAACAAGAACTAGACGTGACAGCGAGAGTTAAGGTGTGAGGGATTTTATGGACTACCGGTAGCTGGATGGTAATGAGCATGACAGCTAAACAAGGGGCAACGAGGACAAAACGTTTGAGATTCACAGCAACTCAAAGACTAGGATTTGAAAGAACAAAGAGGATGATCATCTGAAAATCAAGAAACATGGAGGTCTAGTCACACAAGTAGGATATGTAGAGATAGGACAACAATACACTTTGGCAAAGCATGAGTTCATTCAATTTTTTTGCTTCCTCCAAAAGTTGAGAAGGGATAATTTTTTTTTGTATTTTCTTCACATTTTTGTTCAGATATATCTTTTTCTTCTCTTCATGAAATACAAAGATTTACTGTAACTAAAATTAAACAAGAATATTCTTAAAACATCGAACCAATGAATAGTTTTTCTCCATTCAAATATAAAATCAGTTCAGCAATATTAAAGAAAAAGGGTTTTAACAATTTGGCCTTTATTTGTTTTTTTAAATATGCCATTGAGAAGAATAAAGAAATTACACATTATTTTGAAATTTTATATATATGCCTAGAAACATGCTTTCAACCTTTGGAAAAGAATCAGATGGTCATTTTTCAAGACCGCAAGCATCCATGATGGAGACTGAAATCCTGACTGAGGGACTAGAAAGTCAAGATGAAAGGGATTGTTTGAAGTGTTTGGCAATTTAATTGCATCAGAAAAGCAAGAAGTGTCAACTCGATAAAGGGTGGAGAACAAAACACTTGAGATTCACAGGAACTTGGTCACCAAGAACTGAAGAAATCAACAGGATGATGATCTATACAACCAGAAAGACAGGGGCATCCTCACATAAGTACAAAAGCTAGAGTTAGAAAAGCTTCACCTTTTGGTAGAGCCTTTACTTATTAAACTCTTCACTCATACCAAAAATTCAAGAGACTTAATTTTTTCTCACTCTGATTGTTTTAATTGAGTTTTTCTTTTTTTTATTTTTATAGCAGAATTATGTGGGTTTTTTTGCTAAAGATAGATAATTTTACCAGATATAATTTTCTCTGGGTTTCTCTCTTTTAAAAATTGTAGAAGTGGTTAAGTAAGATTAAAAGAAACTGTTTTAAAAAATTAGGTAGGTTGTTCAATTTGATTATTTGCTCAGAATGCAGATACGATTGCAAATGTTTTTTTCCTGTTTTTGCATTAGAAACTTGCTCTCAACTTTTTGAAAGGAGTCAGATGGTGTCGGATTTAAAGATTTCAAGCATACAGATGTGAACAAGAACTAGACGTGACAGCGAGAGTTACGGTGTGAGGGATTTTATGGACTACCGGTAGCTGGATGGTAATGAGCATGACAGCTAAACAAGGGGCAACGAGGACAAAACGTTTGAGATTCACAGCAACTCAAAGACTAGGATTTGAAAGAACAAAGAGGATGATCATCTGAAAATCAAGAAACATGGAGGTCTAGTCACACAAGTAGGATATGTAGAGATAGGACAACA
>JAWDGP010002125.1:7500-20366 GCA_033675545.1 Elysia crispata | reverse complement strand
ACTGTTCTATGCTGATGTTTCTGTATTTCCGTGGTTTTCTACTGAAATTAAGTCGTTTTGAAGTCTTTTCCACATGTCTTTGAATCAATATTTACCAGCTATCCATGTCACCGTTACAACCTTATTTGTCATCAGTTTCCTTGCTTTACGTTACTGCTCTAATTGGAAGCCAAATTTTCTCGCGAAAGTCTTACATGAAACATATCTGTCATATGGTGAAAAAGTGTACTATGTTTGGATGTCTTTTTCGAAGAAATCTGGCTTTTGTTATTAGTACTTTCATCGCTTGTCTTTTTATTTTTTTTGATGTGTCGGAGAGAGAGAGGAAGAGCTAATAAACTTCCATGGAATCATCTTGAAAAAATTTTTAAAAAATTGTTTTGAAAATGAAAGAACAAAGTCAAAGAAATGAGAGATAGATTGAAAATGAGGGGGGCAGGGAGACAGAAAATCCAAAGAGGAAGTACCAGAAATAGTTACAGAGTAAGACTGATTAATAGGCTGGTTTAAGAAGGGACAAACAGCTTAAAAAAATTATTAAAAATGAGAGGAGACGAGAGAAAAAGAGACAGTGAACGAGCGAGAGAGAGGGAGAGAGAGTGTGAGTGTGTGTGTGTGTGTGTGTGAGAGAGAGAGAGAGAGAGAGATTGAGAGAGCGCGAATGGGAAAAAACCTGAAAAAAAAAGAAAAAAAATTGTATCGTAAATTGTATTCAATTAATAAAAAAGTTGTTGAATGCACAAAGAACTTCAAATTGAAGCAGGAAAGATATCAAATAAATTTTCTTACTGTGTTTCGCTTTTTCTTTCTGAACTTCTTCGTTCTTGTTCGTCAATTCTTTCTCTCTCTGTCTCTCTCTGTCTCTCTCTCTCTCTCTCTCTCTCTCTCTCTCTCTCTCTCTCTCTCTCTCTCTCTCTTTCTCTCTCTTTTCTTTTGACCCATCTATTATATGTTAACAATTTATATTATGTTGGATGCCTTTCTTACATCGGCGTTTTTTTTCAGTTTTTTATTCGGTCGTCCTTTATTTTCTCATGCGTCAACCGACATGTGTTTCAGTCTCTATGATTGTGTGTCTAATTTGCCTCTTTAGAATGTGCGGATTCCTCCGAAGGTATGAGGAAATTAGGGATCCATGAAATGGGTGTAAGACTTAGTAAACCCCAAAAAATATTTTCAAACCTTCATTCCACGCCATCACCCTAGTGACTTCAACTGTTGATCAGTGATTTTAAAATCCCGTTGTATGCTATTGTTTTGTTCTTCCCCTTCTTAACTTTACTGTTTGAGTTTTTTTGTTTTTCATTTCTTTACAGGATCAATTAAAAAATCATTTGCTACAGCCTTTATATGTTGCCTGTTGGTCCTCAGTTGTAAACCACTCTGTTAAGGTGACTTTAGTGATGAAACTCCACAGATTCCCAATCTTGTGATGGAACATCCATCTCCAAACTTAGGGCATTGCTGTTGTTGTTGTTGATGTTTTTATTGTTGTTGCAGTTATAACTGCTTATATTGCTGTGTTGTTCCAAGTGCTAAACCCTGCTACGATGATTAGACAGTTTAATCCCGCAGCTGGTGCTAGCATTTCTTGTGTATGCTTCCCTTGGTCGATCTCTACTGTTAGTTCCTCTCCCTTTCTCTCCCTCTTTCTCTCTATCTCCACCTCTCCGTCTATCCTCTTTAGAAATTTAACTCCCTTTCAAGAGGGAAGCCCTGGTAGACTGTAACACAGTCAAACATGTTTTGTAAAATTCACGAGACATACCGTGCTATTGTTATATGAGTAAAATAGAAAAAAAACACTAAAGAGATAGGTCGATCGATAGTAGATAGATAGATAGATAGATAGAAAGAGAGAGAGAGAGAGTGAGAGAGAAAAGACAGACAGAGATTGTTGAACAATGAAACACAATTATGTATAAATCATCTTTGAGGTAAGCCATGCTTCAATGACGATAGATACATACATATATACATACATACATAGAGAGCGATAGAGAGAGACAGAGAGAAACAGAGAGAGAGACCGAGACCGAGAGAGAAAGACAGAGAGAAAGATAGAGAGACTGTTACACAAAGAAACAATTATGGAATATTATCATCCTTGAAGTAAGCGGTGCTTGAGTGATGGAGATGAGAGAGAGAGAGAAAGACAGAGAGAGAAAGACAGAGAGAAAGACAGAGAGAAAGATAGAGAGACTGTTACACAAAGAAAAAATTATGGAATATTATCATCCTTGAAGTAAGCGGTGCTTGAGTGATGGAGATGAGAGAGAGAGAGAGAGAGAGAGAGAGAGAGAGAGAGAGAGAGAGAGAGAGAGAAATCCAAATAGAAAAACAAGAACACCATCCTTGGCGAAGGGTAGGAGGTGAGGCAGCAAATGAGGTATACGGAATTTTATAATTAAACAAGTGTGAAATAAAATTTAAAATGGATGCATAACTTTGTATAATTCATATTAAAGTCATCACAGATTTTGGTATAAAAGTGAAGTGTGTACACTTTAAGAAGATGCCATTTTTCTAAGATCTCTGTTCTATTATTTATTTCTCATTCTCTCTATTTATCTTTATCTCTCTCTTTCTCCCCCCTCTCTTTCTCTCTCTCTCTCTCTCTCTCTCTCTCTCTCTCTCTCTCTGTCCCTCTCTCTCTCTATCTCTCTCTCTCTCTCTCTGTCCCTCTCTCTCCTTGTCCTGATCCATCGCTCTTCACTTTTTAATTTCTTTGCGACTCTTTCTTTTTCAGGGTTATGTCCGATCTAAGCCCTCTCAGTCTTCCTAACTCTCTCTCTTTCGCCGTTTTTCTTTCGATCTCTCTCTCTCTCTCTCTCTCTCTCTCTCTCTCTCTCTCTCTCTCTCTCTCTCTCTCTCTCTCTGACACACACTTACTTTCTATCATCTCTTTTTTATTTATAAATATTCTTTATCTTTACCTCCTTTACTAGTTCAGCCTATTAATAGATCTTCCTCTGTAAGTGTGTATCGCCATTTGCACCAAATTTTTCCCCGATTCTTCCTTTTTTAAAAGTCTCTCTCTTTATCTCCTCTTCTCTATCTCTATCTCTTCCTGTCTATCCCTATATCCGTCTACCTATCTATATGTCTATATTTCTTTTCTGTGCATCTATCTTGTCATTTTCGAATTTTTTTTTTTTTTGAATTAGATGTGTCCATGGCAGTTAATTAGTCTATCGTACATTTAACTATTTGTGCCTCTTTCTTTCTACTATTTTTGATTTTTCATCTTCCACACTATCTCTCCTTCTCTCTCGCTCTGTTTCATCTTTTTTATCCTCTCTCTACTTCAATCCCATTTGCTCTCCCCCACCTCTCTCTCTCTCTCTCTCTCTCTCTCTCTCTCTCTCTCTCTCCTCTGCGTCGGAAACAAGGTATTTCATCTCCATGATTGTGTCTCTAATTTATCTTCCGTAAAAATGAGAAAAATTAAGGTCCATTACAGGCGAATCAATGACCCTAAGAAATGAATATTTTTATACCTTTTCCCATTACCACCCCAGTGACTACAACTGGCGCACATAATAACTGATCACTTTGCTCCAATATTTTTTTGGCTTTTGTATATTAACATGATTTGTATTCAATGTTTCGCTGCTTGTCCCGTTCCTAGTCTTTAACTGTCTCTGTCTGTCTCTCTCTCTCTTTCTCTCTCTCTCTATCTCTTTCTCTCTCTCTTTCTCTCTCTCTCTGCCTCTCTCTCTCTCTCTTCTACTTGTCTCTCCTCTCACTTAGGAGAACCATTTATTTTTCTTTTCTTTGCGTGACGTCACCCACTTAAAAAAAATATTTAGTTTTCTTTCGTGTGTGTCTATGTCAATACATTATTTTTCTCTCTATCTTCTTTTGTCCTCTTTAATTTTTTTCCACATTCTTTCTTGCTATCTCTTTTTTCTTTGCCTCTCTTCTCAGCCTCTTGATAAATTAACTTTACCTTTATGTCTCTCTGTATATCAGTTGATTACAAAATATTTTTCCTTATGTGTCGATATTTATTTACAGTCTCATCTAGGCAGAGTCTATCACGATTTTAGTGCTGAAAAGCAGACATGACGTTCCAGTCACCAATTAAATGTTAAATTTTTCTCACATGAAAGATAACAAAGAAATAGAAAGGTGTTGCATATTTCATGGATAATTCCCCTTTAGAAGTTAATAACAAACAAAAATTCTTCTCTCTATAAAGGAAGATATTCAACTCCCCACAAGAGCGGAAATGTCATTAGATTGCAGGAGGTGAAGGGTTTCAGCTCTGAACCTTCGCCATATAGAACCTCTCAGGATAGCCCGCCCACCGGCACCACATCGACGAAGTACCCCAGTCGCCGGTACCTCTGAGCACACGACCCACGACAAAGCTTCCCTGCCAGCATTCAAGCACCAAAGTGATACACACAAGTGCGCATCCCGGTGTTTTATGGGAGGAGCCACATCAGACCCAAAGCATAAATGACGACAGGCGCGGGCCGTCATAGTATGTGGACCTTGACCGTTTTACGGGCCTTAACACCGTTAGGGCTTGGAGCCAGTTCCTGGCGAAGTTGCCTTGCCAGGCAAAGTTCAACCGCTCCTGATCCATATTATGTAAACTGTGAGACACTTTTTTGAAGCGGTTTACTTGCGTCGCATTTTCTTACAATTTTGTTTAATATCTATTTCAAAAAGGTAAAACCCCGTTAAAAGTAACTACAACCTGCATTTCTTACCGAATATTTAATAAATAAAATAAAAAATTTCTATGTAATGATACATAGTGGGATGAATGTTTCAATTTTTTAAAGAAAATCAGTTAAAACCGTGTATGATACGTAACTCTATACCATAACTGATTAACTTGAAATAGCTGCCCTTTGTATCTAGGGATGAGTTTGTTCAGTTTGTCAACACGCCATTGGGTGTGTTTATTTTTTCCTTTACCTCGTGTGTGGTTATGCGACTCTTCCTTTTTCCGGGTTATTTGCCTTCTACGCTCTCTCAATCTTTCTCTCTGTCTTTCTCTCTCTCTCTCTCTCTCTTTCTCTCTCTCTCTCTTCTTCTCTCTCTCTGTCTCCCTTTCATTCACTATCTCCCTCGCTCTCTCTCTCTCTCTCTCTCTCTCTCTCGCCCTCTCTTTCTCTACATCTTTTCTATAAATATTTGAAAATTTTCTTTATGTCTTTTACTTTATATTTATATATATCATTTCCGATACAGTACATTCTTTCTGTCTCTGTCTATTTTAGTCTATCATTCACTGTTTCTTTCTTACCCAGTGGGACTATTCCTTTCTGTCTTTTTTAGTTCGTCCACTTCCGATTACTCTCTCTCTATATATATATCTATCTATCTATCTCTCTCTCCTTCTTTCTCTCTCTCGCTCTCTCTGTTCTATCTCTCTCTTTCTCTCTCTCCTTCTCTCTCTCTATCTCTCTCTTTCTCTCTTCATCTCTCTATCTCTCTGTCTCTCTCTCTCTCGCTCTCTCTGTTCTATCTTTTATGAATGATTTTTTGTTAACGTTTTGTCCGCATCTAAATCAGTATATTAATCTGTTTTCCTTTGTTACTGCATGTCACTTTTTCTTCTATTTCTTCCTGTCTGTCTGTTTGTTTGTCTGTCTCTCTCCCTTTCTCTCTCTATCTCTCTCTCTCTATCACTCTCGCTCTGTCTCTCTTCTATAAAACTTGATTTATTTTGTTTAAGCCCCTTTCCATGTTTATATATAGCTAACTGAATGTCTATAACTATGTTTTCTTTTTGCCGGTTTTTTCCTTTTCAAACTCTCTCTCCCTTGCTTTGTATCTTTCTTTGTTTCTCTCTCTTTCTCTCTCTCTCTCTCTCTCTCTCTCTCTCTCTCTCTCTATCTTCTTATCTTTTTTTTTGCTCTCTCTTCTGTGAGTCTCTTTTCTGAATATTATTTTGTACACCTTGTGTCCGCATCTAAATCAGTATACTATTCCGTCTTCCATTCTTACTTTATTCATTGCTTGTCTTTTATTTTCTTATTCGTCGGCCGACATGACTGTGTGTCAATCGCTATGATTCTGTCTCTGCTTTTTCTCTTTGCTATATGGTATATACTTTGGGAAAAAAAATAAGGGTCCATAAAATGAGTATCAATGAATACTTATATACCTCTTTTTCACGCCACCATCAAAATGGCTAAACCTGGAGTACATAATCACGAATCACTTTGCACAAACAGTTTATTGTCTTTGAATGAAATTATGTTTGAGATCACTTTCTTTATGCTTCTGTCTATGTCTGTATATAGCTCTCTATTTTTTTTCTATCTTATTCTTTTTTTTCTTCCTCTTTTGTCCTCACTGCCTCTGTATTTCTGCATGTCTGTCTCCCTCTCTCTCTCTCGCTCTCTCTCTTTTTCTACTTTGTGCTCTTCCCTCCCTTTCTTTTTTGTCTTTTTGTCTGTCTGTCTGTCTGTCTGTCTGTCTGTCTGTCTGTCTGTCTGTCTGTCTGTCTCTCTCTCTCTCTCTCTCTCTCTCTCTCTCTCTCTCTCTCTCTCTCTCTCTCTCTCCCCCTCCCTCCCCTGTGTGCGTCTTCTCTCTATTGTGATTTTTTTGTAAACCTTGTGTGTGCATCAAAATCAGTATGTTACTCCTTGTTTCTCTCTGACTGTGTGTCGCTATTTCTTTTATTTCTTTCTCATAAGAGTTTTGTTAATTCAATGCTCGTCTTATATGTTCTTATATTATGATCGTGTTTCAATCTCTATGATTCTGTGTCTGCTTCTTCTCTTTGCTATATAGTGAGTTCTTTTGGAGGAGGATAAAAGGAGTAGAGTGGGGGGGGGGGGGTAAGCTAAACTTGGACTAGATAATACGAATCACTTTGCCCGAACAGTTTCATGTCTTTGAATACAATTATGATTGAGATCATTATTTAAAATTTGTCTGATAGTTTTTCTACTTGAATAAAAAGATCAATGTGTATTCAACAACTTTATCATTAAATAATCAATACATCTTCCGACACAGGCATACGAAAAAGACGCATTTTTTATGTTTTTGCTTTGAACAAATTTTATGCATGAGTTGTTATTTTTTTTGCAAGGATTAGAAAGAGTTCATGCGCTTGATAAATGATTAACTCGTGTGCTATTTCTTTTTTCTCTTCCAGGTTTTCCTCTTACAGAGATTCTCTCCTTTATCAGTATCTCTCCCTATTACCTCGTCCTCATATATCTCTGTAGGTCTATATGCATGTCTGTCTGTCTGTCTGTCGGTCTCTCTCTTTCTCTCTACGCATCTATCTCTCCCTATTGCCTCGTCCTCATATATCTCTGTAGGTCTATATGCATGTCTGTCTGTCTTTGTCTGTCTGTCTGTCTGTCTGCCGGTCTCTCTCTTTCTCTCTACGGATCTATCTCTCCCTATTACCTCGTCCTCATATATCTCTGTAGGTCTATATGCATGTCTGTCTGTCTTTGTCTGTCTGTCTGCCGGTCTCTCTCTTTCTCTCTACGCATCTATCTCTC
Source organism: Elysia crispata (assembly GCA_033675545.1). Taxonomy (NCBI): domain Eukaryota; kingdom Metazoa; phylum Mollusca; class Gastropoda; family Plakobranchidae; genus Elysia; species Elysia crispata. The sequence continues at coordinate 12,876 of JAWDGP010002125.1, read as the reverse complement.
CCTATTACCTTGTCCTCATATATCTCTGTTGGTCTATATGCATGTCTGTCTGTCTTTGTCTGTCTGTCTGACTGTTTGTCTGTCTGTCTGCCGGTCTCTCTCTCTTTCTCTCTACGCATCTATCTCTCCCTATTACCTCGTCCTCATATATCTCTGTAGGTCTATATGCATGTCTGTCTGTCTTTGTCTGTCTGTCTGTTTGTCTGTCTGTCTGCCGGTCTCTCTCTTTCTCTCTACGCATCTATCTCTCCCTATTACCTCGTCCTCATATATCTCTGTAGGTCTATATGCATGTCTGTCTGTCTTTGTCTGTCTGTCTGTCTGTTTGTCTGTCTGCCGGTCTCTCTCTTTCTCTCTACGCATCTATCTCTCCCTATTACCTCGTCCTCATATATCTCTGTAGGTCTATATGCATGTCTGTCTGTCTTTGTCTGTCTGTCTGTCTGTTTGTCTGTCTGTTTGTCTGTCTGCCGGTCTCTCTCTTTCTCTCTACGCATCTATCTCTCCCTATTACCTCGTCCTCATATATCTCTGTAGGTCTATATGCATGTCTGTCTGTCTTTGTCTGTCTGTCTTTGTCTGTCTGTCTGCCGGTCTCTCTCTTTCTCTCTACGCATCTATCTCTCCCTATTGCCTCGTCCTCATATATCTCTGTAGGTCTATATGCATGTCTGTCTGTCTTTGTCTGTCTGTCTGTTTGTCTGTCTGTCTGCCGGTCTCTCTCTTTCTCTCTACGCATCTATCTCTCCCTATTACCTCGTCCTCATATATCTCTGTAGGTCTATATGCATGTCTGTCTGTCTTTGTCTGTCTGTCTGTCTGTTTGTCTGTCTGCCGGTCTCTCTCTTTCTCTCTACGCATCTATCTCTCCCTATTGCCTCGTCCTCATATATCTCTGTAGGTCTATATGCATGTCTGTCTGTCTTTGTCTGTCTGTCTGTCTGTTTGTCTGTCTGCCGGTCTCTCTCTTTCTCTCTACGCATCTATCTCTCCCTATTGCCTCGTCCTCATATATCTCTGTAGGTCTATATGCATGTCTGTCTGTCCTTGTCTGTCTGTCTGTCTGTTTGTCTGTATGTCTGTCTCTCTCTTTCTCTCTACGGATCTATCTCTCCCTATTACCTCGTCCTCATATATCTCTGTAGGTCTATATGCATGTCTGTCTGTCTTTGTCTGTCTGTCTGCCGGTCTCTCTCTTTCTCTCTACGCATCTATCTCTCCCTATTACCTCGTCCTCATATATCTCTGTAGGTCTATATGCATGTCTGTCTGTCTTTGTCTGTCTGTCTGTCTGTCTGTCTGTCTGTCTGTCTCTCTCTTTCTCTCTACGCATCTATCTCTCCCTATTGCCTCGTCCTCATATATCTCTGTAGGTCTATATGCATGTCTGTCTGTCTTTGTCTGTCTGTCTGTCTGTCTGTCTGTCTGTCGGTCTCTCTCTTTCTCTCTACGCATCTATCTCTCCCTATTGCCTCGTCCTCATATATCTCTGTAGGTCTATATGCATGTCTGTCTGTCTTTGTCTGTCTGTCTGTTTGTCTGTCTGCCGGTCTCTCTCTTTCTCTCTACGCATCTATCTCTCCCTATTACCTCGTCCTCATATATCTCTGTAGGTCTATATGCATGTCTGTCTGTCTTTGTCTGTCTGTCTGTTTGTCTGTTTGTCTGTCTCTCTCTTTCTCTCTACGCATCTATCTCTCCCTATTACCTCGTCCTCATATATCTCTGTAGGTCTATATGCATGTCTGTCTGTCTTTGTCTGTCTGTCTGTCTGTTTGTCTGTCTGCCGGTCTCTCTCTTTCTCTCTACGCATCTATCTCTCTCACTTTCAATATTTTTTTTTCCTTTCTCTCTCTGTCTATTTCGGTTTATAATTCACTATTTCTATCTTACCCAGTGGGACTAATTCTTTCTGTCTTTTTTGGTTCGTCCTCTTCCGATCTTTCCATCTCTTTCTCTCTGTCTCTCTCTTTATTTTTGTTTCTCTCTCGCCAACACTCTATGTCGCTCTGCTTGGTCTTGTCTCGGCAAGGCGATGGGTGCCGCATCGAGACGCAGGTTCGATCCCTGTTCATTCCATCTGTTGTAATGTTTTCACGTCTTTCGTCTTATTTGTCGGTCTCGAGCTAGATCTAGGTGTGTGGTTGATTTTTCTATACTACTTATCTCTCTCTGTCTCTGTCTCTATCTCTCTCTCTCTCTCTCTCTCTGATTCTCTCTCTATCTCTCTCTCTCTTTTTCTCTTTCTCTCTGTTCTATAAAACTTGATATATTTTGTTTAAGCCTCTGTCCATGTTTATATATAGCTAAGTGTATCTCTATACATAGGTCTCACAATTTCTTTCTATTTTCTGGTTTTTTTCCTTTACACGCTCTCTCTCTCTCTCTCTCTCTCTCTCTCTCTCTCTCTCTCTCTCTCTCTCTCTCTCTCTCTGTCTTTCTGCCTTTTCTCTCTATCTCTTTCTCTCTCTTTCTGTCTTTCTGCCTTTCTCTCTCTCTCTCTCTCTCTGTCTTTTTGCCTTTTCTCTCTATCTCTTTCTCTCTCTTTCTGTCTTTCTGCCTTTCTCTCTATCTCTCTCTCTCTGTCTTTTTGCCTTTTTTTCTATACATCTTTCCATCTCTCTCGTTCTCTCTCTTCTGTGTTTTTAATCCATTTTTGAATATACTTTTTTCAATCTTTGTTTTCTCATCTTAATTAGTGTATAAATCAGTCTTCCTCAGTAACTTTGTTTCGTCTTTTCTTTTCTCTTTTTCTTAATTTTCTTCCTCTTTCGTTCTCACTCCCTCTGTATTTCTGCCTTTCAGTCTGTCTCTCTCTCACTTTAATTTTTACGACACGTATTGTAAAGAAAACATGCGCTTGAAAAATGATTAATTTGTGTGCTTTTTCTTTCTCTCTTCCAGGTTTTCCTCTTTCAGATTTTGTCTCCTTCATCAGTATCTCTCCATCTTACCTAATCCTCAAACATCTCTGTCTGTCTGTCTTCATGTCTGTCTGTCTTCGTCTGTCTGTCAGTTTCTCTCTTTCTCTCTCTTTCTCTCTATGGATCTAGAGTCCCAGTGGGACTATTTCTTTCCGTCTTTTTTTATTCGTCCTCTTCCGATCTCTCCTTCTCTCTCTCTCTCTCTCTCTCTCTCTTTCTCTCTCTTCCTCTCTCTCTGACTTTCTGCCTCTCTCTCTGTCTGTCTGTCTCTCTCTCACTCTATCTCTCTCGTTCTCTCTCTTCTGTGTGCCTCTAATCCATTTTTTTATATATTTTTGTTTAAATCTTCGTTGTCTCATCTTAATCAGTATATGAATCAGTCTTCCTCAGTAACTATGTGTCGTCTTTTCTTCTATCTTATTCTTATTTTACTTCCTCTTTCGCCCTCACTCCCTCTGTTTTTCTTCCTGTCTCTTTGTCTCTTTCTTTCTGTCTGTCTATCTGTCTCTCTCTCTCTGCCCTCTCTCTCTCTCCCTCCCTCTGTCTATTTTTCTACTATGTGCTTCTTCTTTCTCTCTCCCTTTATGTCTCTCTCTCTCTCTCTCTCTCTCTCTCTCTCTCTCTCTCTCTCTCTCTCTCTCTCTCTCTCTTTCTTTCTCTTTGTGTCTATATTTCCGTCTTTATCTCCCTATCAGTTTCTTCCTCTCTCTCTCTCTCTCTCTCTCTCTCTCTCTCTCTCTCTCTCTCTCTCTCTCTCCCCTTGGTTGCCTGTCTGTCTTTCTGTCTATCTCTCTCTTCTCTCTATTATGAATTTTTTTTATTGTAAATCTTGTGTCTGCATCAAAATCAGTATGTTAATCCTTGTTCCTTTCTTTTTTTATGCTTTTGCTTTGAATAAATTTTACACATGAGTTGTTAATTTTTCGACGCGTATTGTAAAGGGTTCATGCGCTTGATAAATGATTAATCGTGTTCTTTTTCTTTTTTCTCCTCCAGGTTTTCCTCTTTCATACTTTGGCTCCTTCATCAGTAACTCGTCCTGCTACCTCGTCCTCCTAAATCTCTGTCCGTCATTCTGCATAACTGTCTGTCTGTCTGTTTGTCTGTCTTTCGGTCTCTCTCTATGCATCTCTCTCTATCTCTCTCTATGCATCTCTCTCTCTCTCTCTCTCTCTCTCTCTCTCTCTCTCTCTGTTCTATAAAACTTGATATATTTTGTTTAAGCCTCTGTCCATGTTTATATATAGCTCAGTGTATCTCTTTACCTGTGTCTCCTTTTTTTTCTATTTGCTGATTTTTTTTTCTTTACTCTCTCTCTCTCTCTCTCTCTCTCTCTCTCTCTCTCTCTCTCTCTCTCTCTCTCTCTTTCTTTCTCTTTGTGTCTATGTTTCCGTCTTTATCTCCCTATCAGTTTCTTCCTCTCTCTTCTGTGTGGCTCTTCTCTCTTTTCTGAATATTATTTTGTAAACCTTGTGTCAGCATCTAAATCAGTATATTTATCCGTCTTCCATTCTACGAGCAGAATACTATTTTTTTTTTCTAATGCGTCGGCCGTCATGACTGTGATTCCATATCTATGATTCTGTTTCTGCTTTCTCTGTTTGCTATACGGTAGATACTTTGGAACAAAACAAAGAAAAGGATAATACAAATTTTAAGGTTCATGAAATTGGTATCAATGAACCCAACATATTAATACTTATACACCTCTTATCCCTGCCACCATCCCAATGGCTAAAGCTGGAGGGCAAAATACGAATCACTTTGCCCGAAAAGTTTAATGTCTTTGAATAAAATCATGATTGGGATAATTATTCTGAATTTTCTCTGATAGTTTCGCCCAAACAGTTTAATGTCTATGAATAAAATTATGTTTGAGATAATTTTTTATGCTTCTGTCTATGTCTGTATATAGCTCATTCTTTTTACCTACCTGAGTGTCCCCATTTCTTTCTTTTAACGGGTTAATTCCCTTCAACGCTCTCTCAATCTCTCTCTCTCTCTCACTCGCTCTCTGTCATTTCTTCTCTCCCTCTCTCCATACCTCTCTCTCTCTCTCTCCCTCTCTCTCTCTCTTTCTCTCTCTCCATATCCATCTATGTATGTATGTATGTATGTATGTATGTATGTATGTATGTATGTATGTATGTATGTATGTATGTATGTATGTATGTATCTATATATGTATGTATGTATGTATGTATGTATGTATGTATGTATGTATGTATGTATGTATGTATGTATGTATGTATCTATATATGTATGTATGTATGTATGTATGTATGTATGTATGTATCTATTTATCTATCTATCTATCTATCCGCATTCCTTTGCCTCTTTTCTATCATTAACAAATTTTATTTTTTTTTTCCATTTCTAATAGATGTGTCTATGGTAGCTTGTTATTCTTTCTTTCTCTCTAAGTAGTTATCGGTATATCGGTTATTCTTTT
>JAWDGP010002125.1:0-2500 GCA_033675545.1 Elysia crispata | reverse complement strand
AAAGACTCTATAAACGGCTGGTCCATTAGAAGATTGATAATCTGAGGAGTTTAATCCTTATAGTTATCTTAACGGAGTGAGATAGAACTTAAGATCAACAGCCAACATAATAAAGACTCTATAAACGGCTGGTCCATTAGAAGATTGATAATCTGTGGAGTTTAATCCCTATAGTTATCTTAACGGAGGGAGATAGAACTTACGATCAACAGCCAACATAATAAAGACTCTATAAACGGCTGGTCCATTAGAAGATTGATAATCTGTGTTCATCCCTATAGTTATCTTAACGGAGGTAGATAGAACTTATGACCAACAGCCAGTATAATAAAGACTCTATAAACGGCTCTGTCCAATTGTTTGATCGTTGAAAGAAATAGAAAACAAAACAGGGAAACAGTAAAAGTTATGGTTGTAAAAAAATAAAAACATCGCTAACAACAGTGCCAGAAAAAAACAGCAATTAAAACGCACACGGAGAAACAACAAAAACAAAAATAACAACGAAAAAAAATGAATCCTGTAATAGTCTTTGTATCTTAAATTATTTTAAAACAGAATTATTTCAATTTGCCCATTCCTTCTCTCTCTCTCTCTCTCTCTCTCTCTCTCTCTCTCTCTCTCTCTCTCTCTCTCTCTCTCTGTTTCTCTCTCTCTTTGTGTGTCTCTGCCTCTCTCTGTCTTTCTCTCTTTCTCTCGGGCTAACGAAATAAAAAGTGAAGGAAGGAAGAAAGCTTCGCCTTGAGATTGTACAGCTTTTTAAAGATCGATTTCTAAAAGACATAAGCGAATGAATAGTGGTTTAATGGTTTAGGAATTTAAACATCAATATCTGTAAACAATCGAAGTTCTATCATCTCTACCCTTTAATTAGTTGACCATGTTGGTAAAAATGTTGCAAGAGGCAGACAGGTCGGAGGAAAAATAAACAATCCCCCAGGCGTGTTGACAAACTGAACAAACTCACTTCAGGTTAATAACATATGGCGTAGAGTTACATATCTCAATACCCATACAAGGTTTTCTTTAAAAATTTAAAGGTTCATCCTATTATGTATCATGACAAAAAAATACATTTTTATTTAATTACTACGAGGGCAGGCTGATAATTAAGTTCCGTTTAATCATAACTTTTTAATTTTTCACAGCATATACATAAACAATACGTCAAACGAAAGCTTAATATCTCAGCTACATACCTAGCACTCTATTTTTCGATGTAGTCACCGTCGCGATCAACACACCGCCTCCAACGTTTCACTAGTTGGCTCACGCCGTCAGCGAAGAATTCAGACGGCTGTCCACGGCACCATCTGCGAACATCTGCGATAACTTCCTCATCATTGTCATAGTGATGGCCCTTCAGGTACTTCTTGAGTTGGGGAAACAAATAATAGTCAGAGGGGGCAAGATCGGGGCTGTATGCAGGGTGAGGTAGGGTCGTAAGTTCCAGCTGCCTTAAGGCGTCCTGAGTTTGGCGACTGGTGTGCGGGCGCGCATTGTCGTGTTGCAGGATTGAGTCCTTATCACGCCGAATACGTCTGAGTCGGAGTTTGAGAGCTCGGAGTGTTGAAATATATCGCTCAGAGTTCACAGTTTGCCCTTGCTCCAGAAATTCCATGTGGACCACTCCCTCCATGTCCCAGAAAACAGGTGAACAACAGACCTTTCTTGCAGAGGCAACAACCTTGAACTTCCTTGGACTTGGGAGAAGTTTTTGTGCCTATACTCCATTGATTGGGCTTTACGATTCTGGATCGTAGTGGTGGACCCAGGATTCGTCTCCAGTCATAATGCGCGTTGCAGAAATGCTTCTCCTTCTGCATTGTAACGCTCTAAGAGTTGAGTACACATGTCCTTTCTCTGCGCTTTCATCTCTACAGTGAAGAAGCTGTCTTGGGACCCAACGGGCAGAGACTTTTCGGTAACCCAGTACAGTTGTGGCGATATGGTGCACTCGTTCTTTCGGAAATGCCTACTTCATCTGCAATTTCCTTTTGTTTGACCCCTTTCGATTAGCTCTAATCATGCAGTCAACTTTCTCTCGATGAGCCGTGTCCGATGCGGAAAGGGGCCTACCCGGAACGCTTTCGATCACGCAGAATTGTCTCTCTGGGGGTCTTCCCCCTTAAAAATTCTCACCCATTTGCGTGAACTGCACAGTCTGAAATGCACATTTCACCATAAACTGTCTTCATTCTTGCATGAATGTTTGCAGCAGAACATCCTCAGCTGCCAAAAACTCGATAACAGACGCGCTGTTTGATGAGAAGCGTCATTGGAAGTCGCCATTGTCTCATAAAACATGGCTACCACACTCATGTGTTGCGCGTCACTGCATTATGAGCACGAATGACGTCACACACAAACTTTGTTGTTATAGTTAAGAATCTAGAAAAATGGTTCGAGAGTATATGTATGAAATTTTAGAGTCGATGTGACGAAAATTGACCTAGTTATTAGCAAACGGAACTTAATTATCAGCCTGCCCTCGTATTTG
>JAWDGP010002123.1:0-12898 GCA_033675545.1 Elysia crispata | reverse complement strand
GTTAACTGAAGCTTCAAAGGGAAAATCTACAGTACACTGAACACAATACGTATATTCTTGTCAAAGAGGATTAAATTGAACAGATTTATTCTTGCGCAGCTGCGCCCTTGATAATTACCATAAAGGCGGACTTACTTTCCTCTTTGATGGGTAATTTTAGAATCGTCAGAAACAAAAATTAAATGTGGCGTTTAAAGATTTAGTGGACCTATGAAAAATATATATAGATATATACAACAAATGGGAAAACACGTCGCTCATTCAATATTATTTTAATTCATATTGATATAAATCTTTCGTGCATTTGATAGAGAAGCATAATACAGACATTCACGTTAAATAAAAATAATCCACAAAAATTCTCTTCCATAGACGTATGGATTAAGACAATCTGGTTTAACCGTCAAACACTTCAAGCCCGTCACCAAAGATAAATATCTTTTGACAAATGAAGTCGCTTTCTGTTAACTTTATAAGTCGCCAGTGGAAAACTTCCTCAAAGCACGAAAACATCCCAGAAAAAGCGCTAATACCCCATTCTATTATAGATGGAAACAATAATTCGCGTGCATATACAGCATTGTTACCGACGTCAAGGCTCTCTGTTAAGAATAGCCAAAAGCGATGGAAGCGACAGTTATGTGGAAAGCGTAAGGGTGTTTTTTTCCTTTTTTTTTTTTTATAAACTTAGAATTAGCCAAAACCATAATGATTATGATCTCTGAACGCCAATCAAAACATGAATTGTAAATAAAATATTAACGAAAGTGAAGAAAACCCCAAGCTTCACCAAATCAATGCTCAGTATTTTCGATAAAAAGGAAAAACTTCTTTTCGCAAACTGCAAAATATCTGACGTGAATCAGCAAGTATCTCGAACGATCTCAGAGAAAAATACAAGGTTACCTATTTTTGTTTAAAAAAAAGCAAACAAAACAAAACAAAACAAAACAACAAAAAGCCATCGTACAAAGGCGGATGCTGAAAACAACCTAGCTTAAATGCTGTCAAAGCCTTAGCAGGCCCGTCAGAAAGACAAAGACCCATGGATAAGTTAAGTCGCTCGCCCATTGGGCTAGGATAGGTCTGTCCACCGTAGTGGAAAAATGCGGAAAAAGAAGGTTATTGACATGTAAAGGGGCATTATTCAATCATAATAAAAAGTGGAGAAAAAATGTTTTGTAGGCAGTGGCGGGTAAATGGCATGTCAGACAAGACAAAGAAATTGTCCGGAACATCTAAATGAAAAAAAATTGGTGCAAAGATGATGAAAACTAAAGATAAAATTCAATTTAACAAAAGTGGAAAAAATATAAAATCACAAATTTCCTAAGCCTTCTGCGTTGTTAGCTTGTAAAATGTCATATTTTGCTTTTACATTTATATAAGTTTTTTTCCCTCTCTTCATATGTGGATAAAAGCTTATCTCTTTGTTGTATGGATACATTCTTTAAGGAAAGGAAAAGAAATAAAAGAAATAAAATACTTCTATAATAGTAATCATAGAAGAATATAAAAGAAATAAAATACTTCTATAATAGTAATCATAGAGTAATATAATCTCTGCAAGTGTCAGTTTACATAGTTCATAACGGATTGTATTAATCTTTTTTTATTTTTTCTTTGTATAACCATAGCAATCTACAGATTGCTTGAACAATCTACTACATCTACTGCGATGCGTTGTATGTCCTGCCACTTTACCGAGCCTCTCGTACTGGCGAGTCCGTCCACTTTGATGCCGGAACAGGAACATCAAAAGCAAGTTGGAATAAAAAGGAAAAGTAATTTACTTGCCTTTTCAATCGCAATTTTTTTTTTTAGAACCTTTCAAACGTTCCTCATCTTCAGGTATAAAGAATTCGGCAGCTGTGTATTCCCTGATGGCAGCGCGAGACCAGTCATCTGATACTGACGGTTCACAGGGAGCGTGAAAAACATTTTTTATGGTGCCGAATGAGCCGCTGGTAAGGACTAACGTCGACCGCTACCAACTGAAGCCTCTGGCTCAAAAGATCTCCACATCGCTGACACTAATCTGGCGGTTTTAAGGTTACCCAACATTTAACATAAATCAGAGCCAACAAGAACAAAGAAGTCTCAGCACATAAAAGAGGTAAATTTGGAAAGGTGAAAAATATGAATTTATTGGGGAAAAAAAGGTTGAAACTTGCAATAGTTTGAAACTATATATATATATATATATATATATATATATATATATATATATATATTATCATTGCTAAAAACTATTTAAAAAAAAAACAAACCAAAAAGTCCATATGCACGGTACCATTAATCTAATGGAGAAAGTCACCACTTCTTTTTATTCTAACGTCAGCACTTCTTTCAAATCTACTGTTAGCACTACTTGGCAATCTATTTTAACAAGTCTTTTTCAATCTCTTGTAACCAGCTGGTTATCACTCCACTGTCTCCACATCTTTCAATCGATTGTCACTATTTTTCAAACTATTGTTACTTCCTCCTCCTCCTCCTCTTCCTCCTCGTCCTACTACTTCTACTACTACTACTACTACTACTACTACTACTACTACTACTACTACTACTACTACTACTACTACTACTACTACTACTACTACTACTACTAGTACTACTACTACTACTACTACTACTACTACTTCTACTACTACTACTACTACTACTACTACTACCGCTACTACTACTACTATCACTACTACTACTACTACATACTACTTCTATTAATACTACTACTACTACTACTACTACTACTACTACTACTACTACTACTACTACTACTACTACTACTACTACTACTACTACTACTACTACCACTACTACTACTACTACTACTACTACTCTTACTTACTACTACTACTACTACTACTACTACTACTACTACTACTACTACTACTACTACTACTACTACTACAACTACTACTTACCACTACTACTACTACTACTACTACTACCACTACTACTACTACTACCACTACTACCAATACTACTACTCTACTCTACTCTCACTACTACTACTACTACTACTACTACTACTACTACTACTACTACTACTACCACTACTACTACTACTACTACTATACTACTAATATTACTACTACTACTTCTATTAATACTACTCTACTACTACTACCACTACCACCACCACCATCACTACTACCACTGCTACTACTACTACTACTACTACTACTACTACTACTACTACTACTACTACTACTACTACTACTGCTGCTGCTGCTTATGCTGCTACTACTACTGCTAATGCTGCTACTTCCACTGTAATTGAAAGATATAAAAGGAAACATTAAGAACAAGCTATATTTTTCACTGCCATTGTTAGTTTTAAATATTTTGTTTTTAGGTGAAAAAAAAAACAATATTAAAATGTCAAATCTAATTCTTGTTCATCCATTTCTTTGGTATAGACAATGCATAAATTTCAAATTTACTGATGTTTTAATTTTCTTGATCTTTGATATGTTCCAGATGTGTACTGCTTGAAAGAGAAACCAACAGTACTAAGCTTATTTCCAATATATAGAATGCAAGAAGCATAATGCATTTTGTTATAGCTGTAAAATAAAACCGTCAACCTTAATGAGAGGTTACTGAAAATAGTATCAATATATAAATCCCAATTGATTGCACATTTTGAGGAAAAACAGTGGGACACTTCCTTAAAATTCATTTTTTTAAATTAAGTTCTTTTAAAAATTCTTCCTCTTGTGGGTTACAAAAATGTGCATCAATGAATTCCCGCAAGGCATTGACAATTTTCGGTTTTTTTTTTTTTTGTCGAAATTTATAGTCTTTTAATGCGCGTTTCAAAGGTTCTTTAAATAGACTAGGAAAGTACAAAAGTAGCTGATTTCACATTTTATGAAAATGTTCACAATGATAATTGATTTAAGATTATGCAATTTAAAGAAATAAAGTAAGGAAACAGGGTTGTTGACCCCTTGAAAATTCTCAAACCAGCATCAAAAATGTTTCTTCCAATCAATCCAAAAAATTCTCCGCTATTATAGCCCATGTTTCAGATCCGTGGAATAAACTTGGATTATTTTTTTAGAGGACATCAAACATACCGAACCAGATTTTCAGAGAGCAAATGCAAGAAGGACCATTTTGTTTACATAAACACTTAGTGATTTTTTTTAACCTGAATATTTCTTTGCCACCAATTTTATAGCTCCTTATTATCTGGAAAAATCGTTATTTGTCTAATAGACTAGTAACATAGTAACAGCTGCCAGTCTTTTCTCTCTCTCTCTCTCTCTCTCTCTCTCTCTCTCTCTCTCTCTCTCTCTCTCTCTCTCTCTCTCTCTCCCCCTCTTTCTCTCCCCCACCTCCTTCTCTTTCTCTTTGTATGAACTTAGAGTAAAGACTCGTGTTAGAGTAGGAAAAAAAAACAAATTCCTTAATAGAACTAACACCAGTGTCATCTTTGAACCATGAAATGAAAAAAAAAAATGAATTCATTTGCAACACTTTCTTCACAGTCCGTCAATATGCTCAAGATGCATTCTTACATTTGTCTCTTTTTCCTTTTTTATGCATCTTTAAGGGACTGGTGGCTATTACATATATTAGTAATATTACTTTCTATTTATTATTATTATTATTATTATTATTATTATTATTATTATTATTATTATTATTATTATTATTATTATTATTATTATTATTATTATTATTATTATTATTATTATTATTATTATTATTATTATTGTTGTTGTTATTGTTGTTGTTGTTGTTGTTGTTGTTATTATTATTATTATTATTATTATTATTACTATTATAATCATTATAAAAAGTTGTCGACAAACTTATCCCAGTAACAGGCACCAAAACTTGATAGAGAGTAGCAGGCCTCAGTAACTTGTCGTGCTAAAATCATATTTCATCCTTACTGAGCAGTCAAGTATTGCAAGAATATTGAAAACATGAACAAGAGACTTTAGGCAGCCTTCTTACTCCTCCTGTACTTTTTTTTTAATGCGAGTTCCACTCAACACTTAACACTTATAAAAACTATTGATATTATTATTCACAGGGTTGTTGGAAGCTCTCAGAAGACTCACTAGGATTACTGGTTCCCATCACTACCGAATGAGATCCGGTATGACAGAACTCGTGTGACATCAAACTCAACTTATTTTAAGCTCTTGTGTGTGTCAGTGAGCACCGCTAATACTGGCTGAAGGACATCAAGAGATAAACCGACGTATCATAGTTGAGAAAAAAAAATGCAGTATTATCGTTTTCAAAGTTAAAATATATCAAAGTCTATAATTCTTCATGTCTTTTTCTGTAATTATAGTTAGTCTTTAAAAAACATGTTAGAGAACAGAAATGTGACTCACCTGTTATGATCTTGATAGACAACAAGTTTTAACTTTGCAATGTTCAATTTCTCTATATATTAGACCTGGATCTTCCTTTGTGACCTTCATTTTTTTTCTCTTTACTGACATTTACCGATTCAGAAATTATTGAAAAGAACTATAAAACAAGCTTTCAAGCGATGCTTGGCGCTTTATCTTATTTTAAAAAATTGCGCTAGCAAGAACAAATATGCTTTCTTGAAACTTAAAAAATTGTACAGATGAATGACGGACCAGAACGGAAAAGTACTCATAGTTTCCTTACCTGGACTGTTTCGACAACTAAAAAAAAGTGATGGCAACAAAAAATAGCAGAGTTATTAGGCACTGATTACTTTCCTAATATTCTGATAGGAAAAAATCTCTCAAATAATGAGATAAGTACAGCAACGTTTATTATTATGGAACCTTTATATAAAAGTTCTTTTATCTAAATACACTTCCCTAATATTGTTTTAGATATTGCACATTGTGATGTTGAAATAACATACTGTAACTTTAAAACATCGAAAAAAAATATTTGATGTTAATTCTGTCATTTGTTTGTGTCTGTAAAGGTCCTTGAAACCCTAAGGGATTTTATTTGGGTGAGGGGAGAGGGCATGGGAAAACGCCAAGTAAATTTGCTTGTTTTTATGAATTTAATATTGATGGACACGTATGTTTTAAGATCTCCAGGTAAGGTTAAAAAAAACAATATCTTACCTTATCTTATATTATTTCTTGATACGAGGACTTGTGACCTTTGTCATTCTTAGTCAGTTTAAAACTAGTCCCGTCTATCAATATTGTTTAAGGATTAAGTCAGCCCCTCCGCGTTATAATGACTGTAGAAGGATAGCTGTGAAGATGCTCTCCACCGAACAGCCAAACCCTGATAACTCGAGAGAGAAGACTATGTTGAACACAACCCACGCCCTACGAGCTGAGCACTTGTGACGGCTACAAGACAAATCCATTACCATGTTGTTAGCTCAGTGGACGCCTGCAGTGAGGTCACTTCCGTTTGGTAAGGGCAAGGACGAGATTTCAGCCCGATAGAGTTGGCTCAGGTCGAGAATTACAATAGAATGGAGGACAATGAGAAAAAGATGGGGAAATGGTTAAAAAAAGTTAATTAAAGCAGAGATTAAGATAATAGCAAAGGTGAATATAAGGTTAGAAAGAGTAAGGACCATAAATGCAGATTAGAAGTGGAGAAAGAGAGAGAGAGAGAGAGAGAGAGAGAGAGAGAGAGAGAGAGAGAGAGAGAGAGAGAGAGAGAGAGAGAGAGAGAAATAGGTTGATAAATAATCAGATAGATAGATAAATAGATAGATAGTTAGATAGATAGATAGACAGATAGATAGATATATAGATAGATAGTTAGAAACATAGATAGACAGACAGATAGACATAAAGATGGATAGGCAGATAGATAGATGTATAGAAAGATAGATAGACAGATAGATAGATATATAGATAAACAGATATATAGATATATAGATAGATAGACAAATTGTTAGATAGATAGACACACACACACACACATATATATATATATATATATATATATATATATATATATAAAGATAGACAGATAGACAGATAGATAAATCTATAGATAGTTCGATAGATTGATAAATGAAATAGAGAGACAGATAGATCGTTAGAGAGAGAGAAATAGACAGATACAGAGAGAGAAAGAGAGAGGGAGAGATAGATAGATAGATAGAGAGAGAGAGAAAGAGAGAGAGAGAGAGAGAGAGAGAGAGAGAGAGAGAGAGAGAGAGAGAGAGAGAGAGAGAGAGAGAGAGAGTGAGAAAGGAGGAGATACAGAAGCCTCAAAACTTGATTTAATATTAAAGAATCTGTAAACATATACATTCTATTATACTCAGAACCCCGGACAAGCAGAAAATACGAAAAGCTGACTGACTCTGAGATATTGGATGGAACATGGATTCAAGACCCGGACAAGAAAAATTGAAATTCCCCTCGCACGTCTGAGTACCATTCTCACATCCATACTCTAGAAGTATATCTCTCAGCAAATTGATGAAAATGACCGAAAATAATGAATCTAAAGAAAGCTCCCAAGCATTACATAAAATATGAGATAAGTTAAACTTGAGTTAGGTTTGGTGAAACTAAACCTCTGGTGTCATTCTGGTAAACAGCCGCTGGGAATAATGCCGACCATTATTCTCCTCTCATCAAGTTATCCTTGATGAAAGTCTGGTTGGAGATTAGCCAGTTGGACTCAACGAGAAATCCCTTCACTAGACAAATCAATCAGATGATTAGAGAATGTGATGGCTCCAAAAACACGAGTAAAAACACATCCATCATTGTCCGTCACAAGCTCTTTCCTTGAAAACCATTGCTCAATATTTCATGAAGAAGATTGGATCGAGACAATCTCGGCCCATCAGCTTGATTTATAAATACAAACTTTGGTATGAACGTCTAAGTACTATATTTGAACTAGCTATTTCACAAAGTTAGAATAGAACAGGAATGAGAAAACATTTTTTAAGTAAAAGGTAGGTCGTGGATTTGTCCTCACACCCTCAGAATATTCGAACTAGTGTGTTTAAAACATTGCTTACATTGTAGTTGGATGGCCAGGATTATAAATCATAACTTCGGTCTATAGCGATTGGAAGCCAGCAGCAAGTTTGAGAATCTTTGTCTGCTGCAATGTTATATTTTGATAATTCGATTTCTTAACTATATATTATAGCAGCGCACTGATGTATTGGTCTGGGGGTACAAGCATGGTTCTCGGATCAACAGGTCTGTGGTTCGACTCTTGGTTAAAGTGAGATGTTGAATCCGTGGGAAAACAGGATTTTTTAATCAAATTTCCGCCCCCGACACGGGTAAACAATGAGTATTTGGCCATGTACAGGGAAAGTTTGTGCCATTCCGCGAGAGCACACTAGTGCATTCTTCCGCAGAATATCTTGATTGGTAATGATCTGCTGGGAAACCATTGTAACGGCATGATGAGCGCTTCAATGGGAAGAGCTTTATAGGAAGGCTTCCTTACATATTTCTATATTTTCTAACTTTATCAAAACTTCCTTAGGTCTATGAAAACAGTTTAAATAAACGCACTTAAGTTGGTCCCATTTTGATCAATGTGATTCATTTAAAAATCTGCAACAGGGGCTGTTGTTTCAGTTTGAGACTAAGCCCACCAGTATGAACATAACAATTTTATGAAACATTTATAGTCCAGCTGGATGAAGAAAAACAGGGACCACTGAATATCTTATTTGTTACGACAAGGTCAGATTTTGTGGGGAAAAAGTATGTGTTCTGCGATAAACTACTCTATAGTTTACAGTGATAAAAGGTAATAATATCGATACCTCTCATAGCGATTGGCTTTTGGGCTAACAATACAGGAATACAGTCATCATGCTACTTTTCTTCTAAAATATTTAGATGTTGGTTTTAACAATCGTTTTCTTCCTTCAATAGTAAATGAGGGGAAAATATCAACGTAAAAAAGATCATCTCGTTCTGACTGATATTCATCTGTGCAAACCAAACTCCCTGCTCAACTTCTAATATTGCCCACACACTAAGTAAAGTATTTTTAAAAAAGAGTTTAATTTACTCCCATACCGCTCGAGAGCTGCAGAGGCTATGGTCAATCTTTATCCCGTCTCTCACCAAGCTACTCTGCTTTAATCAATCAAAACATACTTTTTTAACGAACTATCGTTTAATTAATGTTTTATTGGAAAGATAAGATTTTTTCTGATGCCAAGATCATAGAAATAGAAAGATTTTTCCCAACAACTGCAGGAACCACCTTCAATTAATCAGTGCTGGAATGTCAACACAACATAATTTTTCCTAGAGAAAATCTCACCAACAATGTGCTTTTGTATGAAAATGGCTCAATGAGAATACATTTGTTCATGGGAAAGGATACATTTTACTTTAATTATTAGTTCTCGAGATTATTTCTTCATTTAAATCTCTTAAAACAATTCCATCTTGTTTAATCTCATTCCATGTTTATAAAATTTTCAAAAAAGTTATTTTTCCGTCCAAATTGGCAAAAAGAGTTTTGTTTATTACGGCAGTTTGCTGCGATTTTTATTATAACTTTATAATTTTGTTCTGCAAGACATACCGATAAAAAATGAAGAAAAAACAGTCACCCGTGGATGTTTTTTTTTTATAACACGGTGATTGTTTCTAAACACTACCCTCCACACACACACACACACACACATACACACCTCCCCCTGGCCTTGGACATTAGAGGTAACAGATAGTTTTTCCAATTTCGACTTTTGCTGCACTTTAAATATGTTTTGCTATATGTTCATCCCAATTTTCTTTCTCCTCCTCCAAAATACCTAGTGTCTATCTCTTTCCAATCTTCTTATCTCACTTCCCTTTTACATCACTCTGTTACGCGCTTTTATTTCTCCTCGCGATACTTCTTTCTAACCTTAGATAATTATATATAGATCCCCACCATCTAACCGCCCAACCCCATCCCCTCTCTCTCTTTTCTCCCTCTCTCCTCTCCCTTCTTTCCCTCTCTCCTTTCCTTTCTTTCTTCTCTCCTCTCCCTCCCTCCCACCTCTCTCTCTATCCTCTCCTTCTCTCCTTTCCCTTCGCACCTCTCACTCTCTCCTCCCACTCTCTCTCCTCTTCCTCTCTCCTCTCACTCCCTCCTCCCACTCTCTATCCTCTCCTTCTCTCTCTCCCTTTTTCATCTCCTCTTCCTTCTCTCCCTCTCTCCTCTCCCTCCCACCTCTCTCTCTATCCTCTCCTTCTCTCCTCTACCTTTTCTCATCTCCTCTTCCTTCTCTCCCCTCTCTCCTCTCACTCCTCCCTCCTCCGACTCTCTATCCTCTCCTTCTCTCCTCTCCCTTTTCTCATCTCCTCTTCCTTCTCTCCCTCTCTCCTCTCCGTCCCTCCCCCCTCTCTCTCTCTCCTCTCCTTCTCTCACTATTCTGATATCGTGAAATCCTCATCGGCCATCGACCTCGTCTTGTTTTTCATCCTTGCCTTAATAATTTATTAGTTTCTTTGTTTGATGTTTAATTTTCTACAGCTTTCTTCCCATAAAAATCACATCAGTTAAGCCTCCCCCGCGTGGCTGAACGTCTGTTACTTACCCTCCTCCCTCCTCCATCCATCCAGGGAGATTAACTCGCTTCTAGCCAGGCTCGAGGATTACCTCAGTAATGTGTCAGGACCTGTCAACGCCAGAGACCGTTTCTCACCGACACAGCTCACAGTATAGATCGACCCGACGGGGGCCTCAGATAGATGTGGGAGGCTGGCTGTGATTTGATGAAAATCTAATACGACGGGAGGCTGACTGGTGTGGAGGCGAGTCCTAGAAGTAAAGACAGCCAGGTTTGATACTGACTCTCTACAAGCTTACGGTCAGGTGAAGTCTGCCAGCTTCTGAATGACTTGCAAATCAGAGTTCGGAAAAGGTCTAGACACGATTGAGAAGTATCAGTTTAAAATTAAATCGTGACTGAGATTAAGACGGAAATTTGCTTGCCAAAATGAAGATGTTTCAAGTTTTTTTCATAAAGATGTAGAAAATACAAAATACTTCTGCTACGAAGAATAATAAAATGATGATTATGATGATGATAATGTCCATAACAAGAGTTAGGAGAGTAGCTAGGCGTAATAATAATTATAATTTTAATGATGATTATAGTGATGATGTCGATAATGATGATGATTATCATGATCACGATCATGATGATGTTGATGACGAGTGGAACATTTGGATAGAGATTATAACGATCATGAAGATGTTGATGCAAACGTAGTAGGAATAATTCTTCACTTACCAATTTTGTCCCTTTGTTTTTGAAATAAATGATTAAATTTTTTTATTTTTTAAAAATTCGGATGGCTATAAATTCAATGATTAGCTACGTAAATTTCAAATGCGCATAAAGCTTATTTCAAACAAATAGACCAAATTTTCGGCTAGAAAAACTTTTTGGGACGCGCATCATGGCTTCTAGAGAAAAAGCAAAGAAAAATTGTAAAAAAGAATGGCTTCCCAATTCAGGCCCTATTCTCCAACGTCTTTGACCGTTTATCATCACATCACATCAACAAAATTAGTGCCTTAATTATTTTTAAACGAATATCATACAAACTGATGTTCATCGGTAGATGATATTTGCAGCTGTCATTCTGAATAGATCAAGGTATCTTTCTCGAGTATTATCTTCCTTCCTGAGCAAAAACTAAAACTTTAAAAGTACGTTCATCGGATGGCAGATTAATAAATATGGTGTGCAAACAGGGTGCAGTTTCAGAGCCAGCAGTCATTTTCCGTTACAACTATTATATAATTGAACCTTGGATTTGTTTCTGTTTTTGTAGTCAATATTATTGATTTATTTTCCGAGACTCGTGCCTAAATACCAAATTAACTTTCTTGTCTTAACAAAAATAGTTGATTCATCGTTAACTACTCAATAATTCTTCGACAGCAGTGTCACATGTTAGTCACACTAAACAATAATATACCAGTTCCATTTTCCAACATTCAGGAATTCAATGACAGCTCGTTCAATAAAACAAAGAATCTGATCCTACTTACAGATAGCCCCCGTTAAGAATCGAAACGAGCTCCTCTTGTATTGTCGAGCTTTTACTCTATTGACTGAGCATCTAAGCACCCTCATTAGAGAATACAAGCTGTAACGGGCTGAAGATCAAAAAAATACTTATATACTTGAAGTAATAAAAAGAAGAAAATTCGATATCACAGTCCGCGGTGGACTGGGCTTTTCCGGGATTGTTCAGTCAATCACAGACTTTTCCGTCCCTAAAATATATAGTCCGATTTTATTTGCAAAGGTGCGAGACATTTAATACGACATATCGGTAAATATGGCATAGCTCGCTGTAACAGATTTGGTGATGGGGGTGATCTGTCCGTAGAACATAAGTCCGAAGTCCGCAAGTAAAGATTGCAAACTGTTTAATCCAACACAAGAGCTGGACTATACAATATCTGTAGGTTGACTCAATAATCACTCACTGTAGGTAGACTTAAAACAATCACTCACTGTAGACTTGATGCTCACCCACTGCAGACCTGGATGATGTTGACTCACTGTAGACTCAATGTTGACTGACTAAATATAATTTGCATTCTTATTTATACAAAATCTCGTCGAATCATCCAGAAAAAGTGGAATTACATAAATCATAAGAGAACATTCTCGGTACACGTCACTAGCAATTAGCAACCAAATCAAAACAGCGGTAAACAAGGGGTGACGAGATCATTACTATGCTAGAATCAAGTCGGAGATTCGAGAAGAATCTTGAATTCATACAAGTGCGGCTGTGTTCAATAAACAAAATCCAAGTTCTTGTGCTTGAAATACAAACGTTATGCAACCAAACAAGATAATGTACACAGATCTAAATTGATCCGCTACCCAAAAGTTACGCACCAAAAAGGGTGAGGAAATGAATAGATCAAAGTACAATGCGTTACA
>JAWDGP010002122.1:5000-16757 GCA_033675545.1 Elysia crispata | reverse complement strand
TGATGAAGTTCTTGATAAGATTATACTATTGTCAATGAAAATACTGATTCTGGTAGCACTTTTGTACCTAATAAAGATGAAGACGATGCTGCTGCTGATGCTAATAATGTCGATGATGATAATGATGATGGGCGTGATTTAAAAAAAAAGCTGTACTTTTGTTAAAGAAGTGGACGATGATGATAATTATGATAATATTTGTCGAGATTCAATAAATGAAAAAAAGAAAATTTAGAAAAAAAAAAAACAGATTGAGATTCGCACTCAATAGACCAAAAAAAAAAATAAACCTAAAAAAATGTTGAGCCAAAAAGTAGCGAACTTATCAGGGTGGAAACGCAAATGAGGCAGGAGTCTGCGCGTCGCGGCACGGCGCATGCGCTGAGCTAATGTTTATGATGATGTGTTTTTGATGGGTGTAGCTCTGCCGCCCCGCGGTTAATGGCTGCCGCACGGAGAACTCTGGGAAATCTGTCACCCAATCATTTATCTTGTCTTCTGACTCGCCAGGCCGACTCCTCCCTCGTCCTAGCCTCGGGCTTCTTCCCCTCCAGTCCTCCATACCATACCTTCCCACTCTACGCCGCCCCTCCCGCCTTATGTTGTTACTAGAATTATTATCTTGTCTTCCTTTAACTGGAAGTTCTCCGAGCGTGCTGTAAAAGTCAACGGTATTGAGTTTCTAGCTCGTGAAATGGATAACTAGATCTAGGTGAAGTTTTTGACAGAGCAATATGTTTCGGAAGTTTTGTCATTTTTTTTTTTTTTGAGTGAGAGTTATGGAAAGAGAGAGAGAGAGAGAGAGAGAGAGAGAGAGAGAGAGAGAGAGAGAGAGAGAGAGAGAGAGAGAGAGAGAGAGAGATCTATTAATGCTGAAGGAGAGAAAAAAAAAGAGAAAGAGAGAGATATAGATAGATAGATAGATAAAGAGAGGGGGAGAGAGAGGGAGGGGGGGAGAGAGAGACACAGAGAGAGAGAGAGAGAGAGAGAGAGAGAGAGAGAGAGATGGCCCTTCCCATATTCCTTGATAAGTATTAGCATGCGTTACTCATAGCACACTTCTATTATATTAACAAAGTAATCTGTATTTTCATAGGAAAAAAATCCTTAAATCAGCCCTGTCTATTAAAATCAGAGATTAAAAAAGTGTTGACTGCCTCTAAGCTTATGAACGGAATTTCTCGAAAAGTTGCGTCACGTGACTGAAAACCAAATAGCGTCACCCAATCATCAGAAGCATTAAGAAGACATTTTTAGTGCAATTTGGTTTAGAGAATATTTTTCTTTTCTTCCATTTGTTGCGTTTTATGATTGTGATCTTTATTGCTAGTGGCGTCATTGTTTCGGTGTGGTTTAAGTGGCTCAATACTTTGTGGTAAAGCTTGGTGGAGAAGTCTTAGAGAGGCTGAAAAAAAAATAATCTATCTTCTAACCTTATAATAATTATGTTTCTTTAAGATTTTGAATACTTCTTTGAAACGTGAAAACAGCTCACAGGGGAAATCCACTAATAATTCTGTAGTAATTTTTCTAAATGTAGTTTATAATCTTTTAAAACAAAATTTAAGAAGTTTTGCGATTCCCGTAAAAAGTGCATATGCGTAATTCTGCACTGTATTTCGGGAATTCATAGCCGCGCATTTAGTTACACCTACATGATAGTGAATTTTAAAAATGATCTATACATAGGTTTGGGTTCTACGTAACCAGCCATCTATACTTATTCCGTACATATTCCATCAAATTTAAAAAAATCTACTGACCGCTAATTACAAGGCTATGAATGAACGAACAAAAGGTGTCCAGAGGTGCGCACCGCCAAGTGGAAAGTCATACCCGTCAATAATTTTTGTACCTCCATCATATTGAGCGTTTACGATGATTTATTAAAAACTTTCGGATTTATACAAAATTAGGTAAAAATCCTGAATGCTACCTATTTCCTTCAACTAAACACATTTTTCTGTAAGGTCGATGCTGCTTGACCATTAAAAATAAGTTAATTTTCGTCTCTTAGGCTTAGCTCATCCGTCAATTGCTCTTTAACTCTTTATTTTTGTTTTCTCACATTTATCACGATGGGTCTCATGATAGCTGTCTTTTAAGCTGAGAGAATTGTTTTTTACATATATTTGAATGTTTTGAAAAAGTTATGCCGTCCTGTCCACTTTGGTTTTTTTTTTTTTATTTTATTTTATTTATTTTTTTTTTAATATTTTAACAGTTTTACACCCGAAATGTTTAAAAGCAAAATAAAAAGCGTAACAAAAATTGGTTTTGTGACCGATCTCAAATCACGTTTACTTATAAATATCACTCAGCCTGCTGGAAAATCTTGATTATGTTAAGATTTTGGGGTCCCTAGAAACTTTGCCCACTCTTTATTCCTTCCCTGCGTCCCGTGTTACCATGCTGACCTATCTAGTACTTCCTTGAGTCTCAGCTTTCCCACGCTTTCTACCATAAACTAATTCAACTTTTTGAAAAATAAACTGTGATCTTAACTTCCCTCCTCCCACCCTCCCTTCACTCCTCCATTCGCCTCTTTGTCCCTCTATCTTTCACTCTCCATCTCTTCTGTCCTTCATTTTGGTTTTCATTTTTTTTCCTCAGTCCTTTTATCTGCCAGTATCACTATTTTTCTCTTCCTCATTCCTTCCATCCCTCTCTTTCTCGCTCCTTTTCTCATTCACTTTCCTTCCCTCTCTTTCTCTAATCTCTCTCTCTGTTCCCTGACTCTCTCTCTCCGTAATAAAGGCTCTTATACTCTTATACTTATATATAAACGTATGGTCTCTGCTCAATACGTTTTTTTCCCTAGTTAAACATAGTTACTAATAGTATCTGTGCTATAACAAAAGTCACAATTTTCTACACAGAGAGTTTTAAACTGCACAACCTCAAAAACTCTAGAATATTCTCTTGTTAACTTCACATAACTAAAACCACAGAGGGCGCCAGTGTTAGGTCTACGTCAAAAATATTCTTCGCAAATCTTTTAAAAAATCGTGTACAGCTTTCTATCGCTGCTGGCTGCATTTAATTTGCGCCGTCTAGCGAAGCTACCCAGTGCGCATGCGTGAATATGGCACTTATTGACCCTCTGAATGCGAGGCTTTGAACGTTTTCTCGAACTAAAAGAGGACTGCGTATGGTTGATTAACTCTTCACACGTTTTTTTCATAATATCGGCACTGAGTCCTAAGAAATGTCTTTCACCTCTTGCTGGTTTTCGTTCATTGTGAATAACACATTAGAGCTGGAATAAAAAAATACAGGGACAGAGAAATAAAGCGGGATCTAGGAGAGGGGGTAAGCTTTAGAGTACAGGAAACAAGAGGATATAAAAAAGTGGGATCTAAGAGAAAAGGAATAAATGAGTATATGAAAAGAGGAATGAAAGAGGACAGCTGTGTAAAGGAGTAGACAAAAAGACGGGAAAGAAATGAAATAAGTTTAAGTGTAGAGCGTTTTATAACTCAGGAGAACAGAAGTTATTTCAGGATCACAGCAACAGCGTGCAGGAATACAGGAATACAGGAGGACAGGAGTTATTTCAGGATCACAGCAACAGCGTGCAGGAATACAGGAATACAGGAGGACAGAAGTTATTTCAGGATCACAGCAACAGCGTGCAGGAATACAGGAATACAGGAGAACAGAAGTTATTTCAGGATCACAGCAACAGCGTGCAGGAATACAGGAATACAGGAGAACAGAAGTTATTTCAGGATCACAGCAACAGCGTGCAGGAATACAGGAATACAGGAGGACAGGAGTTATTTCAGGATCACAGCAACAGCGTGCAGGAATACAGGAATACAGGAGAACAGAAGTTATTTCAGGATCACAGCAACAGCGTGCAGGAATACAGGAATACAGGAGGACTGGAGTTATTTCAGGATCACAGCAACAGCGTGCAGGAATACAGGAATACAGGAGGACTGGAGTTATTTCAGGATCACAGCAACAGCGTGCAGGAATACAGGAATACAGGAGAACAGAAGTTATTTCAGGATCACAGCAACAGCGTGCAGGAATACAGGAGTGGAGGAAACAGAAGGACAAGGACATAGAATCTGTAAGAAGAGTTAAGGGGTGTTGAGCTACACCCAACAGGACAAGAGTAGAAAAAACAGTCGTGAAAGAAGAGATCCGAAAAAAACCGTAAGAAGTACAGAAAAGCTGAAGAAGAAGAAGAAGAAGAAGAAGAAGAAGATTAAAAAGAAGAAAAGGAGGAGGACGGAGAGAGAGAGAGAGAGAGAGAGAGAGAGAGAGAGAGAGAGAGAGAGAGAGAGAGAGAGAGAGAGATCGAAAGTTCTGTAAAGTCCCTTTACAAAACAAAAAATAGGAGTAAGGAGAATGTCAATTTGAACATGAACACTATTTTAACAAATTTTACAACAGGTGGACAATTCTAATATATTTACAAATATTTATTCAAAACCCATCACTACACATAAACGGAAAAATAAAACCTACAAGTAATCGGAAAAGTCTGTGCAATTAATTTGTTAATAAATTTTCGAAGTTGTCAGTCAAATGAGAATGAAGAAAAATATTTGAGATGTGAAAAATTAAAACCCATTTATCACCGGCATGTACTGCTCATTTTTCGTATTATCCCCCTTTGAAGGTTCTCTTACTATTTATCGCACATTGGAGCTAGCGGTTAGATCCATCTCTGTGAGGTCTAACCACTACCCAAGTATCCAAACATGTTTACAAACTTTCGCCGCTTAGAGACTTATATTCTACCTAGAGTTATGTGACTTATTTGGTTGTATTGAGGTCTGTTCAACAGCCGGAGATATTTAGAAGACATCGCTAGTTCTAATTGTCAAGACAATTTTTCGGGGGGCAGTTAGTTTGTGCATTTATAACAATTTCTTTTTTGCTTGCTTGAATATGTATACCAAACCTTTAAGTTCCCGCAAAAAAGTGCGTAAATATCTATGCCTTGTGGGAATTCCCAGCTGCCCATATACTTAAAGCTAAATGATGTCAAGGACCTGTACATAGATTTGGAATTTTACACACACACACACACACAAAGCTAAACAAACAGACTATAATACTTATTAGAATAATTCAAGATTATTTCGTGCAGACGCTAACGCTCAACCTTTTTTTTTTAAGATACTATAAAAGTTGACTCATGCTTGTGTCGTTTTAAACATTATTTTGACAATTTGAAAAGAAAAACAAACTAGAAAGACCAATAGTCTAGACTTCATGTTAATAGATTGTCTTTCTCTACATAAAATTGTCAGTATAAAAATAGGAAGGCAAGCTAGAAAGCCCTCAGTGGGAAAAGACAAACCTAAGTGGTATATTCATAGGACGGTAAGAATTGGAAAAGAGAATAATTTACAAAAATAAAACTTTTTTATTGTTCATTATTTTTTTTTTTATCTATCTCATTTACTTTACTTTTTCCATACTTGTCCAAGCAAATTCTGAACAGTATTGCGCCTAGACTTTGACGTGTTGCCTTTAGCTCGAGATTGGAAGTTGCGACTAAGGCACGGATCACACCAGAGGTTGGATGTGTAAGCGGTTACTGAGGCTGCCTCAGTTGAAATCACATTCTTGACAGACTATTGCAGAAGTCTCGATATAAAGGTCTGTGTAGACAGTGCAAGATTTTCTTCTAAATCATCGCACTGATATCTTTCCAGACATCTCATCTCTTAAAGTGTGGTGGAGACTAAATTTATTGGACAGACCTGCTCGAGAAGTTTTCTATTTCTCTTTCTCTATCAGTTTGTTCATTTGAATGTCGGAAATAGATAGACAGACAGAGAAGAAAAAGGTTGTTCGGTAGATAGATAGATAGATAGATGAATGGATGGATCAACGGATAAATAAATGTATGGATTGGCAGATAAACCGATAGATAGAAAGATAAACAGTTGGGCAGATTAAAAGATTAATAGGAGACAGAAATGTAAAGAAAGAATCGAGAGGGAACGAATGAGAGAGAGAGAGAGAGAGAGAGAGAGAGAGAGAGAGAGAGAGAGAGAGAGAGAGAGAGAGAGAGAGAGAGAGAGAGAGAGAGAGAGAGAGTGAGTTAGACAAATATCTTATACAGTTTCTGTCTGTCTTTCAAAATTCTCCTCCAGTTCTTCCCATCTTTCCTTCCCCAAGCGTACCTGACAATGCTCCAACCCCCAGCTAATCACAGAGCACTTACATTACACTAACAACCCAAACCCAAACCCTAACACCAGACTCTCAGTCACACTGCCAGTCCCATGGCGTTTATATAATTATTTTCATGTTTTCCCGAGCACCTTAGAGTCATAACCTCGACACTCAACAGACAGTGGCAACAGGCTCAACGCTTTCATTTCAAATAAAAATAAAAAAATTTGTTGGTGCGCAAAACATGGTTAATATTTGAGTTGAAAGCGCTCCCTCTGGTTTCCTGCACCATCGCGCGCGAACGTTGAACACTCACGTCTGCTGCCGCACCACTGCTAGCGCGGTCGTTAGCGTCTGCTCCTTGCCTGCACCTAGCGGTTAATAAGGTGCAAAGCGTCGTGCAAAAACGATCGCTCGCCTCTAGGGGCGGAGAAGCGAATCAAAACAATTTGCAAGGGGACTCGGTAACGCAACGTTAAAATGCGCATGCGTGGATGAGTATCGGTATATTATGTATAATCGGTATACCTTCCGTTATGAATATCGTTATGGGTATACCTGGTTAGAGATCATATACTCGAAATCAGTCTTATCTCTTTGATTGATTGTACAGATAACCTGTGGTCAGTGTTTGTGTGGGTGTGTGTTTGGGAGTGAAGATGTTCCAAGCTTTAAATCATGAGAAAGTGGAAAAAAAGTCGACATTTGAGGGAAAAAGAGGGTGTTGGGGAGGATTTCAATCATGAATGGAAGAAGAAGAAGAAGAAGAAGAAGAAGAAGAAGAAGAAGAAGAAGAAGAAGAAGAAGAAGAAGAAGAAGAAGAAAAAGAAGAAGAAGAAGAAGAAGAAGAAGAAGAAGAAGAAGAAGAAGAAGAAGAAGAAGAAGAAGAAGAAGAAGAAGAAGAAGAAGAAGAAGAAGAAGAAGAAGAAGAAGAAGAAGAAGAAGAAGAAGAAGAAGAAGAAGAAGAGAAACAAAAAAGACAAATTAAACACGGTATTGATATTTCATTTAGTTACCGTATAGAGGAATGAATTTTTCAGTCAGGCTTGTGCAAAGTAATTGAAAATTAATATTCTGACAATGTTCCTTTGTACAAGTGGTTCCTTGATATCTGTTTCTGTTTTCACCACTGAATGAAATAAAATGTTCGAGTTAGCATTGTTGAACATGACGTACACTTACACTTATTTGAAAACCGATAAATTATTGAACGATATTAAACTCATTCATTCTGAAATTTCTTATAATTCTTATGTTTTTATATTAATGTTTCCAGATGTAAACAACACGCCGAGATGTAGACGTCACCAGAATCTTTTCATCGTCATCGTTGTTTGTCATCGTGCATTCTCATCGCCTCGTTATCATGATAAACATCATATCGATAAAAGCTGACATTGTGGATCGATAATAACTCGATATCAACGGGCATTAGATTGTGTATCGTTAACCTACGGGAGGAAAGAGAGAGAGAGAAGGAGGAATGAAAGGTAAGTTATACTGATTCAGGCATTCTCATCGTTATTATCATATCAAGATCAATATAATATTCTTTGTCATCACCATCATCACCGTTATCTTCATCTCCCTTTATCATCACTCTCATCATTCTAATTTCATCAGCATTCACATCTTCATTATCATCAGCCTCAAGATCGTCATCTTTCCATCATCATCACTCATTTTCATCATCATCATCTTAATCCTTCTCTTCTTTGCCACTATCATCATCTTCAAGTTTATTTTCATATTTGTCTGTATTACTAGAGTTATCTTCATTTTACCCACGGCACGGTTTTCATCAACCCTAACTCTGCATGAATTGCTCTCAACCTCATTCAACACGACGGCATCTTCGTGAAGTCACTGTTTGACGCAGTGGTTTCTCAAAATGTTGAAGAAGTGAGACGATGGCCAACTCCACATGCCCCCATCGTATCCTTGATATCTCCACGTAGCAGCCGCCCCAGAACGCTTGCATGGTGCAGACAGTCATGTGTGACACAGTTCACAGGTTTCATTCCACCAGAAACAGCTATAGAGCTAGATCAACAGTTACAAGTCAACCATCCCATTATTGGCGCACATTTTTTTTTTTAAACCCCGACTTTTCTTCATCTCCCTCTTTCAGAATAAAAGTTCATGACTTCCAAAATTTTACGCCACAATTGAGACGGATTTTAGATTTGCCTTTTGTTTTATTTTATTCTGCGGAAAACGTCAGCCTCTTGTAGCCTTGTTTTCCCACAATTCTTTGAGAAGCCCAGTTTCCCGAGACGTGTTTTGTGTCAGTTTTGTATATTTCTTGAGGATCTTTGATTGTTTCGCGTCGGACTGGACGATATTTCCTCATAACGTTCAACAAAGATGAGAAACGCATGCGTTTGTTTGTAGCACTGTAAGGTGCTTTGTGTGGGACGCAACACGGGGGCTTTGTGTTGTTTTCTTTCCCGGCATCTACCGTAGGTGACACCACATGATGAAGCCGTGGACGCTGTGTGGACGGCTCATTACGCTCTCAACATCAAGGGGACGCGGAGGCTGTTCAAATCCAGCCGTCCATGACCAGTCGAAGAGCGGCGGTATTGGGGCCTTCCGAGAGAGAGAGAGAGAGAGAGAGAGAGAGAGAGAGAGAGAGAGAGAGAGATAGGAGGGAAAAAGAGGGAATGTTCTCGTCTTCCCCCCTAGGGAGGATTTGAAAAGCACATTCTGGAAATAATGAATATTAAAAAAGATAAAAAAAAAAAAATGTTTATGGCATTTCCCGACACGGTCCAGTGATTTTATGGCGTAAAGCTCTTTAGGGTCGGCGCGTAATGGCCTGGCGTGGGTCTATCTATCGGCTGTTATGGTGTGGAGCCCCGCTCCACCAGCATCACCACCACACCAACGCTCGTACGGTTTTATTAGAAGATTCCGCCACAATATCACCTTAATGTGCTACAAACATTGAAAAACTCAGAAGAGAAAAAAAAAAACATTATAAAAAAACCGCGTCACCCATTGGGTTGTGGCGTTTTCCATTAATCTCTCGCGGTCTTGATTTACATCTGCTGGTGAAGCAAGCGACGTTCTGGAAGTGTGAATGATGTCACATGACTTTAGCGTGGCCGCCATCTTTGTTTGGGGCCACTCGAGCGTGACCCACGGACTTCAAGGCTTGAAGACAGTCAGTTGGAAATGTTGTTTTTCTATTGTGGAGTCTCTGAAAAGGCGAAAAAGTTTTGGAGATTCGAAAAAGTTCACAAGTGTTTGGTTAATTCAGTTTCTCGTTTCTCGTCACCTCGCATGTTTGTCTTGAAAGCGGGTGTGAAGCTTGAGAGAAAGATTGTGTAAGAAAGGACAGGCTCTGGCAGAAGTCTAGTGTTTCCTGGTTGTAGGGTAATGTTTGGAGTCAGAAACGGGCGCTTTTTGTAGCATCGGAGACCCTAGATCCTGCGGAGTTGACACTTCTGTCTTCTGTCTTCTGCCTTCTGTCTTCTGTCTTCTGTCTTCTGTCTTCTGTCTTCTGTCTTCTGTCTTCTGCCTTCTGTCTTCTGTCTTCTGCCTTCTGTCTTCTGTCTTCTGTCTTCTGTCTTCTGTCTTCTGTCTTCTGCCTTCTGTCTTCTACCTCTTCTGTCTTCTGTCCTTTACTTGCCTTCTGTCTTCCAGTCTTCTGTCCTTCTGTCTTCACTTTCTTCTGTCTTCTGTCTTCCTGTCTTCTGCCTTCTGTCTGTCTTCTGTCTTCTTGCATCTTCTGCTCTTCTGTCTTCCACTCTTCTGCAGCTCTCTTCCTGTCTTCATCTTCTGCCTTCTGCCTTCTGTCTTCTGTCTTCTGTCTTCTGCCTTCTGTCTTCTGTCTTCTGTCTTCTGTCTTCTGTCTTCTGTCTTCTGTCTTCTGCCTTCTGTCTTCTGCCTTCTGTCTTCTGCCTTCTGTCTTCTGTCTTCCTGCTTCTGCTTCTGTCTTCTGTCCTTCCTGTCTTCTATCTGCCTTCTGCCTTCCTCTCCACCTTCCTGTCTTCTATCACCTTCTGTCTTCCTGTCTTCTGTCTTCTGTCTTTCTGTCTGCCTTCTATCTTCTGTCTTCACATCTTCTACTTCTGTCTTCTGCCTTCCTGCCTTCTGCTCCATCTATCTGTCTGCACTTCTGTCGTCTGTCTTCCTATCTTCCTGCCTTCTGTCTTTTGTCTTCTGTCCTTCTGTCTCTGTCTGCCTTTCTGCCTTCTTCCTTTCTGTGCGCCTTCTGTCTTCCTGCTCCTTTTCTTAACCTGCTTCCCTTGGTCCTTTATATGGTTTAGTTCGCAAAACCCTCATCAATCTGGACCGATTTCTTGCCATCGTTTGCTGTCTTCCTCTTTCCCTCTTCCTTCGTCTCTCTCGGTCTCTGGTTCACTTTCCTCTCTCTCTCTCTCTCTCTCTCTCTCTCTCTCTCTCTCTCTCTCTCTCTCTCTCTCTCTCTCTCTCTCTCTCTCTCTCTCTCTCTCTCTCTCTCCCTCATTCTGTTTTTTTTTAGACATCTCTTCTTGTTTTGCCACTATTTCACCTTCAAGTTATTATTTAAATTCATTGTTACATATGTCTCTCTCTCTCTCTCTCTCTCTCTCTCTCTCTCTCTCTCTCTCTCTCTCTCTCTCTCTCTCTCCCTCATTCTGTTTTTTTTAGACATCTCTTCTTGTTTTGCCACTATTTCACCTTCAAGTTATTATTTAAATTCATTGTTACATATGTCTCTCTCTCTCTCTCTCTCTCTCTCTCTCTCTCTCTCTCTCTCTCTCTCTCTCTCTCTCTCTCTCTCTCCCTCATTCTGTTTTTTTTTAGACATCTCTTCTTGTTTTGCCACTATTTCACCTTCAAGTTATTATTTAAATTCATTGTTACATATGTCTCTCTCTCTCTCTCTCTCTCTCTCTCTCTCTCTCTCTCTCTCTCTCTCTCTCCCCTCATTCTGTTTTTTTTTAGACATCTCTTCTTGTTTTGCCACTATTTCACCTTCAAGTTATTATTTAAATTCATTGTTACATATGTCTCTCTCTCTCTCTCTCTCTCTCTCTCTCTCTCTCTCTCTCTCTCTCTCTCTCTCTCTCTCCCTCATTCTGTTTTTTTTTAGACATCTCTTCTTGTTTTGCCACTATTTCACCTTCAAGTTATTATTTAAATTCATTGTTACATATGTCTCTCTCTCTCTCTCTCTCTCTCTCTCTCTCTCTCTCTCTCTCTCTCTCTCTCTCTCTCTCTCCCCCTCATTCTGTGTTTTATACATCTCTTCTTGTTTTGCCACTATTTCACCTTCAAGTTATTATTTAAATTCATTGTTACATATGTCTCTCTCTCTCTCTCTCTCTCTCTCTCTCTCTCTCTCTCTCTCTCTCTCTCTCTCTCTCTCCCTCATTCTGTTTTTTTTTTAGACATCTCTTCTTGTTTTGCCACTATTTCACCTTCAAGTTATTATTTAAATTCATTGTTACATATGTCTCTCTCTCTCTCTCTCTCTCTCTCTCTCTCTCTCTCTCTCTCTCTCTCTCTCTCTCTCTCTCTCCCTCATTCTGTTTTTTTTTAGACATCTCTTCTTGTTTTGCCACTATTTCACCTTCAAGTTATTATTTAAATTCATTGTTACATATCTCTCTCTCT
>JAWDGP010002121.1:102500-109857 GCA_033675545.1 Elysia crispata | reverse complement strand
ATGGCTGACAAACTGAATTGCTGTCCGGTTCTTGTTTCTAGCAATCGAAACTAAGAGGAGAGAAGGTGTGTGTGTGTGGGGGTGGGTGGGTAGGAGTATGATATACAGTGATATTTCAACAGTTTGGATGCAAAAGGAATTTTAAGACAGCACTTGGCTGGACGAAATGGTAAAAGAATATCATTCTGAATGATCATCATCATCCCTTAAAAAAAACTGATGCTAGATTGTAAGTTTTTTCACTTGTAAGTTACAAAATACAAGACAATCCCTGGCTTTAGAATAAGGACAGAAAAAAAACAGCAACAAAGGAATATGTATGAATGTAACTAAAAATTTCTGACATTATTGCGGCTTCTACAGTAAGATCATTCCC
This sequence comes from Elysia crispata, assembly GCA_033675545.1. Taxonomy (NCBI): domain Eukaryota; kingdom Metazoa; phylum Mollusca; class Gastropoda; family Plakobranchidae; genus Elysia; species Elysia crispata. Next base: position 109,481 of record JAWDGP010002121.1, on the reverse strand, counting down.
CAAAAGTACTCATCAGCTTCACAAATCCATGAAAAAAAAAATCCCCATACGTATGTACCTTGACATCGACATCAAGACGAGAGGTATTTTGTGTTATCATTACCGTAATCCTCATCCTTGAGAAGTAAATCTTTATGTTTCCAGAACAAAAAGCCGTACGGCAAAAAGACGTCCGAGTCCGTCCGGTAAGTCCACGTTTGATTGAACTTGTCTTTCCAGTCATCGTAGTTTGCTGCCAAGACAGACACAGGCTAAATTATTGGTTGGTTTGATTGTCAATATCTACAACTGGAAGGCCATGCAGCTCAAAGAGCTTTATAGCTCTCCTCAACACAATCTAGAGTCACAGGTTTTCATCCTTCAGCCACGAATCAGATGCGAATCTCATCATGCTCATTGCAAGAGTATAGATGTTAAGGTTATAGAGATTTTTGCTCTCCTTATATCATCTAAGAGTGAAAATTATTTTGATGGAATGAAACTATTAATCTCGGTAGGATCTTAAAATGTCTTGATTATTTCAATAATTTTCTAAGGAACTCAAAAAATTACGTCTTTACGGTATCTATGTTAGTGTTAAAAACCCATCTCAATGTAAAATTTACCGAAATAGGATTAATGAGCTCTTTCTTATCTTAATTCTCTGTCAACATTGGGCGGCTAACAAAGGTGGACTGTCATGAACAAAGGTTGTTTTGATGATTGAAAGATCGGTTCCATCTTACTCAAAGCCCAAAAGACAAAGATAAACCTTATTTGCAAACTTGAACAAGCGCAGCTAGTAACAAAAGTTGAACAACGCACCTAACCTATATTAATTTACTATTTGCTTTGATGCTCAAAACAAAGAAACATGCACATTTTTATGTTAGAATGGACAAATGTAGGTTGATTAGCTGCTTCGTTGATTAGTTGGCTCATGGTTCCGCACCATTTCTATTACTTTCCAGTCTAGCCGCAAAAAAGGGATCGAACTCCGACCCCACTATCCAATCTAGAAGAGGTTTCAAACCACGAACCTCCTTAATATCAACCCACCACTCTATCGACTGAACTATCTGACAAATGGAAAAGAGTCAGAATTTTAAAGGTAATTTTCCCTCAATTTGAGACGCATTTCTACCTTTGCACAGTAGTTGTAAAGGGACCAAAGATCTTGGCGCATTAGATAAAAACTGCACTTAGCTTGCAAGATAGATTGATCACCTGCTTTATTTCAAAGTTTCTAGAGGCTATAAGGATAGACAGAGAGTAAAAAACAAAACAAAAAACCAGATAGATCTACATACATGGATAGCCGTAGTAGACAGGCGACTCCCAATAGACATGAACCCAAATCTGGCCAGGCGGTCTGGGGGAGGGGAGTGGCCTTGACCCGCGGAGATAGCCTGGGAAGATCAGCAACACGTCTGCCTGCTTGGCCTTCGCTCCGTTCAGGTCCACCTCGCACCTCATGACCAGGGAGTGGGAGGGGATAAGTGAGGGATAAAGAGAGGAAAATTAACAGGTTGAGAAAAGAGGTAGGAGAGTTGGTGGTGATGAATAATCAGGGAATATGGAAAGCAGGTAGATGTAATGATATCCTTGTTCTTATAAATGTTTTTCTTGTCTCGCTTTTCTTGCACGTATAAGTTCACTAGTTCTTAATGGAAGTAATAAAAGGCAGTATATTTCTAACAAAGCTCAAAGACTTTCAATTATTCGCAGGACTGAACAGAAAGTTCCCAGCTAATGCATTCTCAAACTTCATTCACTCTCACAGTCCATACGTCTAAGCAGCGTCATAGAAAAAGAAAAAAAAAATAAGGTAAAATTACCCTGTTTGTTGCGGACTCTAAACAGTTTAATAGGTGAAAGGTGAAGAAAACAAACCTCAAATTATCCTTTATCTTAACGGTTTCTTTCTAGACTGGAGTTCAAAACTAAGATGACTGATCGTGACATCTATAATTATCTATAACGCATCTATTGTGAAAAGAATATCAGTTTTTGACACTTAAACACCATGAGAAATGGCATGAACCTCTGGACAAAATACAGACACCAATTATTATTCATTAATTATCACTGTTTTCTCAACACACGTTTTAAAGAAAAAAAATGACTATTAGTTAATGCGAAATTAACACACTTCATTATCTGCAGCTTAAAATTATAACAACAACAACAACAACAACAACAACAATAAAAATAAAAGAAAGAGAAAGAAGAAATAAAACCCTCTTTGTCTGGACTATTCGGATTATGGTGATTATGAGACTAAAGTGAAAACATTGGTATCGTGTCAGATAGAGACATAATATTAGCCTTTTATATTCGAAACTTCTCCTTAGATAGATCCTTCAAAACTAGCTTGCTAGCTTACTTTCTCTAAAGCTCCTTCAAATTATTCTGCAAGAATTTTTGTAAAGTTTAAAGATTGAACGCAAGCTGTTTAACCATTGTTTTTTTTTTTTTTGGTTGATAGTTATTTGATTGATTGGATGACTGATTTATTTTGATGTTTATTGACTAATTTGATCGGTTCTTGAAAGATAATTAGATTCACGAATTGATTATTAAATGGTTCTTTACACCAAACGACCGCTGCATACTAAAGGGTCAAGGTTTTCAACAATTTCGTGGAAATGAACCAAAGTTCCGTCATACAAGGCGCAACTGACCAAACACTGACGAAAATCTTCAGATTCGAACATAAGTCACCGCAGGTTTCATAGCGGAAGATTTGTCCCGTGATCATTGGAGGGTTTTAAAGTTGAACATCTTTCTTAGAGGATTACCTGACACACTCTGAAGTTGTACATTGAGTCAGATGCAAAGTTTTAATTATTTACATTTCTTATTAGTTATGTGTCCTTAAGCTCTCGATAAAATTTAGAGACACCTGGGTAATATACGGTCTGTTAATTATATATATATATATATATATATATATATATATATATATATATCATTATATTTAGAACTCTATACGATTGGTCTTTTATTTTTTTCTGTCCTTACGTTTATGTTCTTATTTCATTTGGGATAATACTATCTTAATATTGTAAAAATAATCTAAAAATTTACTTATTCTGCGCATGCGAAATTCCAAACTATTTATAGATCCTTTACAATGATGTCTATCCTCAATGTTCTGATAAATTCTAGACTCACATAAGTTAACGCACCAGTACGCAATTTTTTTTCCACGGAAATTCTTGAACTTATAAATAGCATTACGGTGATATTTTCAAAGGATTGTGAAACTACACAGTTAGCTGTCTTCTAGTATCAACAAACAGGCAAATCACTATAAAGTAAAACATAGACAAAACATAACAACTGGAGTACAGGTTCTACCTACCTATGTGGACACATCTTGTAATCCATGTTATACTTGTGTCTTGCGCTCTTGAACCAGCCGGGTCTGTTGTATAACGAGATGAGCTTTGCGGGACCTGCTGTGTTGTTTACAGACACAGATGGACGGCCTGATACGCTTGTATCTTCATCATCGCGGAGATAGATTCTGGGGTTAACGATAAACTGCGATTTGAACTCGTGGTCTTCCACGGGCTCTACGCCGATTTCCTTCAGTTGTTCACGTAAGAGCGATAGCTTTTCTTCTTTGTTACTGTTTTGGCCTCGTTGTTGTTGTTGTTGCTGTCTATGCTGTTGTTGTTGCCTTTCTTCTTCATCTTGATGTTGCTGTTGCTGTCTATGCTGTTGTTGTTGTTGTTGTTGTTGTTGTTGTCGTTGTTGTTGTCTCTCTTCTTCATCTTGATGTTGCTGTTGTTGTCGATGTTGATCTCTCAATGTTTGTGAGCCCTGCATTAGAGGTTGTGAATGATTTTTCTCTCTGTGTCCTTGTTTTAGCCGCTCTCTTAACATTGTACCTTTAATAACAACTTCTAGATCTGGATCAAGAACGGCTTGAGTGTCGAGCTGCTTCTGATGTCTGAAATGTTGCTTTTTCGGCCTTTGGTTCTTCTTTACTCCTTCCTGTTCTCTCTGTTCTCTTAGCAGTTTCCCTTCTATGACCACAACATCTAAATCTGGATCTAATACTGCACTGGCTGGAGCAGAGGCTTGTTCCTGCTGCTGCTGCTGCTGTTGTTGTTGTTGATGATGTTGTTTCTTCTCAGAGTGTTTTTGTCTTTCTGGACTTTCTAGAATAGTATCCCGTCGTCGTTGAGTCTTCCTCTCGTAAGTTTGTGTATCACCCAGAGCCCCGACTCTAAAGGTGGAAAAAGATTCTCTGTCCGTGTCTAGGGACTTGCCTTTTTTTTCACCCACAATAATTTCTCGACCTTTCTCCATTCTCCTACCAGCATTCTCTGCTAGAGTCTGTTGCTCTATTTTATTCAACAAAACATCGTACATGGCCAACAAAATAAAGAGAAATCCAATAAGCACGGCACAGCATCTGTATGGCAACTTTCGGACCGCCATGTTGATCGAGTAACTAAAACAAAAAAGCGAAAAGATAAAGGGTTGTAGACTGCTGAAACGCTTGTATCGTGGGTTCTGGGGTCATCTAATTTCTTTTGCTCTTTACCAAGGAGGGGGTTGAGTGGTGGATGTGACTTGACAGTGTGTAGAGCACCGACTCCACACCAGGATAGAATAGAAGCATCGGTGACGATCATTAAACACATAGCGCTAAAAGAGGGTACATCAACAAAGCAATAAAAAAAACAACAATTACAATACCACCGCCATCACTATTACCATGGCCTCCACCATCACTGCCACTAACGACACAACATAATAACAACAATCACAACATAAACTACAACAAAAACAAAAATAATCGTAACACGATTTGGCCACCTCTGCAGAATGCTAGTTTAAAAAGCCTTCTTTTCACTCTGAAATCCTATATTTTCATTTTTCCCTTCAACTCCTTAAAAAAAAAAAGTAACAAAGTCATACACAAATAGTCTGATGAACTGGCATAGAAGATTTTTTTACTTCCGGAGTTCTGTAATTTTTTAGCAGATGTTTTTTTTTTTCTTTCAATACTCCGAAATGAGTAACAGGTAATTTATATTTATAAGGCCGCCACAGCGTCATTGGTGTTTAAAGGTCTGAGGAGGACGTGGGACAACCGACAGCCCTGTCCTCCGTTCAAAACAACAATTACAATACCACCGCCACCTCTATTACCATTACCACCACCACCACCACTACCGCTTAAAACAGCAGCAATACAACAGTAACAAAACATTAAAACAGCAATTACAACATGACAGGAGAAGATCGTACTGTACAGATGTCTAAACATTATGTGACATCCCATCTCCGTTCTATACTAAATTCATTCTCCAGTCAATCTAAATTCGTGCGCTGAATGAGCCACAGTCTATTCCAAAAAATAAAAAAAAAAGTTAAAGAAGATCTCTCCAATGAACTACATGAGAATTATGTGGTCAACGAAGTGGGAAGATTATTAACTAAAGCACTCGATTTCTTTTATTTTTTTTTTTCATCATTGAGTCTCGACAGTTTTGTTTCCGTCTAGAGGTTGTAACTTTTTAAGTTTAACTTATATTACAAGCGGGTTGTTAGATAAGGGGTACCATTGTATTTCTCGAGTCACGTTCTTTTATAATGCACTCGATGATTTCGGATGTTTCTTTTTGCAAAATGTGAATACAGAATGTTTATTTAGGATCCAGGTGCGGGCCACAAAAGGAAATGAAAAAAAAATTTCGCAGATTTCAGACTCAGGTTACATATCTTTACACGTGTCCACACTCAAGAGCAACAATATATATATATATATATATATATATATATATATATATATATATATATACATGTATATGTATATTTTTTATTTAAAATTTTCGGATATACCAGAACCAACAACTAAGATTGATTAACACCATGTCGAAATTCTGCGCTCTGCCAAGTACCCATTGTCCGAGGCTTCTCAAGCCATAGAAAATTTATTTCAGTTGCGATCGAACCTGCCATACTTAGATCACGAATTCAGCAATCAAACTACTGAGCCACGCTTAATTTTTCTCTTCCCTTTCCCAATGTTTCAAAAGAGATAATATACTCATTCAATTATTAAAGGAAATATATCGATTGGATTATCAACACTTTCACTGCCAAATGAATTTCTGTACACACGTGATTTAGGAAGAAATGCAAATAAATAAAAAGAAAAAAATATTCAGGTTTTATCCTAGACGCTTGCAGTAATAGTTTAAGCAATGTTCCTGCCTCTTGATCGAACATAAATTAATGTTCTATGAGAAACAGGATCTACGAACGGCAGGGAAACTTCGGAAAACCTTCCTCTTAACGGGTTCTAGGATACACTCAACACTTGTTGACTCGGTTTTATTTTAGCTAAGTTTAGCTAATAAAATAACGGAAACTAGTCACTAATACGTCCATGTAAAATTTATTTTGGTAACGTTTTATTTTGTTAGTCTTCATAAAGATCGTTTTTATTAATCCTAGTCAATAATAATAAAAAAAAAAAACTACAACAAATGCACAACGTTTTGTGGTGTACAACTTACCCAAAACCACAGCTTTTTACATCGGAAGGACTATGGCATGTTAAATTTCTCTCTTAGCAAACTTTAAAGGTTGGCCACGATAAAAATTGATTTCAGAATCAATTTTAATGTAATAATTGGTCTCAATTGCAATACTGCATTAAGTCTAAGGCAAATGAAGAGAGACAACACAAAGGCTATGATGGTTCACCCCATACTGTGAAACTATTACTTTAGACTCCCATCTTAATACAGGGAGATTACTCTTTATCGTTTCTTGTTATATCAATATCTTACCACTTTCGTCTGCCTTCCCTCCCCCTCCGATCTTTATCTCCCTCTCTGTTTACCTCTCGGGTTCTCTCTTCTCTCTATTCCCCCGTACTATCCAAGTCCCTCCCTTTGTTTCTCTCTCTGTCTGTCTATTGCTCTGTTATCTTTTGATTCTCTTTTTTGTTACACATCGGTTTTTCTTACT
>JAWDGP010002121.1:65000-95000 GCA_033675545.1 Elysia crispata | reverse complement strand
AGGAGTAGTAGTAGTAGTAGTGAGTAGTAGTAGTAGTGAGTAGTAGTAGTAGTGGCAGTAATAGTAGTAGTAGTAGTAGTAGTAGTAGTAGTAGTAGTAGTAGTGATAATAGCAGCAGCAGTAGTAGTAGTAGTAGTTGTAATAGTAGTAGTAGTAGTAGTAGTAGTAGTAGTAGTAGTAGTAGTAGTAGTAGTAGTAGTAGTAGTAGTAGTAGTACTAGAAGTAGTAGCAGTAGTAGTAGTAGTAGTAGTCGTAGTAGTGAGTAGTAGTAGTGGTAGTAGTAGTAGTAGCAGCAGCAGTAGGAGCAGCAGCAGCAGTAGTAGTAGTAGTAGTAGTAGTAGTAGTAGTAGTAGTAGTAGTAGTAGTAGTAGTAGTAGAAGAAGTAGTAGCAGTAGTAGTAGTAGTAGTAGTAGTAGTAGTAGTAGTAGTAGTAGTAGTAGTAGTAGTAGTAGTAGTAGTAGTAGTAGTAGTAGTAGTAGTAGTAGTAGTAGTAGTAGTTGTTGTTATAACTTCATTTTCAATGAGGATGATTCTTATTTTTATTCTTAGTGAGATGTAACAGACAGTTCAAGTTTTCACCTAGATTCTATAAGCGAATGTGCCTGTTGGTACAGCCATACTCTGACATCTCATCCCGGGAGAAGATTCGCCACACGTCAGCCACAAACGTGCCCCAGTCCTCGCCGCACAGCCGATACGTCCCGTGGATCAAGCAGTAATCCAGCTCCTCAACATAGCTGACGCCAGGTTGGAGTGTACAGTTGAAGGGGAAAAAAGTATTGAATAATATCACGAAAAATGAAGCACATTAATATTTCTAAAAGTTTTAACGTTTGGTTTTCATTGTGTTGGTAACGATCTTACTAAACTTATTACGGTTTTTGTCGGAGTGTTTATACGTTTTGATTTCGCAATTATTCTGTTTTTGTTGTGTATGTTGTTTTCATATTCCAGCAACCCAATGCTTAAATGCAAAATAATCTTCTGATAACCCTTTAAGACCGGGGTGGAGTGAGGCCAGGGTAGTTATGTACCTGTGTAAGAATGAAATGATACGTTGTGCTGATATAGCCTGTTCGCACTGAAGTGAACAGAAAGGTCAAGTCCGGGTTGGAAAATCCCTAAAAATCTCCTTGATGATATAATGAAACATGTTCATCACGCATTAATTTAGGTAAACAAAGATCTCCTTGATCATAATGAAACATGTTCATCACGCATTAAATTGGGTAAACAAAGATCTCCTTGATCATAATGAAACATGTTCATCACGCATTAAATTGGGTAAACAAAGATCCCCTTGGTCATAATGAAACATGTTCATCACGCATTAAGTTGGGTAAACAAAGATCTCCTTGATGATATAATGAAACATGTTCATCACGCATTAAGTTGGGTAAACAAAGATCTCCTTGATCATAATGAAACATGTTCATCACGCATTAAGTTGGGTAAACAAAGATCTCCTTGATGATATAATGAAATATGTTCATCACTCATTATGTTGGGTAAACAAAGATCTCCTTGATCATATAATGAAACATGTTCATCACGCATTATGTTGGGTAAACAAAGATCTCCTTGATGATATAATAAAACATGTTCATCACGCATTATGTTGGGTAAACAAAGATCTCCTTGATGATATAATGAAACATGTTCATCACGCATTATGTTGGGTAAACAAAGATCTCCTTGATGATATAATGAAACATGTTCATCATGCATAATGTTGGGTAAACAAAGATCTCCTTGATGATATAATGAAACATGTTCATCATGCATTATGTTGGGTAAACAAAGATCTCCTTGATGATATAATGAAACATGTTAATCACGTATTATGTTGTGTAAACAAAGATCTCCTTGATGAATAATGAAACATGTTCATCACGCATCACGTTGGGTACATAAAAAACCGCTACTCGCGGCGCAAAGTTTGGACCAAGGTATGTTTGATCAACCGGAAAAGGAAAGTGATATAGAATTTTTTGAAAAAAAAAATAACCATAAAACAAAAAATTGAATCATTAACATCTGTGAAATGTGCGGGAAAAAATGGGTTAAACTGAAATTAAAAGTAAAACTGTCCTTACTTGCATTTTCGCTCTCTCTCTATCCCTCCCCCCCAAAAAAAAAAAAAACAACAAAAAAACAAAAAAAACAAACAAACAAACCCCCCCCCCCAAAAAAAAAAAACCAAAAAACAAAAAAAAACCAACCAACCAAACAAAGAAAAAAATCAAGTTTTTCTCTTTCATGAATTTTGTCATAAATTCTTAGATTCTTTACAGCAATTTAGCAACAGTGAAAAGAGGCTCAGCATTTTCGGGATCCATTGTGTTTGCCAGTATGGTTATCTCACAGAAAACGCTGATCTCGTTAACACACCCGCGAGCGCTGATCTCGTTAACACACCCACGCTGATCTCGTTAACACACCCGCGTTGATCTCGTTAACACATCCGCGCTGATCTCGTTAGCACACCCGCGCGTGCTGATCTCGTTAACACACCCGCGCGTGCTGATCTCGTTAGCACACCCCCGCGTGATGATCTCGTTAACACACCCGCGCGCGCTGATCTCGTTAGCACACCCGCGCGTGCTGATCTCGTTAACACACCCGCGCGTGCTGATCTCGTTAGCACACCCCCGCGTGATGATCTCGTTAACACACCCGCGCGCGCTGATCTCGTTAACACACACGCGCGAGCTGATCTCGTTAACACACGCGCGAGCTGATTTCGTTAACACACCCGCGCTGATCTCGTTAACACACCCGCGCTGATCTCGTTAACACACCCACGCTGTGGCCACTGGAAGCCTCGAGTTAGTCCAGCAGTCTATCTGAGTAATTGCGATTAACTTGCCTGAAGACGGTCCAGGGGAGAAAGTGGCGACCTTAACTCTCTCTGCTCTCCCTGTCTGTGTCTGTCTGTATCTGTGTGTGTGTGTGTGTGTCTGTCTTTCTCTCTCTCTCTCTCTCTCTCTCTCTCTCTCTCTCTCTCTCTCTGTGTGTCTCTCTCTGCCTACCTGTCTGTCTGTTTTCATTTATGCAATTAAAAACGATTCTTGTTTTTCTTCCGGCTCGAACTAGAATAATTTGCTAATTTTGTAAAATCCATATTTTCTCAATAGATTATTTGAAACATTTAATTTCATGTCGGTTTAAAAAAAAATTGGAGCTATAAAGTTCCGCAAGGCAGTGCAACTTTACACTCTTTATGCTGAAATTTAGAGCATTCTAATAGCCGTTTAATAGGTCTCTAATTAGATTGGGAAAGTCTAGAACTAGCTCATTTTCCATTATTAAAAATACAGAAATAGCTTATTTTCTAATGTTAAAAGTACAGAACTAGCTCATTTTCCATTAAAAAACCACTGAACTAGTTCATTTTACATTATTGGAAGTACAGAACTAGCTTATTTTCCATTATTGAAAGTTCAGAACTAGTTCATTTTTCATCATTGAGCATTGTTAAAGATGTCACTGATCTAAAAAAAATCAGCTAATATTCAAACCCCAATCAGTTTAAAGATCCTTTAAACACTAGATCTAATTATCTTAAATACAAGAGGACCGCCACTAAAAGAGCGCCTCTAGACACTAGATAGAGATGGATTTAGATCTACGCCACCTTATAGCGAGCATCTTATGAAAAATCTGGGAAAATACAGAACTGGTTGTTTTTCCTTCTTGAAGGTACGGGTTCCACAGGGCAGACACTGTTGCTCAATTTTGTGGAATTACAATAACAAACTAAGCAGAATTTAAAATGTTTTCTTTTTTTTTGGCAAAGTCCCATGCTCTATTGATATGAGAATCAAATATTCTTCTATATATAATGGAGCTAGGCAAAAAATGAGAACTATCTAACCGAACATTTCTAGATCACCCAGGAGCGTCAAATTTGGCAAAAAGTTGTAAATTGCGGTAAAGATTGGAGTGGTAATATTATTTTTCACCAAAGCAGTATTTGTCGAAAATTAAAGGTAAAAATGTGATTATTATTTTCTTAAAAGAAAAAGGTGAATGTGCGAACTATTTCCTGTAAGCAAAGCTGGGCAGAGATGGCAGGAATGAAACTGAAAGTATGCATACAATGTAGGCGGCGGCAGATTGACACCATGGTCCCGTTCGTAGAATGGGGTTTCCAGCTCATATATTAAGTTTAAACATGATATTATTTTCCCAAGCCAATCCCAAGATATAGTAATTTTTATATTCCCTCCAACCCCCCAAAAAAATCAAATAAAATTCGTGGCCTCGGTCCAACATGGATTCTAAACATTAAAATGTCGGTCAAATAAGTGAAACAGTCAAATTTGGAAACTACTATATAACAGCATGCAGTAAAATATGAAATATTTTACTAAAGAATTCGAACAATTTGGATACAATGTTCTACTTTAGAGCTTCATGGTTGCGTAGTTACAAAAAAACATGGCGACCGGAAGTTGGAGTTACCAAAATAGCCTATATAATTATGTTAGACTTTAATCAGTAAGACACGAAGCGGATTATTAATTCATGACCATTCAAGTCGAAAACATATGCTTATATACGCGCTTTACACATCAAAATAAAACAGTTTCTTTTTTCTAAATGTTGGTGCAGTTCATATTCAAACCTCTTATCTACTAGCTTATCGGCCGATTCGACCTCTTCACTGCAGCCAATATTTTTCTTTTTCATTCTCTGCACTCCTGCAGGTAACTAGATGCTTTGCCATGATAGGAGTGAGGGTATTGCGCAGCATCTAGGGAGGATTTTTCGTGTAGGCTAAACATAAGTCAATTCATGTTTTCAAATAACATTTTTAAAACAGAAAATGTTAAAAAAGCAACTGTAAGCGCAGCCAACGGAGCTAGATCTTTGAACACCTCATTCAAATAATCTATTATTTTTTTTTAATCGAGATCCATGATCGTGTCCAATTTTTAAACCGTGTAAGGCTTACACCTTGAACTGGAGAAACTGAAATGTAGCTCACATGAGCTAATGTTTAATAACATTATATGGGAGGAGTTGATTGAAAAAGCGTTTCAATTTATTCGAATTCGTGTAATTAGAACAAAAAACATTTATCAGAAATAATGAATAATCTATCTCCCACTTTCCATGATGATCCTGATACACAATATGTCTACCAATACATTGACAAAGATCCTGATACACAGTGTGTCTACCAACACATTGACAAAGATCCTGATACACAGTGTGTCTACCAACACATTGACAAAGATCCTGATACACAGTGTGTCTACCAACACATTGACAAAGATCCTGATACACAGTGTGTCTACCAACACATTGACAAAGATCCTGATACGCAATGTCTCTACCATCACATTGACAAAGATCCTGATACACAGTGTGTCTACCAACACATTGACAAAGATCCTGATACACAGTGTGTCTACCAATACATTGACAAAAACACTGATACACAGTGTGTCTACCAATACTTTGACAAAGATCCTGATACACAGTGTGTCTACCAATACTTTGACAAAGATCCTGATACACAGTGTGTCTACCAATACTTTGACAAAGATCCTGATACACAGTGTGTCTACCAACAAATTGACAAAGATCCTGATACGCAGTGTGTCTACCAACAGAGCGCACGAGCTGCAAATCGACTCTAATTCCATTCTCTGTCTTTCTCTCTCCTCTATCACATTCTTCCCCACTGCCCCACTCAGTCTCTCCCTCCCTCTCTCTCTCTCTCTCTCTCTCTCTCTCTCTCTCTCTCTCTCTCTCTCTCTCTCTCTCTCTCTCTCTCTCTCTCTCTCTCTCTCTCTGTTTCCCTGTATTTTATTCCATTGTTTCTCATTTTCTTTTTTACTCTCCTGTTTCCACTGCCATTATCTCCAATCTCTCTTTCTCTTACTCTTACTACCACTCTCTAGCTCACTACCCTGATATTTCTTATTTTTTCTCCCGGCCTGTCTCTAATTTTTAATCACTTTCACTCTTTACCACTCTTTATTTAATCTTCCACTCACTCACTCCATCACTCACTCTGTATCTCTTTGTGTCTCTCTCACTTTCAAGCTTTTGTTATCACTCTCTCTCTCTCTCTCTCTCTCTCTCTCTCTCTCTCATTGTCTCTCATTATTTCTGTTTAGACGGTAAAGACTAACCGGGGACCTAGATAACTGAGTCTGCATAGAAGAAAACGCACTTAAAGTAAATATTTTGGTCTATAACTTATGACACTCTAAGAGGGCGGGCCACACCCAGGTCTCTCCTTGCCATCTTTTCTTTTATTTTTGCACAGAATTTGATCAAACACACGCTCTCCTCTTGGCTGGATTCCTTATCCAGACACTATACCCCTTATCCAATTTTTCCCTTTCCTCGCACGTCATTCTTCTTCTTTTATTGATCCTCTCCTTTTTTTTTTTCTTTTGCGCCATTCTTATCCCTCACGTCCTCTATTAGGTTACTCATGTCCTTGTCTCTTTCCCTTTCTTTATAATTCTACCAATAAAATTATACTGATAATGTAGAAGAGATTTAATTAAAAAAAAAAACGAAAACAATTGACCTCCCTTTATATGCTCGTTTAAAAAATTGTTTCAAGAGATTAGAAGATAACCAGGTGAGCAGTATTTTCAAATACGTTACCTAAATAAGGGAGCCCGAAACAAAGTTCTAGAACTAAATTCGCTGTGTAAAATCCATGGACCCCATCAGGGCATCTCCCTACAGCAGACACAAACAAAGGGACAAGAGCATCAATTTTTCACCTCCAGTTTGTTTCCTGTACAATAGTATTTTTTACAAACAAAATAGTACGAAAAATAACATAATTTAAAAAAAATGTCTTGGTTCTGGGTTTGATTGACTGACCTCACGCCCCCAGACTCGCTGAAGTGAGCTAAATCACCTGAGCTAAATCACCTGAGCTAAATCACCTGAGCTAAATCACCTGAGCTAAATCACCTGAGCTAAATCACCTGAGCTAAATTCTGCATGAGATAAGACAGCGCGAGAGAACAAATTAAAAGTCGGTTCGACATGACATTTGGCAAGTTGTAATCGGAAATCCGCTTTCCCCCTTTTTAACTCAACTTTAATACTTGCACCTTTCGTGCGCTTTCTATGAGATATGGTGTTTCAAAATTATGCTACAGAATTGTGAAATATATTTTTTCCCTTAATGTATTGCTATTAGAGGATCAAAAATGTTATATCTGTGATAACACAAGAACATTTAACTTTCTTCAAGCTAATGTGTAGACCCGATTACTTTGCTAAAGTTTATTGTATATCGAAGAATTGTATGTTGTACGTGTATGTACAGAAACAAATATTTCAACTTGTTGAACAATGGGTATATGTTGGAGAAACCGTTTTTAATTTCACGCTTGATTATTGGGTCGAAACAAGTATTTATGTATAGATGCGAGAGTGGCCCAAGATTGTTCATTTGTCGTCCATTAGCTGCTAGGGTGGCCCAAGATTGTTCATTTGTCGTCCATTAGCTGCTAGGGTGGCCCAAGATTGTTCATTTGTCGTTCATTAAGTGCTAGAGCGCCCCAAGATTGTTAATTTGTCGTAATTTAGCTGCTAGGATGGCCCAAGATTGTTAATTTGTTGTATTTTAGCCGCTGGAGTGGCCCGAAATTGTTCATTTGTCGTCCATTTGCTGCTAGAGTGGCCCAAGATTGTTAACTTTTCGTATTTTAGCTGCGAGGGTAGCCAAAGATTGTTTATTTGTCGTCCATAAGCTGCCAGGGTGGCCCAAGAATATTCATTTTATCGTATTTTAGCTGCGAGAGTGGCCCAAGAGTGTTCATTTGTCGTCCTTTAGCTGCTAGAGTGGCCCAAGTTTGTTCGTTTGTCGTCCTTTAGATGCTAGAGTGGCCCAAGACTGTTCGTTTGTCGTTCATTACTTGCTAGTGTGGCCTAATTGTTAAAAGAACAAAAGTCGCTTTCTCATCGCAACTTCAATTGAACAGGCATAAAATGTTAGAGATAATAATATATACAGCTTTTCAAAGATATTTTTGTTTGCGATAAACTTGGCTGTTTGTGCAATATTGCGCCATTATTTTTTTCACTACAATCTTCATATCTTTGCCATGATACCAGAGTTTGGAACCCGTGCGGCTCTCTTCAGATGGATGTTGGCAATGGGCGGTAATTGTTGATAAGGTTTGACAGCAGGGAACGTTTTCTGTATACGCAGCGACAAAAGATCTTTTTTCTTCTGTTGAATGAGGGAGCTTTAGTCAAAATTTGATACTTTCTTCTACATATTTTATATATATATACATATATAAAACTAGTTTCCACGTTTCTTTTTCCAATGCAATGGTGTTTACTCCATCCTGTGAATATCATGGATGATACTGGTATCATATGATTGTAGCTTTTGTTTTCAGTTACGCTTTCACATCCTCCAACAGACACAGGCGTTTTTTGCCACCTCATAACTGCTGTTCGAGCTCAAAATATTTTCAGCTCTAATACATTACAGTGTGGGGCGAGGAATCGGTTTACAGTTATCCGAATTCATGAAGGCAGTAAAGGAAAACAGAATATCCGAATATTGAGATCATTACTACGAGTCATGAGAAAGACGTGACGTAGAGGATACAAAATTTTGTTTCTATTTCTGGTTTGTTTTGTTGTTTCGATAGAACTGAAATTGAGAGGGAAAAAAACAACAAAAAACATGTCCTCCTGATTTCAAACTTGATACTTGCCAGTGTTTACTGTATTTAAACCTCTTCGCAGGCGGAATAAGCTCTTTGCTTGGTTATTCTCCTGTTACGTTTTTTTGAAGCTTCCACTGGGAAAAAAAAACTGACGTAATGTAAGCTGATTTGGGCAAGTTTAATATAGTTTTCTTGTAAGTGTTTTAATAAGTTTAAAAGAACACAATATTATATCATACAATATAATTATATCACCTGACTGTTTCTCAATCTCATACAAATATTAAATTGTATGTAATACATAATTATAGTTGTAGATTTCGATCTAAGAATCTTCCTTTTCAGCCTGTTTTATGCATGCTATTGTATTTTTGAATGTGAATGTATAAACATGAAATTTCAATTATTTTATAAAATCAGCATTTTATCTACTTTATCCACACGGAAACATCTGTTTTTCGATGAATTCTGGGTAGTTTGACCGACTTTCGACTATTTTATTATAATTCAATCTAAATCTAAATTTCCAGAATCTAAACCTTAAATTATTTTCATTCAGTTTTTTGGCGGGCAAAAACGGAATTCTTGTAGTTTATTTGGAAGATAAATTGGTCTAAAAAAAAAAATTATATAAGTCTAAATATTGCTTTTTTGACATTTCGGTCCATAGAAGCTAAATACCACAGGGATCATTTTTCATTTACCACGTAAAAACTATATATCTTTGAACCCACATCCTACGTGGTAGAGTTCTTATGTTCTGGTGTCTCCGATTAACCAGTTACCTAATTCAATTATAAACCAATTCGATTTGATTTGTGTAAGCTTTTGTGAGCTCTCGCACCTCGTACTGACAATATCCATGTTGCTTTAGTGAGCTGTCGCACCTCGTACTGACGATATCCATGTTGCTTTAGTGATCTGTCGCACTTCGTACTGACAATATCCATATTGCTTTAGTGATCTGTCGCACCTCGTACTGACGATATCCATGTTGCTTTAGTGATCTGTCGCACCTCGTACTGACAATATCCATGTTGCTTTAGTGATCTGTCGCACCTCGTACTGACAATATCCATATTGCTTTAGTGATCTGTCGCACCTCGTACTGACAATATCCATATTGCTTTAGTGATCTGTCGCACCTCGTACTGACAATATCCATATTGCTTTAGTGATCTGTCGCACCTCGTACTGACAATATCCATATTGCTTTAGTGATCTGTCGCAGCTCGTACTGACAATATCCATGTTGCTTTAGTGATCTGTCGCAGCTCGTACTGACAGTATCCATATTGCTTTAGTGATCTGTCGCACCTCGTACTGACAATATCCATGTTGCTTTAGTGATCTGTCGCACCTCATACTGACAATATCCATGTTGCTTTAGTGATCTGTCGCACCTCGTACTGACGATATCCATGTTGCTTTAGTGATCTGTCGCACCTCGTACTGACGATATCCATGTTGCTTTAGTGATCTGTCGCACCTCGTACTGACAATATCCATGTTGCTTTAGTGATCTGTCGCACCTCGTACTGACGATATCCATGTTGCTTTAGTGATCTGTCGCACCTCGTACTGACGATATCCATGTTGCTTTAGTGATCTGTCGCACCTCGTACTGACAATATCCATGTTGCTTTAGTGATCTGTCGCACCTCGTACTGACGATATCCATGTTGCTTTAGTGATCTGTCGCACCTCGTACTGACGATATCCATGTTGCTTTAGTGATCTGTCGCACCTCGTACTGACGATATCCATGTTGCTTTAGTGATCTGTCGCACCTCGTACTGACGATATCCATGTTGCTTTAGTGATCTGTCGCACCTCGTACTGACAATATCCATGTTGCTTTAGTGATCTGTCGCACCTCGTACTGACGATATCCATGTTGCTTTAGTGATCTGTCGCACCTCGTACTGACAATATCCATATTGCTTTAGTGATCTGTCGCACCTCGTACTGACGATATCCATGTTATTTGTCTGAGCTGTTTATTCTCGTTTTGAGAAGATCCATGTTGCTTTTCTGAGCTGTTTCATCTCGTTTTGACAAGATCCATGTTGCTTTAGTGAGCTGTCGCACCTCATCCTGTCAGTATTTATGTGTCTTTAGTGATCTGTCGCACCTCGCACTGTCAGTATTCATGTGTCTTTAGTGATCTGTCGCACATCGCACTGTCAGTATTCATGTGTTTTTAGTGATGTGTCGCACATCGCACTGTCAGTATTCATGTGTCTTTAGTGATCTGTCGCACCTCGCACTGTCAGTATTCATGTGTCTTTAGTGATGTGTCGCACATCGCACTGTCAGTATTCATGTGTCTTTAGGGATCTGTCGCACATCGCACTGTCAGTATTCATGTGTCTATAATGAGCTTTCGCACCTCGTACTGACGATATGCATGTTGCTTTAGTGAGCTGTCGGACCTCACACTGTCAGTATTCGAGTGTCTTTAGTGATCTGTCGCACATCGCACTGTCAGTATTCATGTGTCTTTAGTGAGCTGTCGGACCTCTCACTGTCAGTATTCTTGTGTCTTTAGGGATCTGTCGGACCTCTCACTGTCAGTATTCATGTGTCTTTAGTGAGCTTTCGCGCCTCGTACTGACGATATGCATGTTGCTTTAGTGAGCTGTCGGACCTCGCACTGTCAGTATTCGAGTGTCTTTAGTGATGTGTCGCACATCGCACTGTCAGTATTCATGTGTCTTTAGGGATCTGTCGCACATCGCACTGTCAGTATTCATGTGTCTTTAGGGATCTGTCGCACATCGCACTGTCAGTATTCATGTGTCTTTAGTGAGCTGTCGCACCTCATCCTGTCAGTATTCATGTGTCTTTAGTGAGCTGTCGCACCTCATCTTCTCAGTATTCTTGTGTCTTTAGTGAGCTGTCGCACCTCATTTTGTCAGTATTCTTGTGTCTTTAGTGAGCTGTCGCACCTCATCTTGTCAGTATTCTTGTGTCTTTAGTGAGCTGTCGCACCTCATCTTGTCAGTATTCATGTGTCTTTAGTGAGCTGTCGCACCTCATCTTGTCAGTATTCTTGTGTCTTTAGTGAGCTGTCGCACCTCATCTTGTCAGTATTCATGTGTCTTTAGTGAGCTGTCGCACCTCATCTTCTCAGTATTCATGTGTCTTTAGTGAGCTGTCGCACCTCATCTTGTCAGTATTCATGTGTCTTTCGTGAGCTATCGCACCTCGCACTGACAGTATCCATGCGGCTTTAGGGCTGATGTTTATGAGCCTGTGAAAAACGCTCTAAATGCAAATTATGGGACTCTTTCAGTCCAACATGAATACCATCGATACTTTTCTTCTATTCTCAGAACCTGTACGAATCATTGCCGCGGAGACATGTGGACACAGCTTCAACATTCTCTGCTAGCCCTGTAGTCTGGGAGCGAGCCAAGTAATTGGTAAGTCTACGTGCAAGACTATCCATGATTGAGAATTGATGCAAAACAAGATCTCAGCTTGATAGCCACCCAACCATTTAACATGAATATCACGCACGGATCATCTGTGACAAATCATACCCTTGAATCAAGATGTTATGATTATTATGTTGACATCATAGCAAAAACCGTTTCCTGCTTAACTCTGACCTTTGGTGTTCCTGGAAATGTTTTTATTCTGTTGACTGTGTCCAGAATGGCGGTCAGGCCTACAGCGCTGTATCTAGGATTCCTAGCTGTCTCAGACGTGATGGTTCTCGGCCTGTCTTAATTTGACATATTTGATATCCTGTATTTTTTGAATATGTCCGTTCGCTATTGTTTTGCATTTTATTTTAGTCTTATGACTTTTCGAACATTTTCAGACTGGATCCTTATTTTTCTCTGTGTGGAACGGTTTGTGTCTCTCAGATTTCCCCTGCAGAAACATAGACTTTTCACCAACGGACCGTTCTTCTCAGTATTGGACTTGCATTTTCGATACCTGCATCTATTTCTACGTTATTTTTCTCTTTGTTCACTTTTTCTTCTCAAGACTTTAAGATAGTGTCAATGTATAACGACTTGATTATGTTGTTTTATATTGTTCTACCTGGTGCTTTGATCACGATTTTTGCAATCTTAAGCACTTTTCAGTTAAAGAAAAAATCACAACTTAGAAATGCCCTCTTTCCAAAGCGGCGTTTCCAAAAATCTGTTGCCATGGAAACTCAACTCACTCGGCTAATGTACGTGACAGTTGCCTGTTTCTTATTTTTCACACTGCCCTGGACAGTTCTCGGCTTTTACCAAAGGACTCGGGAAATCAGGCCTCTCAGGATGGAAAACGATTGCGTTTATAAATTTGTTTACTCTTTCTGGGTCCTGCTTTTTATCAATAACAGTATTAATTTCTACGCGTATTGCGCATGCGCTAAAGGTTTTTGGAAAAATTTCATTCGCGTCATTTCCTGCAAAAAGATTAGTAGAATCATATAGGACGCAGGGACAGGCATTTTTGTATATTAAAAAAAAATCATAAGCACCAAGGAGACGAGAAAATGGTACAGTTATAGCCCACACAATCTGACCAGAGCTGATAATCATTTTGCAACAAGAGTCTCAAATATCCGTCCAAGAGGCCAAAATGACTCACTGAAGGAATCCTGAACTATGAGCGCTAACGTTCCAGTTTTACACTATTTCAGAATTTGATGTGATAACGGAAAGGATAGAAAGCCGCAGCAACAGCAGCAGCACTTCGAATGGCAATATGAACCACAGCACTGAAAGGCTATCTACAACCCAGACTGAAGAGAGAGAGAGAGAGGTTCAAAGGTACTTCATCAGAGCCTGCCTTGAGCCAATGTGCAATATGACACCCTTCAAAGACCTTGAGGCAACCTAAAATATAACACTCTTCGAAGGCCTTGGACCAACCTAAAATATCACACTCTTTGAAGGCCTTGAGCCAATCTACAATATATAACACTCTTCGAAGGCCTTGAGCCAACCTACAATAAAACACCCTTCGAAGGCCTTGGGACAACCTACAATATAACACTCTTCGAAGGCCTTGAGACAATTTACAATATAACACTCTTCGAAGGCCTAGAGCCACCTACAATAAAACACCCTTCGAAGGCCTTGGGACAACCTACAATATAACACTCTTCGAAGGCCTTGAGCCAACTTACTTATTTTATACCACATGTTTTCTCTGTAAAGATATTTTTTGCTCATTATATTCATTAGTTAAGTTCTCACTTCTTTGAACAGCAGTCATTTCACTTGTTTCCTCAACCGTTTTTTTTTTTGTTTCATACATATACATGCACTTCATTACTCTTCTTTTACGTCAACAGACATAAGGACAGGAAATCAACAGCCCTAAACTATTCTGCTTAATGAAGATATTTCATCCCCATATCAGTGACAGTTTTCTGTACTTTATTTACATATACAGTACAGCATAATGTTTGTTATTCTTAAAGCACCGTGAAGTTTAACAACATATTTTAATCTTTTTCTCTCTAAAAGTGTTATGTATCATAATTTGTCTTTATGTAATTGTTCTCCTCTTTGATTCTTTATAATAATAACTGCTTTTTTTGTGTGTGTGATAAAAGTTTATTAATGAGATTAGTGGCTAACATTGAGTATGTCAAAAGAGATTAATGCTTTGAACACGGCAAAACTACTCTAAATCATCCTATCTATTACATATTACCAGAAACAATCATATACACAGATTATATAAAGTGCCCAAAACTTTTCGGGAATGTAGGAAAGTTGCGTGTGAAAAGATATATACGTGAGTCCAGTTTAATGAAATTTTCCAGCATTTCTTCTTTTATTATTTTGTATCATACCTACGAAAAACGAAACCCGTGTAACAGCTGGAAATGTGTTCCCACACAACATTATGGTATTCTAACATAGTTCCCGTTCTATGTTTTGTGTGTGTATATATGAGTGTGTATATATACATATATATATATATATATATATAATATGAAGATAGACAGAGAGAGAAAGAAAGAGAGAGAGAGAGAGAGAGAGAGAGAGAGAGAGAGAGAGAGAGAGAGAGAGAGAGAGAGAGAGAGAGAGAGAGAGAGAGAGAGAGAGAGAGAGAGAGAGAGAGAGAGAGATATGCTTTTCCTTTGTTTGAACTTGTTTGTGAACCTGAAAGTAATTTCCCTCTTGAGTCACATAGTCGACCGTCCCTATCAAAAGGTAAACAAGCTTAGAAACGATCTCGGCTTTCCGTAAAAACAATTTCGCACAATTGACTTCGGGAAAGACATTATACACTTTGTATCATGGATTGCTTCCCTTGGCGTGTCTACTGCTGTAATCATAGCATCACGGAGTTCTATCTTCGGTACAAGGCTACAAGCTGCACTAGAGCTTTACCTAGCACTAATTTGTAGTTCGCAAGTTACTTACAACCGTTGAATCGTAAATAAAAAAAAAAGGAGGAAAAAAAAATAATAAAAATTTGTAATTTTAACAACTACAATTCTATTTATCTTATTATAATCCTCTCTTTTATTATACGCCTCTATTTTTTTGCTTCAACAGTACGGTTTTAGACAGGTTAGTTTGTAAAAGATATTGTAAAAGTCAACCCAATTTTTGTAGGTCATAAGTATCTACCTCTTTTGACATGTAGAAATACACATAATCTTAGTACTTAAATCACTGCTCTATTATTCTTTGTTGCGCTAAAAATTAATAAATCTAGTAACGCAGAACGTGTATGTGTATTTTGTTTTCATTTTCATTTCCATTAATGCGCACACGAAATAAAAATAGCGTGATGCAAATATTATAAATGCGTTCTTTGGAAACCAGCCTTTGTAAGGACTGACAGAATTTTAATGTCTGTACAAAAACCAAATGAACGGATGTGCTTTTTAGATAATAATAATAATAATAATAATAATAATAATAATAATAATAATAATAATAATAATAATAATAATAATAATAATAATAATAATAAAAATAATAATAATAGTGATATTATAATTATAATAATAATAGTAGTAGTAGTAGTAGTAGTAGTAGTAGTAGTAGTAGTAGTAGTAGTAGTAGTAGTAGTAGTAGTAGTAGTAGTAGTAGTAGTAGTAGTAGTAGTAGTAGTAGTAGTAGAAGAAGTAATAATAATAATAATAATAATAATAATAATAATAATAATAATAATAATAATAATAATAATAATAATAATAATAATAATAATAATAATAATAATAATAATGATGATGATGATGATGATGATGTTGATGATTATGATATTGAGATAATGATGATGATGATAATGATGATACTACTACTACTACTACTACTACTACTACTACTACTACTACTACTACTACTACTACTACTACTACTACTACTACTACTACTACTACTGCTACTACTACTGCTACTTTTGTGACACTTTGACTGAATTTCTAAGTTTAACAAGTTTATTGTATGTTATTGGATGAAGACATTATCTAGATGGTCATGTCAGTCACGGGGGTATCCAGTTGTCTAATCTATAGAAAAAAAATGTTCTATTTATCTCGCCATTTCTTTTTCCTCTATATCTTTTTCATTAGAGAGGTTTGCATAAAAAGGACAATGAAAATCGTTTTCTTTTGACACGAAACAAATTTACATGGATATGGATCAGATGACTCAAAGTTGGATGGGGCATTACTCGGCATTTTGATTTATCTCGTGACATTTAAATTTTCAATGGCCCAAATAACTCTTCGCTTTATCCATACCTGTTTAAAGTGGAAACTTTTTTTCAACATCACTAGGCCTATATCTAGATCTTTGATGGGCACATTTGGTTGAGAGAGATTTAGTTCAAAGCCTTCAGTCTACGCCTAGATTAAGCATACAGCCTTCAGTCTACGCCTAGATTAAAGATACAGCCTTCAGTCTACGCCTAGATTAAGCATACAGCCATCAGTCTACGCCTAGATTAAGCATACATCCTTCAGTCTACGCCTAGATTAAGCATACAGGCTCCAGTCTACGCCTAGATTAAGCATAGAGCCTTCAGTCTACGCCTAGATTAAGCATAGAGCCTTCAGTCTACGCCTAGATTAAGCATACAGCCTTCAATCTACGCCTAAATTAAATATAGGCGCATAATGTCCGTTAAACCATAACCGACGTACAAAATAACGTTATCCTTTTTATTTAAAAAAAAAGAAGTAAAATTTAGGGTATCGGTGATGATACCGACATGTGATGTGACAGATAAGAACTGGAATCGAATCAGAGACCCCACACGTTTTGATAGAGACATAAATTACGCAGTCGGATAGAAAGTCTAGAGAAAAAAAAATTTGTTTCGATTTGTTTCAATTGAAAATGCTTTGTCCTACATTTTGGCACTTTTTCTTTTTAATTCACGCCTTCTGTTAAAGTTAAAGCTACAATATTGTCCAACGAGTTTTGGTTTGTGTCTTTCACTATTTCCATAAGACAGTGTACAGTATGGGAAAAATACCTTACTTCGGTAATTAAAACTTATACCCATAATTATATAATTATTGCTTTGCTTGATAAGTTATTTCTAACACAGAAAAAAAAAGTGTAAAATAAAAGTTTCTCCCTCTTGTAACTTGAAAAAATAAGAACACGTTAAAGAAGTCGATGGAAAAAGAAAAAAAAAGTCGAAACGTTACGGGCAAAAGTCGTCCGGCTCCGGTTTGAGTTCCACAGGGTTAAGCGGTAGCGCGTCTGTTTTGAGGTTGAACTCGAACTCATCAATACACTCCAGGACTGTGACCTCCATGCCCAGCAGGTCCTCCGCACACTGCGAGCTGGACAGCTTGCTGATTACTGCAAGGTTTTTTTTTTTTTTTTTTTTTTGTGGCGGGGGGGGGGGGGGTTGGCGGAAGGTTTAAATCGTCTTTCAAATGTTGTCGAAAAGAGTATGAATACTTGCAAAACTTGGAAATAATTGCAGTGTCATAAGTTAAAAAAAAACAAAAAACATTGATTTAAAAATAAAAATAACGCCTTATTTAAATCGATAGCAGAATTAATGTGTATAGATGTTCGTTACGATAATGATAATAATAATAATCATGATGGAGAAAAAAATGATGATGATGATGTCGATGAGGAGGAGGAGGAGGAGGAGGATAAAAATAGCGATGATGATATCGAAAATGATTATACTACTGATACTAGGACAATCATTATCATTATATTCTTGATCATCATTATTTTCATTATCATTATTATCATTATTATCATAGTAGTAGTAGTAGTAGTAGTAGTAGTAGTAGTAGTAGTAGTAGTAGTAGTAGTAGTAGTAGTAGTAGTAGTAGTAGTAGTAGTAGTAGTAGTAGTAGTAGTAAGTAGTAGTAGTAGTAGTAGTAGTAGTAGTAGTAGTAGTAGTAGTAGTAGTAGTAGTAGTAGTAGTAGTAGTAGTAGTAGTAGTAGTAGTAGTAGTAGTAGTAGTAGTAGTAGTAGTAGTAGTAGTAGTAGTAGTAGTGGTAGTAATAGTAGTAGTAGTAGTAGTAGTAGTAGTAGTAGTAGTAGTAGTAGTAGTAGTAGTAGTAGTAGTAGTAGTAGTAGTAGTAGTAGTAGTAGTAGTAGTAGTAGTAGTAGTAGTAGTAGTAGTAGTAGTAGTAGTAGTAGTAGTAGTAGTAGTAGTAGTAGTAGTAGAAGTAGTAGTAGTAGAAGTAGCAGTAGTAGAAGTATAAGTAGTGGTAGTAGTAGTAGTAGTAGTAGTAGTAGTAGTAGTAGTAGTAGTAGTAGTAGTAGTAGTAGTAGTAGTAGTAGTAGTAGTAGTAGTAGTAGTAGTAGTAGCAGTAATAGAATTGATAAAAAAGCGATAGAAAAAAATACCTTTGTTGTTTAGTAAACTGCTATTGTTAACCCACCGAAACGTCTTGATCGATATAATAATTGAAAAGTTTATACCAACATGGATAGCATACATTTGTTAATTTTTTTTTCACTGAAGATGAAGTTTTGTCGAATTTCGATGTTTCTTGTAATGGTAGAGGTAGTAATAGTAATAGGAATAACGATAGTTGCTTTTCAAAAGTAGATTGACATGCTTGAGCACCTTATAAGAATGTGAGATGACCTGCAATTTTTAGGCTCAATGACAAGTTTGGACAATTTACGATTTCCAGATTTTCTAAAAGCCGAATCAATATCATGTAAAAACAATCTTAATTGTTAAGATATATGAATAATTGGCAGGTATATGTCTCGAAATCTAACACTAGGATAAGGAACAAGAAACTGAGAAAAACACAATGAAGGTTAAGGACAGATTTCCTACAGAGATGTAGGTATCTTTACAAAAAGAGATACACACACAAAATATTTAAAGTTGATATCAGGCTTTGAAACTTTTTGACATGGTAGAAAAGATGGACGACTGTTCATGAGGAACAAACAACTGGGCAACCTAAAAAATTCGATATATATATTATGTTTGAAGTCCTATAGCTCATAACAATTTGAGCACGGGCCTAAAAATCGCAAGCCACCTCCCAATGTTGTATGTAACTTTAATTAAATCAAACAACAACAACGAAGCTGCTTCAGATCTGGAGCTGCCAGCGATGCTAAGGTTCCCCCAGGCCACCTCCCAATGTTTGATGTGACTTTAATTAAATAAAACAACTAAGCTGATTCAGATCTAGAGCTGCCAGCGATGCTAATATTCCTCCAGGCCACCTCCCAAAGTTTGATGTAACTTTAATTAAATCAAACAACAACAACGAAGCTGCTTCAGATCTGCAGCTGGCAGCGATACTAAAGTTCCTCACATCTCCGTCCTTCCCCAGCACACATGTACTCCACGATGTCTTTGACGGCGTTGGCGTCATACCTCAGATGTTTGTCCTTACACCTCTTCTCGTGAGCCCTGATACACCGCTTCACCCCGGGCAGTTTCCTGACAGGTGGGGGGAAAAATAAACAAGTTTTCGGTTAGTAACAACTGACGCCTTGCATCCTTTTAATAGTGGTTTAATATTCGAGAGCTTGGCATTCCCCCCTTTAACGCCTTTCCTCCCTCCTCTCTCCTTTCTCCATCGCCCACCTTCATTTTCTTTCCAGCCACCTCCACTTTTCTCTTCTATTCCTCTTGTCTTTTTTTCCCCTCCTAGTGCCTTTCCCACCCGCGTTTTTTTCTTTTAAAAATGTTCACAACAACAACAACAATAACAACAATAATAACAACAACAACAACAACAACAACAACAACAACAACAACAACAACAACAGCAACCAGCTGAGGACAAAAGAATTTAAATAAATTTGTGAAATCACGCATAAATAGCCAGGTCTATCGCGTGGTACATATTTTTGGGCAAAAAACAAAATTAACAGCTCATATTTTTTTAAAACGAATAATTTTAAGAATGAATAATCGTTGTGAAAATGGCAACTATGCCAGACTAACTGGCCTTCACCCACTGTTATTACATTGTGAGAGGTATTAAGGTAACCATCTAGTTTCACTTTGACATTTGCCCTCTCCAAGCTGACTCCAGTGAAGCTCTAAGCTGTTTTTCATCTCTTACTAAAGAGCACGATGAGCCCAAGTAGAAAATGGCTGCCCTTTACAGTTATTATTCAGCGACACGGATTTATCTATTTGCTCAGAGAGCAACAGTTTGTAAACTGAGGAATATTGCAGACAATAGGGAACCTGCCAGTTTTTCTGAATTCCATCTCTTCTAGACAGGCAACCTAGAATTATATAATCTACAATGCGGTATTCAGTCATGAGCTAGTATTATATAAAAGCTTTTAGAAGACTCCCGGAACTACTATTTCATTGTAAAATACTTTTTTCTTTTCCGTTTGCGCATCTAAACAAGTTCTTTGTTTTGCCTTTAATTTATACACTTTAAAGCATTGGTAAAAGCACCAACGCTATAAGAATTGTTAACTATTTTCCAAGTCTCAATCTATTTCTAGATCCTGTAAACGCTCATTCTTGTATAATACTGGAAGTTAGATATCTGCCATTGCTTTTGACGCGCATAGTTGCAGTTTGTAAAGTAAAAAAGTGAAGTCGAAAAGAACGTGGCGCTTGACGAGAAAGTTCATTTGTTAAGAGAGTACACTTAAACTTAAATGCAAGATTTTTTTTTTAATATTAATCTAAATAGTGATCAGGGCATCTGGATTAAGCTATCTCGTGATAGATTCGAATCCCATCTGTCTAGTCTGATCCTTGTTTTCGTGGAAACCCGTTGTTTTTTTTTTTTAAAGATACTTAGGAAAACCTTACTATTGTGAATGGTGATCAGAGAAAACAACATGAGACAGGATCCGAGATGGGAGAGATAGATCGAGGGAGAAAAGAGCGGGGTGGAGAGAAAGAAAACGAGAGAGAGAAGAGAAGGAGAAGGGAGATAAAGATAGATAGAGAGAGAGGGAGAGAGAGGGAGAGAGGGAGAGAGAGAGACAGAGAGAAACAGTGAGATATTGGCATGGAGCTGTAAAAGACATTAAAATTCGTGGCAGTTTTTTTTTATTATTTCAATCACTCAATAAACAAGATTTTACATAAAAAAGACAAAGGAAAAAAAAGTAGGAGGAAAAAAAATGGATGAGATGAAAGAGGATTGGGCGTATTAGAAGGTGATCAGAGGGAGGGAGAAGAAACATAAGAAAGTTTGCAGCTTGCAATGGAGCAAGCGATGCTGTGGAAAGTGAGGAAACAAAGAATGAGAGTGACAGAGGCAGAAAGAGAGAGAGAGAGTGAGAGAGAGAGAGAGAGAGAGAGAGAGAGAGAGAGAGAGAGAGAGAGAGAGAGAGAGAGAGAGAGGGAGAGAGCGACAGTGACAGAGAGAGAGAGAGAGAGAGAGAGAGAGAGAGCGACAGAGAGAGAGAGAGAGAGAGAGAGAGAGAGAGAGAGAGAGAGAGAGAGAGAGAGAGAGAGAGAGAGAGAGAGAGAGAGAGAGAGAGAGAGAGAGAGAGAGAGAGAGAGAAATATACATACAAAATAAAAACAGACAGAGAGGGAGAGGAAGAGAGAAAGAAACAGAGAGAGATAGACAGACAGAGAGCGAGAGTGACTGAGACAGAGAGAGAGACAGAGAGACAGACAGACAAATAGACAGAGAGCAAGAGTGACAGAGACAGAAAGAGGAAGAGAGAGAGAGAGAGAGAGAGAGAGAGAGAGAGAGAGAGAGAGAGAGAGAGAGAGAGAGAGAGAGAGAGAGAGTGTGAGAGTGATAGACAGGCTGAGAGGATAAGAGAGAGAGACATACCGATAAGCAAAAGGAGAGAGAGATAGAGACAGGCAGACAGACAGACAGACAGGGAGAGGGAGAGACAGATAGGAAGAGAGCGGGAGATACAGAGAGCGTGAGAGGGAGAGAAACAGAAACAGAGAGAGAGAGAGAAGGAGAGAGAGAAAAGAGAGAAAGAGAGAGAGAGAGAGAGAGAGAGAGAGAGAGAAAGAGAGAGAAAGAGAGAAAGCGAGAGAAGATTTAAAAAAAAAAAAAACATCTCGATAGCCCAGACAACACTATAATTATACACGATCTATCGCGAACTTCACTTACCAACTGCTCTTGACTGAGCAAAAAGTTTTTGTGTGACAACTAGGAAACAGCTAATTTTGGACTTGCCGAGCTATTTTAGTTGCGCTCCTAATAAAAACAAAACCCAAATTTAGTTTCCTTTTTTGCTTGAGATCTCTCATTCACTAAGAGAATGTTTTCATGGCGTCATGAGGAGAACTCTAATGTCTCAAATTTCTATAATTATGTTTTAAAACTGAACTGTGAGTGCATCTGTGCAGAGTATAATATTATCTGTTATTCTTGTAAAGTTTGCTTTTATTAATGTAGCTGTATGGCTTTGGAGGCAGGAGATAATGTGTCTGTTGTAAAATTTGCTTTTCTCTTTTGCAATAGCCTCCCCTACCTATTCATTGTTGTAAAGTTTGCTTCTCTCCAATGCTGTAGTATGGCTCGGGAGGATATAAGTCAGTTATTCTAGTGAAGTTTGCATTTCTTCAAAGTAGTTGTCTTCCCCACCTGTTCATTTGAACGAGCAATCATGCTTGTTGTATCTAAATCTAGCTGTACACGTGTGATATCACACCAAGGTCCTCTTTCGAGTCCTTTCTAGTTGTAACAGCTGGACAATCTTTACTCGATGCCAGGATAGTTGGGTTAACAGCTGGGTATTTTATCTTTGGATCTAAACTTGTAATGGATTCAAGACTTTCTCAAAGTATAACATCTAAACTCTAGATCTACATTAGAACCGGAGACTTTCTCAAAGTTTAACATCTAAACTCTCAAAGCATAACATCTTCTAGATCTCCATTAGAATCGATTTAACATCATATGAAATTATTCTCGCAGTAATATTTGGTTAAATTACTCGCTTTTATTCAGGGCTGTACAATCACATACATTGGCTGTTCGAATCTTAATCCAAATAAAGGTGAAAATATTCTTAACTTCAAACCTATAGCACCGATTTTGATTTTGTTATCAGTGCACATTAGCTTCAGTTCAAAATACAAAGCTCTTTCAAAGAACTCACAGAAAATTGATGGTTACCACAATTTATTACCAGTGAAAGTCGGAGGTATTTGCGAGCTCTGAATCAGATCAGATTTCTGCATGGCAAAACGCTACTCTACAATTCAGAATGAACTTGTTTTGCAGTGGTACAGGGCGTCAGATTCAATCTGATCATGCACAGAGCAGTGGCTGTCCCAAATCATCCCAGACAGACGGAGGGGGGGGGGGGGGTGTTGATGGTTGTGAACTGTGATCTAATCAAACTTTTCTGGATGGTTCTATAACACGAGATGGAACATGGGTGCATCTCACAACCACAGAGACGAGGAAAGATTCCATCTGTCGTTATCAAAATTGAAGTTGGACAGTCTTCAAAGAAACTCGTGGCAATTATTATAGTTACGGATATAAAAAGGTGTTTCACCTGTGAATTTTCTGCCCCATAGTGAAACTGTGAAAGATGCTAGACACTAGACAGACTGAGATTGACCATACGTCGAAAACTATCTGGTTGCCTGGAAGAAGGCAAGATATTGCCGCGCTGCATTGCGACACGGCATTCCGCAAAACTAACCCAAGACTTGTTTCAGCGAAACTATTGTGATATTCTGCCCAATCCTCAACCCATTTCAGGCCTTTCTCTCTCGGACTGACACTTATTTGGACCTCTGGTATGATAAGTGGCACGTGGCATGGGAGATATTCCGACACATCCTAAACACAGTCCAGACCTTGCGCTCACGGGCTAACACTTATTTGGACCTCTAATATGATATGTGGCACATGGTCTAGGAGATATTCCGACACATCCTCAACATTTGCTCTCCTGGACTAATACTTATTTGGACCTCTGATATGATATGTGGCACATGGCATGGGAGATATTCCGACACATCCTCAACACCTGCTCTCCTGGACTAATACTTATTTGCCCCTCTGATATGATATGTGGCACATGGTCTAGGAGATATTCCGACACATCCTCAACACTTGCTCTCCCGGACTGACACTTATTTGGACCTCTGATATGACATGTGGCACATGGCATGGAAGATATTCCGACACATCCTCAACACAGTCCAGACCTTGCCCTCACGGGCTAACACTTATTTGGACCTCTGATATGATATGTGGCACATAGCATGGGAGATATTCCGACACATCCTCAACACCTGCTCTTCCGGACTAATACTTATTTGCACCTCTGATATGATATGTGGCACATGGCATGGGAGATTGGATGAACAACAAACGAAAAGGCAAAATTTCTAGATGGTTATGACGTCATAGAGGCTTCAGCATATCTGCCAGAATGTGGTATTTATTAGATCAGGAAACCAGATACTGTGATCCAGTCAGCTCCTTCATATCAGATTATCATAGTAGAAGTAAAAAATCCCGTTTGAATTAAAAAAATTAGAATGATAGACATCCGTAGCTGCTAATGAGCGAAATACCTAGACTCTACCGAAGGGATATATATATATAGATATATATATAGAGAGAGAGAGAGAGAGAGAGAGAGAGAGAGAGAGAGAGAGAGAGAGAGAGAGAGAGAGAGAGAGAGAGAGAGAGAGAGAGAGAGAAGTAGTAAAGAAAAATCAACCACAAACCTAGATCTAGCTCGAGACCGACAAATAAGACGAAAGACGTGAAAACATTACAACAGATGGAATGAACAGGGATCGACTACTGAAAATAATGAAATAAGTAGTAAAGAGAGAGAGAGAGAGAGAGAGAGAGAGAGAGAGAGAGAGAGAGAGAGAGAGAGAGAGAGAGAGAGAGAGAGAGAGAGAGAGAGAGAGAGAGAGAGAGAGAGAGAGAGAGATGACGCTTATTTATTACATTTCTTCTGATCTAGATTTTTATAACTTCAGTTTTCTTTTCTGTTCATCATTTCTGAGATGATGAGGTCACACTCTTGCATTCATATGAAATTTGTAATCCTTAAATTGATTGGTTTAAACTGGGCAACAACTACCATATGGAATTATATGTTATCTATATTGCTAT
Source organism: Elysia crispata (assembly GCA_033675545.1). NCBI lineage: Eukaryota > Metazoa > Mollusca > Gastropoda > Plakobranchidae > Elysia > Elysia crispata. Next base: position 69,827 of record JAWDGP010002121.1, on the reverse strand, counting down.
GTTTTATGTTATCAAAATTAGATTCAGATCCCTTGTAAAATTTAGAAGGTGGCATATTATATTAGTCTACATGAGGCTGCCTGCCAGAAAGGAGGTCTTTAACTTAAGATGAACTAGAGTAAAGAATGCTCCATGGCATGCAAAACTGAAAAAAAACAACATTATACCCATCTTCACAATTTGAGTTTCCTCCCGCATCTGAAATAACTCTTAAGTAAGAAGTTGAATAGAAAATGAAGGAATTTCTAATAGAAAATTCCCTAAAATCTAAAAGTGTTCAAATTTGTAAGAAATATAATTAAAAAAAAAAGTATTAAAGGCTTTACGCTATTTTCAGTCGTGTAAATGATGCAATAGTTACAATTAAAAATAAATCCTTTCTGTACTCTCTTTAAGAAAATAGGCATGGTTTGTTGACTTGAGATTTTAGTACTTCCTAAGAAAAAGATATAATCTTATTAAAAAGAAATAAAATTGGCGTTCCTTTGCTCACATATAAATTTTTATTAGGTGGCTGAGCACGCCCAAAAAGTGCTATAGTTAAAACTTTCAGTTTTGAAGGAAAATATTTTGGAATTCATTTACAAAAGAAAGTAAACACATTGTATTCTGAAGGTATCAAGCTTTAAAAGAGTTGCACCTACATGAAATAAATCAAATTCCCAGAATTCCTTTAAAATTCACAGTTTCTACGATCTTTCCTTTCTCACTTAATTTTCACTTTGCGCCGAAGGCTTAAGAGTCACGAGACTATGGTTCTGCCAGTTTTACAACATAACCCCCCCCCAAAAAAAAAAAAACAAAAAAAAAAAAAAAACATTCTAAATAAGGCCCTGAGAATAAGCAGTTTGAAAAAAAAAAATTAATGTGTAGCGGATTATGCAAACACACATATAATTTTAATGTTTTAATGAAATCGATTTATTCTACAACTTCGATTTATTCGACAAATGAGACCAACAGAACACAAAGAAAATCAGAACAATAACAAACACACAAACGCACACACATACGCACGCACATCCAACCATGTCTCTTGTATTGTATTCATTATCATCAGGTAAGGGTATCAGCGTAAATGCAATCACAAATACATGTCATGTATACTGACCTCAGTCTGGTCAGAGCATGAGGTAAAACATCAATTTGATTTGGATTCTCAGACAGAATATATTTCAAAATGAATCATTAACTCTTACTGAGTCACTGATCAACTCGAAACTTAGATTGCATCTAGTTCTAGATTTCAAATCACCATTGCTGTTTTTACAGAATGCTTCTCATGTAGCCTTGGAAAAAGGGGGGGGGGGGGTTGAGAGAGAGAGAGAGAGAGAGAGAGAGAGAGAGAGAGAGAGAGAGAGAGAGAGAGAGAGAGAGAGAGAGAGAGAGAGAGAGAGAGACGATAAAGTTTAAATCTCAACTAGATTCCTTTGAGAGCAAAGCACATTGTAGATTTAGAATAATCTAATCTAGATCTAGATGTAATCTACACCTTCAGAAGCGATAGTGAATATTGTGTGCTACTTTAAGTCTACACAGTGTCTATTCCCGCCCTCACTTTTTATGCAAACACCTCTACCCATGCAAAACCACGTACAACCAAGCGAAGCCACGTCCAACCACGCGCAACCAGTTAAGCCACAGAATCCAACCACTCAATAGGTAGGTCTAGGCCCTTTTATCTAGCATATCGAACTGTCCTTATACACTACTGATAGCCCTAGATCTATCAACTTTTCTTAAGAGAAGAGCTTTTTAGCTTCATATGCAGAAGCAGAGAAAAAATGTTGGCTGCTGGATGATCTTTACTAGATTCAAAATTTGCCTTGTCTATGGCGCTACGACAAGAAGGCGTTGACTTCCGGTTGAGTTGAAAGAGTTACTTTCAACTTTCGTCCTTTACAATCCTTTACTTACTGTTCGCACATTGAAGTATGTTATACTTGTATAATTCAAGCGTTGTCTAGAGCTATCAATGAAATTTAAACGTGGGGCAGACACCGTCTAAGTTTTTTTCTAGATCTGTTTCCACTGTCTCACTGATTGCCAAACGTCTAACAAGAAGGTCATGGATAATAAATTGAAGAAATTTATACTAGGTGGAAATTACAAACTTTTAATCAGAGCATATTTCCCAAGCGCCTGGCAAGAGAGCAAACTAGTAAACACTGTTCATCAATTCATTCGGAAACAAATAGTACTTATACATGGTTGCGCTATTTGGCCTATGTGTTTGCGCGTGGTTTGGCGTGGTTTCGTTTAGTCGCATAAAAAAGTGACACCCTCTATTCCCAACCGATGTTGGGAAAAGAAGAATTTGCTTATTCCCAACCACCACGTGACTGCGCGTAATCAAGATCTAGATCTAGTTCCTTTGAACATCGGTTGGGAATAAGCACCACAAATGAGGGAACGGACAGATTCACCGACAGGCACTTCGGGATGTTCCGGGTATTTTCGTAATTTTTTCGGTGCCGCCATAACCGTTTTGGTCAAAGAAGGTAGAAAGTTTATTTACCCTTTGTTATAAAGCATAGCGTTCTGGTGGAATATTGCCTAGAAAAGTTTCCTAAAAATTGAAAATCACATCTTTGAAAATTTGCAGAATTTTTTTTAAAGCTTTACTGCCTGGTAAAAATAAGAAATGAGATCATTGTGGGTGGGTGTGTTTGTTGGTGCTTGCTGGTTTTATTTTGTTCAGTTTTTCTTGTTTCGAACAGATGTTATTTTTCTATATCTTACAGTTAAATTTCTTTTTCATGCCGTAAAAGTTTTAAAAAAAGTTTGGAGTCAAATTACATAAACGCAATTCAATTGGTAAAATATGTGCTTTAAAAACGTAAGGGTTTGTCTGCCTTCAGTTAAAGTTTCTATACTCCGCTACACATGACTTTAAAATTTCAATATAATTAGTCACAATTAGGTTGGTGATCTATCATAGGCCAGATATAGATCTACGACATTATCTCAATAATGCATTGGATAGGGTAAGCATTGATTAGATTGGCTTCGATTAATAATTATTGCTTCACAATATTAAAAATATACTTTGTACATCTCAAGATCTAGCACTAGCAATTTCAAGAAAATGGATCGATAGTAACTTAGCTAGATATCTAGATCTAGATCTAGATCTAAATCTAAATCTAGATATCTAGCGAGGTCTAGTACTAAGTCTATATCTGTATGGAAAGAACTGACATTAGGTGCATATTTTTTATTTATTTTGAAGTACTGTATTTAAATTTACATGGATTAAAAGTCACTGCCATGGGCGTTTTAAGCAGACGCACTGGTTCTATATCTAGATCTAGAATTATAGATAGGTCCAGAAACTAGGTCTAGATCTCTATGGAAAGAATTAACATCAGGTGCATCTTTTTATATTGAAATAATGTATTTCAATTTACAAAGTAAGTTTGTTGATGTGTCATATTACTTAATTGATTTTTTTTTAAAATGATGATAATGAAATATGGAAGTTTGAGTAATCTCGTAAGGCCTCAATCTTTAGCGGGAAGCGTGGATTTCAGGCCGCGATTTAGATAAAACTGCTATAGTTTCAATTGTGTATTGAGGAATCTGAAAAAAAAACCCTGTCGACTTAAATCTCAGTAGGATATTAGCCAAGCAAGTTATATATATATATGGGCCAAGAAAAATGCAGGCAGGGTGCCCCTTTTATGCTTGTTGACATAGGAAGGAAGTTTGTTGTGACCAAAAATGATATGTCGGACGCCCTTAGGCACCTCGAAACGAAAGGACAGAACAGTTGAAGTTTTTGCTCAGTCGGTGTAACTGCGTGTCCTCATTAACCTGTGATAAGCACAACCCTAGTACCACAGCACTAGAGCTAGATCTAAACTTATTGAAGTAGCGCAGGTTGGTTCTCTTTCACTTAGAATCTTTGCTTCGACCTATATCTTTTTACCTTTAACATTTCCATAAATCTTAGAAGCGAATCGTTTAATAACCATTGTAACGTTAACATGAAAGAAAAACAACCTAAGCCAATTGCTTTGCGGGAATTTGAGTAAAGTCCAATGCGGAACAAGGCGTCCAAATCTATTTATTGATCTTTTCTAAAGTCCATTATTATGTAGGTTTAAACCAATCCGCAGCTATGAATTCCTAAATGCAGTGCACCATTATGCACTTTTTGTGGCAATTGCAAGTCTTTATATATATATATATATATATATATATATATATATATATATATATATATATATATATATTATATATAAAGACTTGCAATTGCATATACATATATATATATATATATATATATATATATATATATATATGCGTTTAAAAACTCCTCAAAATAGATCTGGAAAATACTGAAATAGTAATTACCCCAATTATCTTTTTTCCCGAATTTAGTCATCTGACCTTATTCATGGCTGTCCATTTATTTTAACCCATATAATAATGAATGATTACAAGAACCTAGAAATAAAATCAGATTATACAAAGAAAAACAGCAACCATTATAAGTGTTACCCTTGGATTTTTCTGTGTCAATTAAATTGACCTACTTGCATACTTTATTGATGACCTTCTCGTTTGCGATGATCTCCAAAAAAGTGGCGCATTCTGTGATGGCCTTGGTACATTTGCGCAGCTTGGAGCACCCACATTTTTTCGCAGCTTCTGGAGATAACAAGTTCAGAAAAATAGCTAGATAAAGAAAATCTCCAAGACTCAGGAAAAGTCTTTCTATAGATGTAAGCAGAAAAATTAAAGCCTTTTGCAACTCATCTTCCCATACGTGTCTCTTAGAATTTTGTGGCAAAAAAAAAAAAAAAAAAAAAAAGAAAATAA
>JAWDGP010002121.1:55000-60000 GCA_033675545.1 Elysia crispata | reverse complement strand
TTCCTAATGGGAAGATCCAGCTCTTTGACCTCGCTTGACTTTTTCTCAGAATGTCTGCATGCCTTCAATACCACCAGTGCTTGCTGTTGTCTCTTCTAGCTGCACCAGGAAGGTTTGACTCGGGCAGCACCGTCATGCGATTTTCTTGCAGTATTTTCGTTATGCCTGATTCAATTCTACTAGAAAAAATCTATGAACGTTGAAAATAAAATCATTTAATTTTCAAGGCCATCAGTTTTGAAATCAGTCATGCGTCTCAACCACATCATTCTTTTTTTTTCTTTTTCTTTTCTTTTTTTTTTTTTTTAGTTTTCCTCCACAATTTCGTTCCAGTTCTTTTTTTTCATTTACTCGTTATATTTCTTAATTCATTTCTTTATTTTGTTTGCATTAATCTTCAATTCTCTACTGATTTCTTGATCTTTTAATTTCTTTGTTTCTGCTTGCTGATCCCGGGTGTATAGTGGTTAAACTTAAAGAAAAACAAACCATCGTTCGTTTACCAGTTCCCAATATTACACATAGCTTTCATGATGAGATTATGTTTCTTACAGTCGGAGAGAATTCTTCATCTCTACTGAAGAATCACGATTTTTTTTCTTCTCCATTACAGTATAGTGATAATACTTAAACATTTCTAACATGAAGCAATTAGGGCTTTACATTTACCTTTATAGTAGTTTAAAAATCAAAATTCTAAATTTTGGCTGTATAAATAATCTTATTTAGGAACAAGCAATACTTGATCTCTCTTTCATCCTTTAGGTAAATAAATATTATTCCCAAGCCAATACGATTCGTAGACTTTGCTGCTCCGTTTCTTAAAGACAGAGAGAGGAAAAAAAGAGAGATAGATAGCTAGAGAGAGAGAGAGAGAGAGAGAGAGAGAGAGAGAGAGAGAGAGAGAGAGACAGATAGATAGAAATAGATATATATATATATATAGAGAGAGAGAGAGAGAGAGAGAGAGAGAGAGAGAAACAAAGAGACCGAGAGAGAGAGAGAGAGAGAGAGAGAGAGAGAGAGAGAGAGAGAGAGAGAGAGAGATAGAAAGAGAGAGAGAGAGAGAGAGAGAGAGAGAGAGAGAGAGAGAGAGAGAGAGAGAGAGAGAGAGAGAGAGAGAGAGAGAGAGAGAGAGAGAGAGAGAGAGAGAGAGAGAGAGAGAGAGAGAGAGAGAGAGAGAGAGAGAGAGAGAGAGAGAGAGAGAGAGAGAGAGAGAGAGAGAGAGAAAAGAGAGGACGGGAGAGAAAGATATCTTCCAGACACCTGTTGGTCGCTAGTTTGAGGAATGGCTAATTTCTTTCACGTGATGAAAGGGAATGTAAGACAACAAAAAAGAACAAATGTATACCTTACCTTGGCAAAAAGATCATCAAAAAACAGCTGTTGAGTTGGTGAGGTGTTATGTAAGTAAGAGGTATTTTCTAGAAAAAGAAAAGTCATGCTGTTTTCAGCGTGTGCCATGTGTTGATAATGTTTTACCAGATGTATAATGAATAGAAAATAAAAACTCACACCACATCAACCTTAAAAAATAAATACCCCCCCCAAAAAAAAAAAAAAAAAAAAAAAAAAGATCAAAAGTAGCATGATCGCCATAAGAAAAGGAAAAAAAGAATCCAGAACAATGGCTTTTTGACTTAATATATTTTATGCTATAATTAGTATTTATATTATAAAACATGAAACTTGAATGCCAAAGTGTCTTATTTCATTCTTGTCCTTGAAAAAAAAAAATTAAAATAGCAAAATAGTTGTTTTGTTTTACGTAGTTACTTAATTGATCACAATAAACCCGCCCTTAAAATTCTTGGAAAGCTGCCCCTTTTCTTGGAAAAGCAGTTTCAGAGAAGGATATTTTTTGCTCTACGTAAAAAATGATTCTCTTGTCCATTTTGCCTAAAAAGTTCCTGTGGCGATAAAGGCACAAAAAGTCAACAAGAATTGAAACAAAAAGAATAATACGCGACATTAGTCTGTAAGTGGCATTTTCAAGACCGCTTAGTGCCTGCATTTTCCGTGGCTTTCATGAAATGTTAGCAAAGCAATAAACATTTTTATACTCTACAAAAGTCAACGAAACCTTCTAGAAAATATAATGAAGTGAATAGATAAAAACAAAATTCAATAAAAGCTGAACATAAAAGCCTAGAGCGCTTACGATGCTAAGCCGTTTAACTGCTTGTGTGCCAAAAGAATTTGACATATTTTGCATCTAATTTTGAAATATAAAAAAAAAACTGCACCATAGGAAACTTCACGTAAAACTGACTCAAATTATGGCTAAAGGGAAAAGTTTATCTGGTTGTCAGGGAGCAGCATTTCCACTGTCTCTCAAAGAGTGACAATACTGCGCCGTGGCTCTCGTAAACTGAAAATTAAATTACCGTCAAAAGAATATGAACTGCTTGAAGAGACTAAAGCTAAACGAAATAGCAAAGTTTTTTTCCCTCCTAAAACACATGAACAATATACATCAGAGATTTAGATGAAAATAATTATTTGTTAAGGAAAACTCCCTGTGTTCAAATATTTATTATTTATATCCTCTACCGAAACTCGCAATTTCAAGTTTACTGAGTTCATCATGTTCCTGTAGGGAAGATATTCATTTCATCCAATTAAAAAATGTTGATGTAAAACTAACAAGATTAGTGGTAACTTGAAATTTGATAAGCGTAAATTCCAAAAGCTGACATATAAAATTAAGCACTTGTAAATTCATTAAAGATAAGTTTACATGTTTGGTTTGTTTGTTGTCTCATATAGACAGTCCGAAACATGGCGTATTTGTTTGTACAACATTTTGAGCAGACAGCCAGTTGGCTGATTGGCTTCCTGCAGTGCTGAGCCTGAACCGGTGAGGTCTACTGATAGTGGTCATCTTGTAGGGAAATTAAATCAATCTCGTCACACATAACTTTGTTGTGATCTCTGGTCTCTATCAATCAATCAGGGGCCGTGCGCTAGCGTTATAGCCAAGGCGATCATGACCTTACACACATCTCTATCCCTCGTCGCTTTCAGTGCTTCTTTCACTCTTCCTAGTTTGAGCGACTTTGTTCGTCCATCTAACATCTTTTTACGCTGTTTTCCCCTGCCTCGATTTTCCTAAATCATTTCAAGATGTCATAAGATGTTCTAGTTTCTCTCTTCTCATCCAAAAAAAAAGTTGCTTGGCGTTTACGAGTGATCTTGCTGTGTGGGATTCTGGTTTCTTTTTTCCCTTTTGTTATGGCGAACTAGATAATTTTCATTAATTTTTTCTTCCATATTTTCAGTATATTGATGTGCAGCAATAAAACGTGACATTTCATTGAGTGCCCCGCTTTATCTTGTTTGTTTGTTTCTTTTTTTTTTTCCTTCAATGTTGAAAATCATTCTAGGAAGTTTAGGGCTGTTAAAATGTTTTCACGTTAGATTACTGCATGAAATATCAAAGCTATCTTTATGACCCATTTTTTTTTCACAGATCTGGAATTTTTCAACAAATTGTAAAGCTCAGGTTTCCTTTACAAACACAATTTGATGTGGGTGACATTTAAAACTTTTCGACACATTGGTCTCTTGTTTAAAATCTGGTACTTGAAAGGTTCAGAATAGCTAAAATAAAGCTCAGAAAACACCTAGTGGAAAATAGAAAAATCTTTGAATAACTTATAAAATTTAGAATAGTTTCTTTTTAAAATTCTGCTGAAAGATGCCTAACGTTGCAATGCAACATTTCTGTCAAAAAATGAGAACGAACAATCCTGGAAAATTGAATAAAAATAAAAAAAAAAAAAACGGCAGAAAATCACTTCCGCTGCCTGCTCGGCCCTGAACTAAAAATAAGAATCCGTTAAAGCAGCAGCAGCAGCACAGCAGAAGCAGAAGTAGTAGTAGTAGTAGTGGTGGTGGTAGCAGTAATTTAAGTAGCAGAAGCAGTAGTTGTAGTAGTAGTAGTAGTAGTAGTAGTAGTAGTAGTAGTAGTAGTAGTAGTAGTAGTAGTAGTAGTAGTAGTAGTAGTAGTAGTAGTAGTAGTAGTAGTAGTAGTAAAGTAGCAGCAGCAGAAGAAGTAGTAGTTGTGGTCGTGGTGGTAGCAATAATTTTAGTAGTAGTAGTAGTAGTAGTAGTAGTAGTAGTAGTAGTAGTAGTAGTAGTAGTAGTAGTAGTAGTAGTAGTAGTAGTAGTAGTAGTAGTAGTAGTAGTAAGTGTGGTTGTAGTAAAAGTAGAAGCAGAGGTAGTAAGATTAGCAGCAGTGGTGGTAATAATGAAATTAGTGATAGTTATAGTACAAGTAGTAGTAGTAGTAGCAGTAGTAGTAGTAGTCAGGTAGTAGTAGTAGTAGTCGAAGTAGTAGTAGTAGTAGTAGTAGTAGTAGTAGCAGCAGCAGCAGTAGTAGTAGTAGTAGTAGTAGTAGTAGTAGTAGTAGTAGTAGTAGTAGTAGTAGTAGTAGTAGTAGTAGTAGTAGTAGTAGTAGTAGTAGTAGTAGTATAGTTTTTGTTGTAATACTAGTAGAAGTGGGAGTACCACACCTAAAGACAATTCTGGTTTGATCAAGGATGGTAGGAGCTATTTCTGTACCATCTCCTCCCCTTGTTTGTCCGCCTGTCTATCGGTTATAATGTGATGCGTAGGATTGAGGATTTTTAAGCGAGAAATGCAAGTTTTGATTAAGAATACTTACCATGCACATTTGTTATTGTGGAAATTATACTCTCTCTCTCTCTCTCTCTCTCTCTCTCTCTCTCTCTCTCTCTCTCTTCTTCTTCTTCTTCTTCTTCTTCTTCTTCTTCTTCTTCTTCTTCTTCTTCTTCTTCTTCTTCTTCTTCTTCTTCTTCCCAAAAGAGGCTAGACGTTATATTCAGAGACCCACAATGTGTTTACAACCGATTTTTCAGTCTTCCCTAGAAAAACTTATAGTACTTAAAGCTTTAAAAAACTGCCGGATCTTCCACCCAAATCGAGATCCGAGCAAGATTTAGGAGACGTTTATTATTAAAAACCCTCACACTTGC
>JAWDGP010002121.1:0-50000 GCA_033675545.1 Elysia crispata | reverse complement strand
TTTTTTTTCGCTTTTCCCTGTTTTATTCTTCCTAAAAGGTTATTACGCTGTTTCATTCTTCATGATAGGTTTTTTTTCGCTTTTCCCTGTATTATTCTTCCTAAAAGGTTATTTTGCTGTTTCATTCTTCATGATAGATTTTTTTTTCTTTTTTCCCTGTTTTATTCTTCCTAAAAGGTTATTTCGCTGTTTCATTCTTCATGATAGATTTTTTTTCGCTTTTACCTGTTTTATTCTTCCTAAAAGGTTATTTCGCTGTTTCATTCTTTATGATAGGTTTTTTTTTTCGCTTTTCCCTGTTTTATTCTTCCCAAAAGGTAATTTCGCTGTTTCATTCCTCATGTTAGGTTTTTTCCCTGTTTCATTCCTCATGTTAGTTTTTTTCCCCTGTTTCAATCTTCATGATAGGTTTTTTTCTTTGTTTCATTCCTCATGTTAGGTTTTTTCCCTGTTTCATTCCTCATGTTAGTTTTTTTCCCCTGTTTCAATCTTCATGATAGGTTTTTCCCTGTTTCATTCTTCATGATAGGTTATTCCGCTGTTTTATCCTTCATTATTAACGTGTGCTAAAAACCCATCTCAGTTAGAACAACTTTGTACTGAGACTTTTATAACTTCCCGTGAAACTGTCTAGAAAACAGCCTTGCAATTGTGGAAAAAAAAGTTTTCTCCCTCTCCAATTTTGCTTGAAATCGCAGGCTTTACAGGTGAATTGTCCCCTTTAATAAAAACTGAATGTTTGCAGCTCCTCAAAAGGAATCTCTTCAGATAAGATCTTGATCATAACAAAATTCAGTGATTTCCACCCACTGTCTATTTCAACCCTTACTAATCTAGCGCCTTATAAGCAAACATAAAATCGCCTTCCGATGATTTTAAGGCAATGCTTCTTGCTTGGGCTACGACCGAGGCTTCCTGCGATGCATCGCAAAGTTAAATATCCTAAGTATTCTATTAATACACGCTCCAACCTCAACATTTATAAAACTCATTAATTCTTGTTTTCTTATATAAAACGTTTAATGTGTTATAATTTTTTTTATGTTAGGGTTTGTTAAGCAATCAGATAACTTGGCGTTTGTATAAAAAGTAATATATCTATCTTTTATTAAGTTATTATCAATTCCACTTATGTCTTTTTGAATCTGTAACGTGGTAAATGTTTTTTTTTTTTTTTTTTACCAATATCATTGTTTCTGATGTTTTTGCTTCTACTATTTTTATTAGTACTACGTTTATTTCCTCTGCTTTTTTTTTAGAGCTCATGAGTTCTAGTTCCACGATTACCGAAACTGCTTTACCCATACACCCTATAATCACAAAAAATTTACAAAAACCACAACCACAATCATCATCATCATCACCATTTCCACTTTCGCCTACACTAGATATACCGCTACTATTTTTTATCCAAACACTTCCGCTATCGCTAAAACTCAGTGTCTGACAGATAAACTATATCAAAGTGTAAGTGGATCTCCAGAGAAAGAAAATACAAAGGCAATCAGATAGAATCTTTTTCACAGATAAGTTAAAAAAAAAAGAAGCAGTACAAAAAGAAATAATGTACAGCACAAGATTCTCCAAAACAATGCAAAACTAGTGAGCTCTCCGCTTAATAACTTACACCAGACACAAGACCAAGATAAGGAAACGATACACAAAGATTGACATGCAGATCACAGAATGAAAATAGAAAAGAAGAAATTATAGGCAGCCTCCAAATGTAGGGCACCTAGACTTTCAGGCTAGGTAACTTCCAAACTTGTAAAAAAAATAATATAAAGCGGTTTTAAATCGTAAAAATCTATAAATATATAGAAAGATAAAGAGAGAGAGAAAGAGAGAGGTAGAGGGATAAAGACAGAGAGAGAGAGAGAGACAGACAAACAGACAGAGACAGAGACAGAGACAAAGAAAGATAGATAGATAGATAGATAGATAGATAGATAGATAGAGAGATAGAGAGAGAGAGAGAAAGAGAGAGAGAGAGAGAGAGAGAGAGAGAGAGAGAGAGAGAGAGAGAGAGAGAGAGAGAGAGAGAGAGAGAGAGAGAGAGAGAGAGAGAGAGAGAGAGAGAGAGAGAGAGAGAGAGAGAGAGAGAGAGAGAGATTTCCAAACTCTAACCCGAAACTAGACTCTAGATCTACATCTAGATGACAAGTGACTAATTTAGGATCTTAAAAAGATTTCACATCTTAGTCGTGAAGAAAGTAGCCTAAACCCTTGATCAACTCAAAATCAAACCCTTATCTCGAACAGTATCCTAACCTGTAACATTGAAATGAAGATTTCTGTTTTTTTTTCTGATTTGACCAAAGTGTACGGAATTTTACATTGTTGGGGTTCGAACAGTTCCGGAGAATCCCTAGACTCTTAGCTTTGTAACCTCCAAATGGAAGACACTTAGACTCTTAGCTTTGTAACCTCCAAATGGAGGACACTTAGAAACTTCGAATTAGAAAATGGTACTGTAAAAGTAGGGCCTAGAGACTAAATAAGCAACCCTATCAAAGAATCATTTCAAAATATAAAGAAAGAAACGATTAAGATACGAGTGATAAGGTAGTGTTAAGATTGATGAAAATTTGGTAGTAAGATATGGATATAGATAGAGAGAGAGACAAATAAAGAGAGACAGAGAGAGTGAGAGACTGAGAGACAGAGACAGAGACAGAGACAGAGACAGAGACAAACAGAGACAGACAGAGACACAGACAGATAGACAGACAAAGACAGAAAGAGAGGGAAGAGGTTTTTCATATTATCCATTTTTTTCCCGTTTCTCGATAAGTTCAGTACTTCATTATTTTGGGATTGTGCGTTTAATTATTACATAGGCTTGATTTTTAGTACGCTCCTTTTTTTGTTAATTTCTAAGTGCAGCTAGAGCAAGAGCGCAGGTGACTGTGATGTTAAAGCTTTTGTCCTGATCATGCAGGTACTTCCTTCTTGGGTTCGAGTCCCACACCCTCGGTAAGACAGTGACACAGGGGTTTAATCTATTCAGTTCTACCCCGCATGACGGGGGGCTAGATTTGCCTGCTTACTTTGCAAAAGTAAACTGTGATTACCTTGAACAGACGGGCTATATGAAACTATTTATGTAATCCTAGGTGAACCAAAACTTCGTTTCTCATTTTTTTCTTCACATACTGGCAACATACAAACCCCTCCATAAATACGTTTGAGGAAACGAAAAGTAGAAGTCTTTAAAAAAAATATGAGATGAAGGATAGTAGCAACTTCAGTGATGAGACTGGAAGATGCGTTTAGTGACAGCCTGCCACAGAGAGTTGGGAGATAATATAGAAAGCAGCAGACACACCTGAACTGCTGAAGATAACGAGAAAACCCCATTTTTCAGAAAGAGAGACTTTTGATCAGAGCAGCCACAATCTCAGACTCAACTGAGAAAATTGCACGGTTGCATACTCGCAACGAAGGCTGAGAGGTACGGATGGTACGTCTTAGCAGAGCTGGTCTCGACAGAGTGAGAAAAACTTGGGAGGAAAGTTTAATACTGTGGCTCATATGCTGAGCCATGATTAATTTTCATGTCGCGTTTGTTATGGAAGAATCATAAACGTAACGATCGTTTAGTACGAGTTGTCTGCCCTTGGTAAGATAATGCCAGCTCTTACGGTGTACGTTGTCAGCCGTTATCAGCTCCTTAGTACTCAGCGCTTTCAGTACTTGGAACACATTAAATGTTCATCACTCCCACGAGGCGCGGGCGTGAGTCTATAAATCACGTTAGCGCGTGAGTCTATAAATCACGTTAGCTCGTCAAGCGAGAAACGCTCGGTGAATTCCAAAACACATTATTGACTCCAGAGTTACAGAACCTATGGTGGAAAGTCAACAACGTACATCAACTTTTTAGTCAGAGGCTGTGAGATAAAAAAAAAAAAAAATGCCATAAACTGGGATACACAAATAATCAAGGCGAAGATATTTCAATACCTGAAGCTTCGTAACGAAAAAAAAAAAAAGGGATTAAAACGTGCAAATACAATCAACCTCTGAAGACCCTCTAAAATAAACAAATACTTGCAGCCTCAAAGATAAGACTGGGAATCAGATACCTAGACATCCCGCAGAAATGGTTTCTAGACATCCCGCAGAAATGGTTTCTAGACATCCCGCAGAAATGGTTTCTAGCTTCGAGCACCAGATGCCTGACATAGATTTGGTGCATCACACAATAACTCGAGTCTCACACGTTCAGCTGAGGGGCATGAATTCTCATTCTCCTGCGGAAATGGTTGGTCTATCTATAAATGCAAGCGTTGTAGTTAATCGCAGATAAATCTGAACTAGTGTACAGTTACTTCCAGGCTGGAATGTGAGGTGAAGAGATACTAAACCCTAAGCTGAACATACCATGTAATTAACAGTCACAGTCTCGTGAAAATCTCCGACAGATGCGGATGCAGGTAGCTTCAAAGACAAGGTTGGAAGACAGCAGTGATTAAAGCATCGCGAGAAAGTCTGAGAAATACGAACAAAATTGACAAATCACAGATGAAGTCAGAATTTCTGAAAGTTTTCAGTCTCACAAGTTAGGTTATAACATGCGAATAAGAACAGATCCAGGTGCAAGAATAGGATAGATAAAATCTTATGACCTCACAAATAAGGTTAATATACACATTACTGTTACAGCATCGAAGAAAAAAAATCTGCTGAGAAAAGGCTGAAAATCAGTATACGAATATATTAAACGCCTGTAGAAATGAAGTATAGTAGAGGTACAAACACTAGCCGCCTCAAAGCTAAAGTTATCGCACAATAGTGGAAAGTCTCTCAGCTCACAAAGGATGATGATGACAAAAACTTACACTCGTGCAGAAACGTTTGCTACATGCGATTACATCTTCATAGATACCAAACAAGTACATCACAGAATGATAAGGCAAGGATAGTATATAAAATACTCACAGCCTTGTATGTATAAGGGAAGGAAAGCTAAAACACGTAGCCGTACAAATCAGGCTGTGGTTTACAGTTTAATTCTTATTCACTTGTGGAGATTTCTAGATGCGAAAACCAGCAACCATAATGATAAATGGAAAAGGCTGGAATATTCAAAGAAGACTAAAAGATCCCAATCGAAGAAGCCTCAAAGATAATTTTAGGCTAATACAACATTTTGTACTACTACTACTACTACTACTACTACTACTACTACTACTACTACTACTACTACTACTACTACTACTACTACTACTACTACTACTACTACTACTACTACTACTACTACTACTAATACTACTACTACTGCAAGAACAACTACTACTACTAATATTATTACTACTAAAACTGCACCTACTATATTACTACTACTACTACTACTACTACTTCTACTACTACTACTACTACTACTACTAATACTACTACTACTACTGCTACTACTACTACTACTGCTACTACTACTACTACTACTACTACTACTACTACTACTACTACTACTACTACTACTACTACTACTACTACTACTACTACTACTACTACTACTACTACAATACTGTTGACAGGAATGGACAAAATAATATTTTTAACGAAGAGTGCCCTAAATAAAATTTTTCATTGTTCTTAAGGGAATGCGATATGGTAGTAGTGAGCTCTACTTTGATTCGCTGTTAGCCTAAGAATCAATAGCGTGTGGAAGAATGCAAATCTATTTATAGATCGTTTTGAAGCTTTACAAGATCTTAAGGAGGCTATGAACTCCCGGCTGGCCCTTGATCATTTATCAGAAATTTATTATTATGTCCAATAAATGCTGAATTCATTACCGCTACTCAAAACGACGAGAAAACAAATAAATACAGAAAGAAAGAAATTGAAAAAAAAAAACAAGATAATAACATCAAGAGCTGTAATTGTTGTCATGACTTTCGCTTTCATTTATTTGGTGTAAGCATCGATAATAAAGAAATCCACTCAGGCCAGCGATTCTTGTACAGAACAAAAAAATACCAGTCCATGGGTTACGTGGAGCTGGTGCTTAAAAAAAAACTGACGCAAGAACTAATAACGAGTCGGACATTTTATTTCCCTTACTGAATCAATTTTAGACCAGCACTAGTGATTTGATAGTAGTGGTTTTTTTCTACAATCCACGCGAATTTCCGGTAAAGTTTCTTGGAGTTTTGAACGCGAAATCTTCATAAAATTCGCTGGCTCTACAGACTTAGCTCAGAATTAAAGCAGACGTATGGTGCTGTCCAGCGGCTTGGTCAAGGCCAGTAATGGGTGACCGTCTGAACTAGTTGGTGACGTATTGTGTGATTCAAGGCTTCACTGTATAAACGATAACTCATGCTTGTTGTTGACGCTATTGCTTGCCACTTGCTGTTCGAACAGAACCATAGAATTACCTCCCTTGAGATGATATCCTAATAATGATTCCTCTACGGTGTTCCTTCAGGAGGGCAATTTTCCTTCTCCGGAGAGATCTACAGTTGGGTTTGTATCAATTCTTATTGTGGCGCATCTTCAACGTATTTATAGTTGTGATATTTTTTTTTTCATAATTTTAATTATGATAATCATTGGTTCATAACAGATATTTATCCTTGTACCAATCTGTGTTCTTGGTGAGAACATGATTGAATTATCAATAATTTTGAACTTGTTTGGGAAAGTTGAATAAAAAAGAACCTTCAATATTTTAAACACCATATTATAGTAAGAATGATGTATTAAAAAACAAAACAAAAACAGAAACAGCAACAACAACAACAACAACAACAACAACAACAACAACAACAACAACAACAACAACTCGTAACTATCTGTTATTATATTTTTCGATTTCCTCAATGCTTCACCAGGACTCTTCCCCTATTTCCACGCTATAATTCTATCGGTTTTTTTAAATTTATTTTTTCGTTTTGTTGTTGTCGTAAGTCACTACGTAATCCTATTTCGCGATTACTCTTGAAAGTTGGTGCAATGAGTATCGTACGTTCGGTTTTTTAGATTAAGCAAACAGGTGCGATAGATTGCAATTCAGGGTGAAATCTCTCCTTCAAGGTGTAAAAAGGTTGTTGAGCTTTCGTGAAACTTGGTTTTGCTGCTCTTGCAAAACGTAGAGAGATTTTTCATCATAGAGTTTTTCTTTAGCAACATAAGTCTAAACTAAAAAAGGCTACAGCATCAAGGAAATCAGGACATTTAGTGAATTTTTTTAGATGCTTTACTTTTGAAAGTAAGTTTTGAGACCCATGTAAATGAGATGCCAAGCTTTTCTCTTCCTTCTCAATCTCACTTTTCATTTTCTTCCTACCTCCTTACCCCCGCTTATCCGTCTTCCTACTGTTTGAACGCCTCTGTCTGACTCAGTCTGTCAACACCATTTGATTCTCTCGTGTGCCCTACTGCCAGTAGGTATATCTACTTGTCTTTCCCTATGTGTTCCTCTTTTATGTAATTAGCTCTTTCTTTTCTCCCCTCTCTCTGTGTCTGCCTGAGAGAGGGAGAGAGAGAGGCAGAGAGAGAGAGAGAGAGAGAGAGAGAGAGAGAGAGAGAGAGAGAGAGGAAGAGAGAAAGAGGGGGGGCTTATAAAATATTTCTCTTACATTGACATTACAATGCCAGAGGAGCGAGAGGGAGAGACAGAGAAAGAGAAAGAGAGGGAGAGGCAGAGAGAGGAAGAGAAAGAGGGGAGGGGGGGAGAGGTGGGGGGGCTTATAAAAATATTTCTCTTACATTGACATTACAGTGACAGAGGAGCGAGAGGGAGAGACAGAGAAAGAAAAAGAGAGAGGGTGAGGCAGAGAGAGGAAGAGAGAGAGGTGGGGGGGAGGTTATAAAAATATTTCTCTTACATTGACATTACAGTGACAGAGGAGAAAGAGGGAGAGACAGAGACAGAGAAAGAGAGGGGAGGGAGAGAGAGGGTGGGGGGCTTATAAAATATTTCTCTTACATTGACATTACAGTGACAGAGGAGCGAGGGGGAGAGACAGAAGCAGAGAAAGAGAGGGAGAGTGAGAGAGAGAGAGAGAGAGAGAGAGAGAGAGAGAGAGAGAGAGAGAGAGAGAGAGAGAGAGAGAGGGAGTGAGAGAGAGAGAGAGAGAAAGGGGGGGGGGGCGGGTTGGCTTATAAAAATATTTCTCTTAGATTGACATTACAGAGACAGAGAAAGAGAGGGAGAGAGAGGGTGGGGGGCTTATAAAAATATTTCTCTTACATTAACGTTGCAGTGACAGAGGAGCGAGAGGGAGAGACAGAGACAGAGAAAGAGAGGGAGAGGGCGAGAGTGAGAAAAAGAGAGAGAGATGGGAAGTGGGGGGGGGGGCTTATAAAAATATTTATCTTGACATTACAGTGACAGAGGAGCGAGAGGGAGAGACAGAGACAGGGGGGAAAGAGAAAGAAAGAGAAAGAGAGGGAGAAAGAGAACGAAAGAGAAAGAAAAAGAAAGAGAGGGAGAAAGAGAAAGAAATAGAAAGAGAGGGGGAAAGAGAAAGAAAGAAAGAGAGGGAGAAAGAGAAAGAAAGAGAGAGAGAGAGAGGGAGAAAGAGAAAGAAAGAGAAAGAGAGGGAAAAAGAGAAAGAAAGAGAAAGGAGTCCTGACGCTACCTTAATGAATTAATGACATTATGGCTTGATAAAGGAAAAGAACTGTAAATACAAGGACTATAAGAAATCATCAGTTCTCTCGCCCATTAACGGTTACGGATGTAAATGTTTATTCATAAACAGTTCAGTTGAAAAACGAGAATCAGCAAATTCCGTACTTTCCGAATCTATTTTAACATCTTTATAAACACACATAAGAAGAAAGATACATAATGGTGTACTCCTTAGCTCCGCATTTATCAATACCCATAAGATAATAAACCTAAAACAAAGATATCCGGCTCACAATTAAAAAAAAAAAAATTATAAAAAAAATAATAATAATAATAATAACAATAATAATAATAATAATAATAATAATAATAATAATAATAATAATAATAATAATAATAATAATAATAATAATAATAATGATAATAATAATTGGTAAAGGAAACGCGCAACTCACTGGAATATTAGAATGTGATTTATAGCAGTGTTTAAACTCGAAGAAAAGTTCTACAACAAAGTGTCCGTCATGGCTACACGGATGTCTGAATAGCCCACCAAATCAACCGCCTGTATTCATAAATTTATAGAAACAAGCACAAGCAGCTTTGGAGCTACCTGGTAGCAAATCATTTAGTCTAGAGATTCGAATAAAGTGAAATTTTTAGCAATGATAATATTGGAAACACATGATCTAGATCAATTAAAATTGTATCGGCTGCTAATAACATACCAGCATCTTCATTGGGCTCAAATAGAGTTTTTTTTTTAAATTTTATTTTCTGCCTGAAAGAACACCGTTTGTCTCACTGCTGAACAAAATGAGGTACACAGTTTTATAACTGTGCTTGTTTATTCTTGAATAAAAGATCCCAAACTGCGAAAATTCAATCCAGGACACCAAGAAAAAAAGCTTAAGGTTTGAGAAATGTCTATCCAGGACACCAAGAAAAAAAGCTTAAGGTTTGAGAAATGTCTATCCAGGACACCAAGAAAAAAAGCTTAAGGTTTGAGAAATGTCTATCCAGGACACCAAGAAAAAAAGATTCAAACTCTGAAGTGTGCCGAGCGCAACTTAATACACAATATTTTTTTAGTCTGTACCTTCCAGACCTTTCAGATCTTCCCTCTTGTGATGTAGTTGAAAAGGAGACTTCGGAAGATATCACGTCTGTCACAGTCACTGGCAAAGTTTACCCCCGAGGGTAGGTGTAGTTTGTACGGGATTTCTCACATGAGTTGATCAAACTGAACAGTTCTTTTCAAGCCTCACACTGATTCATGACAGATGCTTTTATTTTATTTTTTTACCGTCTCCTTGCTTCAGATTTCTTTGAAATCCTTGTACCATCACCGCCCCAGAACATTATATCCACCAAAAATATCAACTGCAGCATTATCAACGTTAATCGTTTTAGAACAACCCACACTCCACCTACTACAGAAGACACAAGTTTCAGCTGATAACCATTAAGAATGGAGACTTAAAGTACCTGACTTGTAGAAGCTTCGTGTACATGTAGCGTGTGCGAAAACGAGGCAAAATATTGCCTATCACTGGTTCACGCTACAGGTACTCATGGAACACTCTTAGAACTTATATGACACCTGCTGAGTACCTGTAGCAATAAGATGAGCACTGCAGTTTTTGTAATGCATTTCTAGACACAGTTAAGTATGTTATAATGGCTTACATAATTAATGGTCATTAACTTATAATAGACAAAAGTAAATGGGTAGGTCTACTCATTTTCCGTGAACTGTATAAGTAAATACGCTTGGATTTGTAGAATATAGGGTTAATTCAATATTTGTTATTCTTGGCTACAAAACAGCAACTTTTATGGGTTATTTAATAGCTAGGAAAGTCAGTTGTTTCTGACTTTATTTCTTCGCATCAGACCAGCCAACCATTGACTCTGCCCACCAGCCCTAGGTATGTCATGTCACACAAACAGTTAGGCTTTAGAAGAAAGGAAATGATGGGAAGTACTATATAGCCGCTTAATTAATGAGTCTCTGATACCTCTGATTAAAATCCGAACGTTGCTGTGTTCTTGTCTCTGATGCGACCTACACATGTGAAGCACAATCTGCCATAGGGCGAACCCATGGCTCCACTTTGAAGTTGAGGAGTTTAATTAAAAGAACCGTCAGATTTAATGAGGGAATATTTTTTATTCCAAAGACGAATAACGAATAAGGCTCGATTCATTTATTGGGGAACCCCTGTTTCTTCAACGGAAACGAAGAGTTTGTATCTGGAGCTTGAAAAAAGAGGAGATCACACGAGCAAAATAATCTTAAATTAAGAGATTTGAGGAGGTTTGAGGAAAATTTATATATCTTGTACCTGCCCTGTTTTGAAGTTCTCTCAATTCACGGTCATGGCTTCAATAAGCATTTTCTCTGAAATAACTCTTTTCTATAATTTAGTCTTTCTATTTGTCTAACATTATCTCTCTCTCTCTATCTATCTATCTATCTATCTATCTATCTATCTATCTAGTTTGAAGTGTAGTATGCAGAGAATTTAAGGTAAGATCTTCTATATCTATCTATCTATCTATCTATCTATCTATCTAGTTTGAAGATAAGTTGGAATAATTGATAATAGTGCTCAACTCTGGGAACTTTTCATAGATAGAGAAGATCTTACCTTAAATTCTCTTCATACGACACTGGTGTTTCAAGCCGAGGACATTCATATTGTTCGCTTTTGAGCTTGTAATCCGCTTGAAACACCAGTGTCGTATGAGGAGAATTCAAGGTAATGTCTTCTATATCTATCTATCTATCTATCTATCTATCTGGCTGGCTGTCTATCTTTCTATCTGTAAATGTATCAAGCTATCTATCTATCTCTTAAGCTCCATCTGCCTCTCTTCCTCTCCCTTTATCTGCCTGTCTATCTAAATATCTATCTATCTAACTCTTTGTATCCTGAAACAATCCGCTAATTCTTGAGAAACGTAACATTTCTTTTTCTTTAACTGTAATCTGCGCTCAAAGGTCCTAGTTTAAACCAGAATTCATGTGGATACTTTTCTTTTCTTTTTTTTTCTCTACTAGTCTCAAAATGTGTCGATTTTTTTCAACGGTTTGATGTCTTTCTTCGTAGATTAAAACAGAAAAAAACAACAACTGGCAGTTAAAGATAACAGTAGTGACCGCAACCCGTGACACAGAACCAACACAGAACCAACGCTTTTACGATGGCGTAGAATTTTCAAAATGTGTGAGTTGCACAGCCTACAGACACACATAAATAATAATAACCATGTATACATACATACATACATACATACATACATACATACGTACATACATACATACATGAAGGGCATACATACATG
This sequence comes from Elysia crispata, assembly GCA_033675545.1. NCBI lineage: Eukaryota > Metazoa > Mollusca > Gastropoda > Plakobranchidae > Elysia > Elysia crispata. Next base: position 38,062 of record JAWDGP010002121.1, on the reverse strand, counting down.
CATGCACATACACTCATATGCATGCAAACATACATATACCTATGGATACTTACATAAATAAATACAGCCACAACTGCACAAATACAAACTGTTAACTGCCACTTTCCTTGATTGAATACAATAAGTAATGCACAATACATAATACACTAAAAAAAGAAGAAACCTCATTTGCTACGAACCTAAAGCTCGAGTAAGCAAAAAGAAAACAATCACACAGAATAAAATGTACATCTCGGATGCTGGTCACCTGTGGACCAGAAGGTCGAGTATCTACCGTTTGACCAGACCACCGCATGTCTATGACTTCTGTCCCAACATGATGACCAGCCCAGTCATTCTCATACTCAGTTTAAACGATTCCTGGTTGACTTCTTCAGCAGAATAACAGTGATTGTCCTGAAAGTTTCCACCCAAATACTCGTTGGTTGACTTCTTCAGCAGAATAACAGTGATTGTCCTGAAAGTTTCCACCCAAATATTCGTTGGTTGACTTCTTCAGCAGAATACAGTAATTGTCCTGAAAGTTTCCACCCAAATATTCGTTGGTTGGCTTCTTCAGCATAATACAGTGATTATCCTGAAAGTTCCCACCCAAATATTTGTTGGTTGGCTTCTTCAGCAGAATACAGTGAGTATCCTGAAAGTTTCCATCCAAATATTCGGACAGTTTTACATTATATTTGATTCATAACGATAATACCCTTTGAAGAGAATTCTAGTCTAACTGGTGAAGAGTTTTTACACCACTCTGATCCTTGCTATATGTATGCTTGTAGGAAAGTCCGTATCTTGCCTTCCTGTCACACCGTTTCCATTTGGTTGCTAAGTTCTACAACCTGACAAGTTATTTAAATCTTTTACTCGTCAGATAAGAAGACAAGCGCGTCTCTATAATGATTTACAGGATACAACAGTGTATATCAGATTTATTTGTATGGATTTTTTTGGCTGTTGTTGCTTCGTTTAACAAAAGTTAGTTCTTACAGGTTTGGGTCAGCTTTCTTCTTCCCAAGACTTTCATTAATTCATTTTTTCGTCACACCTCTAAATTTTGTTTCTTTTGATATGGAACTTATGCCACATAAGAATCGCGTGCCGAATTTTGTGAATTTCATGAATCAAAATTACCAGGATCTCAAATAGATTGATATGCATCGTCTAAAGCTACTTTTCCTATACTTTTGTAAATATGAAACGGTCTTGATGACTCTACTTGTTATGTATTTGGTTGCTGCTGTTTGAACAGTGTAGCATCTCCTTACTTTGCTGAACAATCTCTTACGGACACAAAAGGAAATTTGGATAGACAACAAAAGAGATAAGAAAAAGGCAAGGCTTGAAAGAGTTTGTTTCAGACTTTAATATCATTCTATTACTTACGAGGAAAAGCCTGTCTTGTGTTAAGGAGATCCTATTTCTAGCTTCCATAATGTCAAGGAATAGAAGCGTAGGGTATGAGTTGATGTAGAGATGAGACTGGCTGTCCTAACAAATGAAGCAGGTGATGGTGGAGATTTTATAGGGAGGAAATTGTCGTGACAGAGGCTGGAGGTGAGGGTCAGTGACTTGGCATCAAATGAGTAATGGGGCTTGAACGGCTTATAGGAAAGATAGTAGAAAGGTTTACATGTTTTATCCGTTTTATTTACACGCTGGCCAAAGCGTGGCCTACTTGGTATTATAAACAAAAAATTAGTCATTGCACTTGACAAATGTCCTAATTCACTATCTCTTCATTATTCTAATATGTGTTCTATATCATTCATTAAAATGAGTTTTGTAGGAGGTATCCCACCTGGACAGATTTCATCGCTCTTCCTCAAATATTTAGTGGTGGCCGATACAAACAGCCCAAGCCACCAAAGTGAACAAATAATTTCTGCAGTAAGTTTAAAGCTAAACTACATCATATAACTATTTGGAAGAGTTAGGTCAGTTAGATATTTTTGTTGTGTAGGTCTGTAGGCTGAATTATAAGTGCATTCTGAGTACAATTCTGTCCTAACTATGCCCAAAAGTTAGAAGAAATAGATCACGATAACTCAAACATGCAACAGTTTGTTCACAAGTTGATGACTTGGCCTGTATATTTAAACGCCCCGGTGATGAAACATCTATCTTTAGTATCTGCAATCATGAGCCTAAACCATTCAAAGCCATTGACGCAAGTGCCAATGATAAGAGATAGGCAAATTCAAATCATAAAAAGGATCGCACAAAAATAAAATATACGTAAATCTTCAGGCGTTTCTAAATGCTTCTTATTTTTTGGCAGAACACATGACCACTAAATAGCTGGCAAAGCTTTGAAGGCAAAGAATAAGATTGATAAAGTTGTTTAGGGGGAAAATGTCAACTCTGGTAGAGACCCTGTGATGTTGCTTTGAGCTCGAGGTGAGACACAGATTACTTACAGCAGTACATATAATATGCATCCAGTGCCTTAAATGACGAGCAGCTAATTAACAAAATTTTAACCTGCTTTCTGTACAATTTGACATAATGAAGCTAAAATCTTGGCTAACTGTACTTAACACTAATAACAGTCAGAAAACACGGGGACTCAATCAGTCAATGATCACTGATAAATTGGCTAAAGAAGATCATTTACATAAGGCGAGATAAGAAAAAAAAAACAAAAAACGTGTGAAATAAAAGATTTTTTTCATGACCTTTTTTTCTTGTACTGTTTTTGGACCGGAAGGTGAATAGAGCTTTGAGATAAAGGGGCCACATCGACCTTTACATGTGTAAACATCTTATCTTATGCCCAAGCACTCGCATACTTTTCTTTGTCTTTTTCTTTCCCCCATGCCCACCTTTCGATCTCTGTCTCTTTATTTTTCGCTCGCTCTCTCTGTCTCTCTCTCTCTCTCTCTCTCTCTCTCTCTCTCTCTCTCTCTCTCTCTCTCTCTCTCTCTCTCTCTCTCTCTCTCTCTCTCTCTCTCTCTCTCACCACTTTCATTCTCTTCTTCTCTTGTGTCGCCCTGTGTTATTGCTTTTCTTTACTTTCGGTTGATCCTCTTTCGTTCTCTGCAGCGATCTTTTATTGCCTGTCTTTATTTTAAAGACAGTTTTATACATCCTTGTTTTTGCTCATCGTATTATATGTATTAATGGATGAATAAAGCTATAAGAGTAGAAGCAGCATCAAAGTAGTAGTAGTAGTAGTAGTAGTAGTAGTAGTAGTAGTAGTAGTAGTAGTAGTAGTAGTAGTAGTAGTAGCAGCAGCAGTAGTAGTAGTAGTAGTAGTAGTAGTAGTACTAGTAGTAAAAGTAGCAGCAGCAGCAGCAGCAGTAGTAGTAGTAGTAGTAGTAGTAGTAGTAGTAGTAGTAGTAGTAGTAGTAGTAGTAGTAGTAGTAGTAGTAGTAGTAGTAGTAGTAGTAGTACTCGTAGTAGCAGCAGAAGCAGCAGTAGTAATAGTAGTAGTAGTAGTAGTAGTAGTAGTAGTAGTAGTAGTAGTAGTAGTAGTAGTAGCAGCAGCAGCAGCAGTAGTAGTAGTAGTATTAGTAGTAGTAGTAGTAGTAGTAGTAGTAGTAGTAGTAGTAGTAGTAGTAGTAGTAGTAGAAGTAGTAGTAGCAGTAGTAGTACTCGTAGTAGCAGCAGAAGCAGCAGTAGTAATAGTAGTAGTAGTAGTATTAGTAGTAGTAGCAGCAGCAGCACCAGTAATAATAGTAGTAGTAGTAGCAGCAGCAGCAGCAGCAGTACTAGTAGAGTAGGATCATCTTCTGTCTAATTTTTAAATTTTTAAATTCATTTCCCAACTTCGCATTCATTTAAAACAAAATCTTTAATTGCCACGTTCATATTTTTGACTGATGAATAAAGAAACACCCTTTCCATTAATAACCACACACGAGAAAAAAAAAACAAAAAAAAAAACAACAGAAGCAGGCATTATAGGTCAACAACAAAAAAAAAAAACCCGAGCCATTAAGCCCACATCGGCCTGGTTTAAAAACCCCAGCAGACAGAATCTACCCTCAGGTATTCCCAGATCTCTGCCACACCGCACCACAACGCACCACTCAGCACCATGTTGTTCCTCTGCGCAGTTTTGGTCGCCTCGTCCGTGGTGGGTGGCTCAGCTCAGCAAGCCAGATGTACTCCTCGTAGCTTCGCGGCGTCATCTCTGATAGCCCTGGAGTTCAAGGTCTACCATGTCTTCAGCGACGCAGACCGTCAGTTGACCCTCAGCGATGACATAAGTAGCGACAGGTGGAGGCTGGTTGACATGGCCAACCATGTTGTCTACACTTACACCGGTATAAACGGGTGTGTCAAAAACACTCTAGAAGGAGATATGGTAAATTCTTGATGTAATGTGGTGAAATCTATGCGTCTATAGATTAAAGAAACAACAACCAATATCTATGAAAAAAAATACCCTTTAATATCTTGGCATTAAATATTCCTTCTCAATTTTTTTTTTTATGTTGTGAATAAGTTTGGCACACTCATATACAATAAAATAAAGTGATGCGCGTTTTATGCACGCCTATCTTAGACTGTGAGGTCTTAAGTAACGGGATATTAAGAGCTTCTAATATCATTATGCATGAATATATGAATCCTCCGTAAAATGGCCAAAGTATTTTACAATCACTTAACACGTTTTTCATGCGTTAGAAATTATCTGTAGCTGCGCGTGGCCTTGGCAACTCGACAAAATCTTTTACTAGATTTTGTCAATGTACTTAATCTGTTTATCCCTTAGCTGAGAGAATCTGTGTAAGAATCTTACCTTAAATCCCAACCAATTTCACTTCTGGCCACGTCAGGATTCAAACTCATCCTAAACCAAAAAGCAGGAAACCCATAAGATAAAAAAAAAAAAAACATTTAGAATATTCTATCATACCGGGAAAAAAAAAACGAAAAAAAAAATCTGACATGGAAAACCATGATTCAAACTCACCCTAAACCAAAAAGCAAGAACCCATAAGATAAAAAAAAAACAACATTTAGAATATTCTATCATACTGGGAAAAAAAACGAAAAAAAAAAATCTGACATGGAAAACCATGATTCAAACTCATCCTAAACCAACAACCAAGAAACCCTTAAAAAAACATTTAGAATATCGATCTTATTGCAAAAAAAAAAAAAAAAAAAAATAGAAAAAAAAAACGAAAAAAAAAACTTTCACAAAAAAAACCAAAAAAAAAAACCCAACAGTCATACGGTTAATAAATGCACTAACTTCGTGGACTAAGATATTTGTTTTTTCTTCCACGAATCGCGGCACCTGCACGTGTACTGACCCACCTCAGGATGTGAGCAGAGCGGAGATCTACGCCAACGCGGAGTTCCAGTACGACCTGACACTTCCAGGCGGAGCGGTTCTCCGGGCGTGGACCTACACGCGCGGTAACCTGACCGTGAACCTCCTGTTTGACCCCGACTGCATCAGTGTCCTCACGACTGTCAGCTTCAACGGCGTGCCCCACATGATCGACCTCCTGGAAGACGTTCAGATTGGTAAACGCTTTAGCTTCTCGTTTCTCGTTTCTTTTATTGAACGGAAAGGGTTTTGTTATAATACATTGAGCTTCGTAATTATACTTGTTTTTTTGTTTGTTTTGAATTTCTGTTCAGAAGTCTAGAAAGTAATTGTTTATCTTTGTGTTGGTGTTAATAAATGGTCTTTGAGGTAATAAAATAATCCTAATTTATGGAGGTCAAAACGAAAATTTATGAAGAAAAAAAAATCGCTCAGTTTATGCCCCTTTGGTTACCTCATTAAAAGTGACATGAGATATGTTTTTTTTTTTTAAAGGAAGAGTCCATATTTATCCAAAATACTGAAGAAATGAGCAATAAAGACAGCAAAAGTATTTTCAGTATTCGAATATACTTGTTTATGAAGGCTAAAATTTCATAAACATTTCTCTATAAGGGACATAATTTGACACATGTATTATTACATTCAATCTGAATTAATTTATGCCATTTCAATGTGTTAAGAAAGTTTTAAAAATGTGATAGTCTGAAAATTGTGTATCTAAGGTAAAACCCAGATCAAATTATCAGAAATTTTTTGTGTCAAAACCCCGAAAAAAATAAAGAAACATTAAAACGTACAAGTTTTGTTTGACACGAAATTTACATTTATTTTGCTTCTTTTATGGCTCTGCTTCTTCTTTATTATGTCTATAATGAGACAAATCTACTTGGTAAAATATAATTTACTGTTGTTGTCATACACTGCAAACCTAGCACTAGAAAATTTAGAGCATTGTTAGGGTCTTGCATGATGTAAAATTATCCTGAGAATATTTGGATTCAGAAAGCTAGTTGACTCTATAGAGTTTAAAGAGAGTCATTGCAGCGTAAGTGAGGTGACAGATAAGATCAATAATCGATCATCCTGTATCTATCAATCACCGTTCTCCACAGACAATCTTGACCTGAGCCAGCTGGACGCCAGATACGAACAGGTCCAGGATCCAGCATTTTGCAGGTAGATCATGTGATCGACCTCCTGAACGATGCTCTCTTTTGGAAGGATGATTTGCCTCTCAGAAATCTCAAATTGTTCATTTATAGGAAACTTCTTCACTGAAATTAAAGAATTCATAAAACCGCATGAGATCTTAATTTTTGCTTATTTTTATTGTAAACCATGTTTTTTTTTGTTTTGTTTTGTTTTCCAAGATTTATACATTTTGTCAATGAGAGGCATATTTTATTAACAGGAACAACTTTTGTTGGTTGCCATCGGTTAGTTAAGCATAAAGATTAACTTCTAATAACATGTAAATTTGCTTTTAAGCATGGCTACATTTTGTTTTTGAGTTTTAGCTATTTTATTTTCCAATGTATTTTCCTATGATCTCTTGATATATGTAGTAGATAGGATTGTTAAAGAAATATGGTGCATACCTTCTGCACTACAGAAATCCGCCTAAGTTTTGTGGACACTGCAGACAGTTTTGTCTATACTGCAGACAGTTTTGTGAACACTGCTGCTCAGGTTTTTGACACTGCAGGTCAGTTTTGTTGACCCTGCAGCTCAATTTTGTGGACCCTGCAGATCAGTTTTGTGCCCACTCCATCTCAGTTTTGTAGACACTGCATCTCAGTTTTGTGGACCCTGCAGCTCAATTTTGTGCACACTGCATCTCAGTTTTGTAGACACTGCAGCTCAGTTTTGTGGACCCTGCAGCTCAATTTTATGGACCCTGCAGCTCAGTTTTGTGCACACTGCATCTCAGTTTTGTAGACACTGCAGCTCAGTTTTGTGGACCCTGCAGCTCAATTTTGTAGACACTGCAGCTTGGTCGTGTAGACACTACAGCTCAGTTTTGTAGACACTACAGCTCAGTTTTGTGCACACTGCATCTCAGTTTTGTAGACACTGCAGGTCAGTTTTGTGGACACTACAGCTCAATTTTGTAGACACTACAGCTCAATTTTGTAGACACTACAGCTCAGTTTTGTGGACTACAGCTCAGTTTTGTGGACACCGTAAATAATGATGAATGAAATGGCGCTTACCATAAAAACACGCTTCTACAATGATTATCAAGAAGTTTGAGTCAATAGATAGAAAAACCGTGCTCATGGCCACCGTGCAGATGAGGGACTGAGCCAGCCCAGTCAATATCGGGTGTTACCGAGATATGAGTATCAGCCTGGCAGAAACAAACAAGATCTCTACATTATCATCACAGTCAAGTCATGGTCCCAAAACGCTTGATCTAATGTGACTATGAATACAGAAAGACGGAAAAGTTATTGTAGATATTGTCAAGTAATATAATGTGCTCAGAAGAAGCTATCATCAAAGCTTCTTTCAACAGTACGACTGGGTTTCAGAAGCCAAGAGTGAAGCAGTTTATCATTAGAATCGTTACAACCCCTCACTGACACGCGATGTGGGGTCAGAGCACAGCCTCTGGCGCAAGCTCTATTTGCGTATGGTACAAAGAAGGGATATGGCATAAAACCATTTTTATTTAAATTTAAAAATACCTTAATTGAATTCGTTACATGGCTTTAAGAAATGAAATTGCAAAGTTTTATTTTCTTTACTAAAACGGGAGTGTTTTGGTACTTAATGATGTGATCTATTTCATCTCGAGAGATTTTATGGGTATCGGCTCAATTGGGCTACGAAATGGGCAAATGAATTTTCTTTTGGTCTATTCATCAAACATTTCAATTCATTATGCAACACATAGAGACTCTCTCACAAACACAGACTCAAACACTCTCTTTTTCTCGATTTATTTGTATCTCTCTCTCTCTCTCTCTCTCTCTCTCTCTCTCTCTCTCTCTCTCTCTCTCTCTCTATGACAGAGTGTGGTTTCAATGCGGAATTGGAAATAGCCATCAGCATTGCGGAGGAGGGAGGCCGTGGGAGGTGGGGGTGGGGGTGTGAGGGTCTGATATCTCTACATCTCTCTCCTCACATTATTAAAGAAAAAAACAACACGTAAACTGTAAGACTATCGTCCTCACAGAGGGAAATAATCCTTTTGCTAAGAATAAACATCAAGACTGACCATAATTTCACTCTAACGGACATTCCAAATTGAACGCACAGGTTGCAAAACCTGGCTCCTGGGTCCCTCGGATAGTTCAATACACACAGACATTCCTTAATAATGTTTCTCATTAATTCCATGGAAGTGCCTCTAACTGGTTTATTTAAACACACAACGGCCCCAATTAATAGTATAACCTGCAGCCTGTTTTAACAAACTCTGCTACTCATCATTCACTATAAAACATTGATTAACTATCATTAAAATAAATTCTTGCAGACTATTTGGCTGTCTTAACATGAGACCCGAAGATCATAAAAAAATGATAAACTGCAAACATTTGAACAATTCTTTATGAAAGCAAACATAAAAGATTGTGTTAATTGACCCTTGTTAGTTTGTGCTGAAACCCTTGCCAGCCTTAAAGTGTTTAAAAACTTGAGCAACATTCAGAGCATAAAAATAGGGAATAAAAGGTTGAAACTGATAAAACCATTTGTTCTTATCTGAAATCAACTTTAGACATAATTACATCTAACACGGTATGGCCTCAGATATAAATGGCGATTTTTTTTACCATCTCTTAGTGCCTATCAAACGACCTGTGTCTTTCAGGCAATTAATTTGAATGAATTAATTAAACTTGAATGACACTCAAAATGCTGGAGGAAAAAAATCGCCACCCCCCCCCCCTTTCGCCTAAAAAAGGGGGGGGAAGAGAGAGAGAGAGAGAGAGAGAGAGAGAGAGAGAGAGAGAGAGAGAGAGAGAGAGAGAGAGAGAGAGAGAGAGAGAGAGAGAGAGACAGAGAGAGAGACAGAGAGAGAGAGACAGAGAGAGAGAGACAGAGAGACAGAGAGAGAGACAGACAGACACAGAGAGACACAGAGAGAGACAGAGACAGAGACAGAGACAGAGAGAGAGAGAGAGAGAGAGAGAGAGAGAGAGAGAGAGAGAGAGAGACAGAGAGAGAGAGAGAGAGAGAGACAGAGACAGAGACAGAGACAGAGACAGAGAGACAGAGACAGAGAGAGAGAGAGAGAGAGAGAGAGAGAGAGAGAGAGAGAGAGAGAGAGAGAGAGAGAGAGAGAGAGAAAGAGAAAGAGAGAGAGAGAAAGAGAGAGAGAGAGAGACAGACAGACAGATGGACAGACAGAGAGTTTGAATAAGCTTGGTTTTGTAAGCGGGAAAAAATGTTTTTCTTATCCTTTACGTTGACTCAAACCCGGAAACGTGGCGTGATGCTTAAAAAAAAACTGTTTTACCTGTCTTGCAAAAGATAATTATTTGTTTTCAAGGATTGCGATTGTTTCACTACGTAATGAAATTTCTCTTTCGATTTGTTGGATTATAAGAAGTCTTTAAACTAGACAATTTTGATCTTTTTGCATTCGTTAAGATTGAAACCATGTTTGATACCGTGTATTTTTAAACACACAGATAACAATTTCTCTTTTTCTTTTTTTTTCTCAAATGAAATTGAATAAAAAAAAAATATAGGTCGAGAGATGACATACAGAGGTGATAAGAAAAGAAAGAGATGGAGAGAGAGTGATACTGAGCGTGAGAATGAGATAGAAAAGAGAAAAAAAAAAAAGAGTAAGTCAGAAGACAAAGAGAGAGAGAGAGAGAGAGAGAGAGAGAGAGAGAGAGAGAGAGAGAGAGAGAGAGAGAGAGAGAGAGAGAGAGAGAGAGAGAGAGAGAGAGAGAGAGAGAGAGAGAGAGAGAGAGAGAGAGAGAGAGAGAGAGATGATAGTTTTGGCAAGAATAACTGTTCTCCTTGCTGAACGAATTTTTTTTTCCATTTTCGATAAAAATAAAATGACAACCAGTATTGTGGAATAGAATGAGAACTATCCAAAACTAAACTTTTTAGTTTTCGTAGTAATAGCAAAGGAGCTAGGAGAAAAATGATGTCCATCTAACCGAGTATTTTAAAGCACTTATGCACCTCAAATTTGGCATAAAGTTGCAAATTGACCTTAAATAGTAACTCTATTTTTTAAGTGCTTTTGAAAAATTTAAAGCAAAAATATGATTATTATTTTCTTCACAGATAAAGGTGAATGTGGGAAGAACTTCCTGTAAGCACGGCTTGAAGGAGATATCAGGAAAAAAACTAATAGTGCTTACGCAATGTAGGCGGTGGCAGATCTAAAACCATCTGGAATAGATCTAAATGATATAGAATGCGTTCTAAGCAAAGAATCTAAAAACAAATTTCAGGGGCATAGGTTCTAGATCTAGGGCCTAGATATTTACAGCAGCTAGACTCAAATCAAAAGGTCTAGCTAGATCTAGGCTTAGTCTTACTATTGCAAAAGGATTTAAGGTTTAGATCTACATTTTGGTTTTAGGTACTCTAAAAACAAAATGTAGATCTAACTCTTAAATCAGTTATCTAGATTGCACGTAAAGATAGATAGGCATATAACTGGAACAAGTAAGTAAAAGGATAGATATCAAGACCATTTTATAAGCCTTTTTAATACACGCCTTCGCCAGCCCCGTCAAATTGACACATTAGCCATGTTTCGCAGATTGAGTTACGTACCGTAAGCATAAGTCATAACGTAACAAACACGTGGTTTCCCTAGTGACGTGTGCAGATCGGCTTGCGTTGTTTACATCGGAAGCCGCAAGCAAGCGTTAGGCCTAGTCAGTCTGGTCAGCTGTTTAGACCAGTGAAATCTGCTGCTGCTGGTATAACTGTCTCGGATCATGTGATTGTTAGGTAATGTAACTGTGTGAGCATGCAGTGGTAACATACTCTCCACAGAGCGCTTGCACCTGGTCCAGGCTAGTACTCAGTACCGGTAGCATTAGAGCATCGCTGGCAGTCATCATGTAACCCTTACATAACAGTTACATTCTCGATGAGAAAGATAGCAAGTTTGCGAAAAGCTATTATGCCACGTACCGCTGGATGGAAGGAGTTTATGCAAATGATGTCGGTCAGTCTAAAAATATAACGTCGTAGCCTAGCTTAAAGCCCATAAGTCTTTCCTGCGAAACCTCAGAAATATTCCCCTACGTAGAATCTGTCTTTGAGCTCCGGGTAACAGTGACCGTTTTTTCGGTTACACGGTTGTCCTAAGATGGGAAAAAAATTGGAATTGTCACATTGCCGATAGGGATTCTGCATCAAGGGAGCTACAAATATTTCAACCCATTTTAAATTATTTATTTCTTTCATAAACAGAGATTATTTTTCTGTTTGCTACAGAATTTCAGATTTATACAGTATTGGTTAGTATTGTTTTGTTTCGAAATGAAATGTATTATTACGTTCTGCTTGAAATACTAGTTGAAGAGAAGGCAAGGGGGAATTCACTATAGTCATGAACGTAAGAAAAATTTTACAAATTTACATAAAGAAATAGTACAAAAAACTGTTTATTGAAATTTCACTGCAGTTATAGTGCACAGTGTCCAGCTGGGCAGGTCGAGTACTAATTTGAATTAAATCGGGTTAGGGTTAGGGTTAGGCTACTGGTACTGGTAGCCTATATAAGGTAACACCCCCCCCCCACTATTTTACTTAAATAGACTACTGGTAGCCTATATAAGGTCGGTCATAGTTGTTACAAACTTGGGACTTGGGATGAGATTCTTGACCAACACTAGACTGCCCTCAAGTCAAGATGCTCTCTATGTTCTAAACCAAGCAAAAACAGATCACCGGGTAAGGTCCATGTAATTCCTAGGTTTGAGGCTGAAGCATTCTTGCGGTGTTTCTTTCACACTGACCTCATCGAATTATCTTAAATAACGTTTGGAGAATCTGCAGCAGTGTAGAATTATTTTAGTGGAAAGTCTCCTAAATTTTTCGATTTTTTTTATATACAGGGACGTCCTTGTGGTTTGTGCTGACACTCCATCTTGACTTAGGTCCCACTAGGGCCAGCTTTTTAAAGTGGACACTCAAGTAATGTGTCAGTAGAGAGTCAGACTAACTCCTTACTAGTGGTTGACGGTTACAATTGATATGATTGGCAGCATGGTAGTGATACCTCTTTTTCAAGCTCTCTGTTTCACTATAGATAACTAACAAATTTTGTTTTAATTATGAATGGTAAGCCTCTTGAAAAAAATGTAAAAGTAAATAGTTGAGAGAACCAATAGAGTTATGAATTCGCCTATAAATATAGGAAATTTTTACGCTATTTTTTTTCTAGAAAATACAGGTATCTGTGTAATACTAGATCTTTCTCCCACTCTTTCCACTTCGGTACTAGAGAAACGCCTCCAACTCAACTATTTCTTGATCAACTCATGAAAGATTCGTTTAGACCTTCCGAATGCAATAAATTGTAATCGAAATCTTGCCGAACACTTTGGTGAAATAATTCTATCTGACTTACAATCTAAGGTTAATATTTCAGTTGCAGAATGACTTGTCAGCAGCATCCGCCCAATTTTAGAATCGAGTTACGTGCTGGTTGTTTCATTAAATTAGATCAAATTTTTACAAAGTGGCTTTTGAATGAAAGCTTGCTCTTTAAAATCGTATGTTTTACTACGTTAAGCGTATCATGATATTAAAATAGTGGAAGTGAATTGAAGATTATGAATTCTGGAAACAAATGTTGATTCTTTTACCTTCATTTAGATGAAAATAACAAGAGGGCCAAACTCATCCGCAGTAGAATAGTTTTAACAGCTCAACCGGGCTACTTCCTTGTGACTGAAAAAGTTCAAATGTGACATAAGATGTATCAAATACTCGATGGAAACGAACAAGGGCTCAAATTTTTAACTCATCTAAAATAACTATGAATATAAATTATGAAAGCAAAAACCTATTCCACACAGAGAATCAAATAATTACACTCTTACCAAACGAATCTCGCTATGCTTTGTTACGTTAAAAACAGCAATAACTATACTTTCTCTTACCCTTCTGTAGTTCTTTGAAGAGTTAAAATTTGGATCTAGGCAGACTGTAAGCTTTGTTTGTTTGTTTGTTTTTTTTTTGGTATGTATATCGTCTTATCATGTTAAAATGGTTTCTGTATGCGACACATTTTCTAATTTGTCCAAGCCCCATTTATATTAAACGTTATTACGTGGCGAAGTTTGGGCCTACCTTCACCTGGCCCGACTTGCCGCTACCAAGCCGAGTCCTCCGACGAGCTGTTTCTAAGAAAGGTGTAGTTTATTTAGCCGCGAGAGGAAAGGAGAACAACCGAAGCCATCAACGAGATTTTTCATGTCCTTAATGAAACTGTAAATGCTCGATTCTCTCTTAGGGGTGACACATTATGAGATAAAAACTCCCCAGGTATCATCATCTACAATGATTAATGTTCTTCATTGTCGGCTTATAATATTGAAACGACCAACAACTTAAAGATGAACTTGTCGAACGGAAATCGGGAAGAACAAAAGTTGCTGCGCCTCAAGCAGGCTGCAGGGCTGTTGGAAATTGCTCAACTTATCACTGTGTATTATTTTATGACGCTTGAATCCAGTTGTGGACCAAGTGAACTAGAGCACGGGCACACCGTGTCAACGTGGTGTAATATTTGCCTCGCCCATGTTCAAATTTGAATTTTATGTCACGTTGTGTTTTATTTAGCTTTGTAATGTCCCCTTTGGACTTTCTATGTCGCACTTTAAATCTGAAGTAAGTTTTTAACCTCAAACAAAAAAAAAACCCAACTATACAAAGACCTATAAAACTGCCTATAAAAACCTATTACAAACCTATAAAAAGACCTATAAAAACATATAAAAATACCCATAAAAACCTATTAAAAACCTATAAAAAGACTTATAACAAACCTATTTAAAACCTATAAAAAGACCTATAAAAAGACCTATAACAAGCCTATTAAAAACCTATAAAAAGACCTATAAAACATATAAAAATACCTATAAAAACCTATTAAAAACCTATAAAAAGACCTTTGAAAAAACCTATACAAAGACTCCTTTTTTTATAAACGATTCAGCAATAAAAACTGCCAGTCTCCATCGACTCTGTTGCTTATCAAAACCATATAACTTTGACGGTCACACGATCAATAGACAAAATATTCAGCTCAATAATTTTTCTCTTCTAAGGTTAAGCGCATTATCCAACTGTTGGCAGTGATACATAACTCAGTTACGAAGAAAAAATGTGTTAAATTTCCTACTAATAACAAACATAAATAGTTCTGTAGCTGATTATGAAATCAGAATAACAGTAATTCATACCATGTTATTTTTTAAGAGACAAGTTTGATACTCCAGGCATGAAAACTAACAGAGTATTTATGTATACGTATCTAGTGAGTAAAACAACAACAACAACAACAACACCTGATAGTTTCAAGGAAGACAACAATGAGAAAATATAAATCCTTTCTTATCTAATGGTGGAAATTAATAATTACATCCCTTAGACCATTTTAGCATTTTAAAGTGCTCTAAAGTCACTCATACATAACACAATCCAGACTGCGAGACAGACCGCTTATGGGTATCCAGGATTTCTGGTTCGCTTCAAGAGCATCAAGTCGAGGACTTTGCCAGGCTCCAGACATGCCAGGATAGATCTTGCTCTCACACCAGTCACGTTAGAAAAACACTCAGGGAGCCATCCAGAAATATGCGTGTGGTGAGAATATATAGGTAGCATTACAACAAGCCGGCAATTTTGTAAAAAAAAAAAAACAACAAAAAACCACACACACATTAGATCGTAGAAATCTAGTAGAGCTCGAAAGTAAATCACACGTAAGTTTTACTCATGGATTTGGGATAAAGCGGCATTTTTTGAGAAGGTCATTTTCAGTTAATCACGAACAATGTCTTTTTTTTCTTTTTCGTCACTGATAAGATGTTTTACATGATTTATTCTTACATATGTTTCTATGTTTGAGATGTATGATTTGATGAATGAAAGAAAATAATTTCAAACAAAAATGAAGTGACGCGTTGCCACAGGCTCTTTAAAAATTTTACATTTAAGTATAAAAAAAATCTGACAATAGTGTATATGAAATTATGAATATACATGTACTGGCACTATAACTATGAGTCTAATTGTGTGACTGCATTGTATGGTTTCGAGCGGAAAGAAGAGAATACATAAGCCCCTCCTTTGCTGCATGAATTATTCCCTGGCACTAACTCTAGATATATAATTATTCCAACAGTTCATTGCGTGACTATTTTTTAACTCGCAGATCCATTCTGTATGTTTATCCAGATGGTATCGCTCACCTTTTGTCAATATTGCTTCTCTGTTGGAACAGAACTCTAGCTCTCTCTCTCTCTCTCTCTCTCTCTCTCTCTCTCTCTCTCTCTCTCTCTCTCTATATATATATATATATATATATATATATATATATATATATATAGTTTGAAGATAAGGTGGAATAATTGATGAGAGTTCTCAACTGTGGGAGCAATATATAAATATAGAAGATCTTACCTTAAATTTCCATGCATACTACACTTGTGTTTCAAGCGGAGGACACAGCTGTCGCCTGTCCTCCGCTCTCTTCGGGTATGACTGAGGCGTGTTCGTTTGCGCTTGCCGTTCCGACCTTGTGTTGTTTTTTATTTTCGTTTCCGGGCCACTGATAGTTTTGTAGTAAAAGTTTCTTCCGGTGGGGGCACGATGAAAATATTTCCCTTCTTTTGTTGAGGCTTGGTTTTGTGTGTAGAATGAAGTATTTTTCTGCTATGCAAAGGTTGCATCTGTTTGTCGCTGCCGAGTATGTCTGCGCTCTTTCGATTACAGCCCATGATAAGTGGTATTCGGATTTAGATTCTTTAAGTTTCCATATGAATTCACTTAAAGTTGTGGCTGATTTTTTGTGGTTGAGTCGAAAGCTCGACGTGTGCTGATTGTATCTGGTTTTGAACTCATTTTCGTGATTCCTATATAGGTGTCTTGTGTTTTCGAGGGTTTCTGTAAAATATATCCCCCTCTCTAATGTACCCACTATATTATTATAAAAAGGGATATCTAATTTTACTCTAATTTATAAAATTTGATTTATAACTCCTTGCAAAGGACTCAAATTCTATAAAAACAAATTATTTTTATACTTAATTTAAATTAATTATAATCCATAATAAATTTTCTTTTAACTATGTCACAAACATATATTTATAGATTTATGTGACAAAATAAAAACCCAACAATATTTTAGATTTTTAATTTTTATTCTAATGAATTCCCCCCTTCTACATAATACAAAACAAAACAATAAGCCTAAGAAATTACTCTAACTTAATAAATATATTTATGAAGTAAAATTGTAAATTATTCCATGTTATGTTATAACTATATAATCTATATTATTACATTTTAAATTCCATGTCTTCTTCCACGCACAAACCAGTTCTTGTCTGTTCTTGGGTATCCTATCTTCCACACACACACACCAGTTCTTGTCTGTTCCTCGGTTTTGTATTCTATTGTAGACTTGTCTTTGTTTTACAAAGTTGTCTTCAAATCACTTTTTTAACAAATCAATTCAGATGGCCTATTCCTTTTTTACTTCTCAGTATAAGTATAAAACTTTTTCAATTTTTATATATCATACTCATTGTGAGCGGTTTTATTACAATTGAAATCCAGATATTCAGGTTACAATGTTCCTTGTTTTTTTTTTTTTTTAATTCGGAATTGAAATTGTTGTAACAAACCTATGCCAACCACTGCAATAGTTTCACAAAAGATGAAAAATAGGAGATTTTTTTTTTTCTTATTTTATTTTTCCTTTAGTTATTGCGGGTAACCTATTTTTCGGGTAATAATTTTTCCTGCAACAAAATAGGAAAACAGTTTTTAAACTTAGCATCAGCTATTCAATCGATCTATATTAACAATAATCAACACCATGATTTACTAGGTATCATTTAACAAAATTTCTAAAAGGAAATTAATTATTTCTTTAAATCTCAAAATCCTTTATTATTATCTTACTATTTACATCTAAATCTAGATCTTGATCATGACCACCAAATTTCTCACCTCTCCCGATTTAGTTATAATGATCACAAATCTCCTGCCATTCTTCTTTCTTAATGCAATATAAAGAGGACGAACCCTCTTGTTCGTCGTCTTTTATAGCTCCAAGGCCAAAGCTAAGGCTAAGACTAAGGCACACACATTCTCGCTCTCTCACCAAGCCTTTCAGTCCCTCACTGCTTATGAACTTTACTCACAGTTTCTGTTCCACAGTTGCCTTGTAGACCACTCCCCTTTTAAGGCACTGGCCATTGAGTGGGCAAGATTGTTTATCCCTGCAGTTGCAAGTCTTGCCTTGTGATTCCTTTACCTTTGTAGATGCAAGGACTGTTTTATTGTGGTTAGAAATGATGTGTTTCATATTTTGCATGCAGCTGTAGCTTAGCTTTACAGTGCTTTTATTTAATATTTTGTGCAGCTTGTTGTTTGTTGGGAAGCACGTGTGGAGGAGTTTGAAAAACATTTTCCCGATGTTGGTGGCGACATTTACACGGAATGGGGGGTTGAACCAGATAATGTTTCTCTTTCGTATTCTCTTCTTGCTTTTTTCGTCTCTTTTTTCATCGGGTGGTGTATTTATTTCGCCTTATCTTCAAACTATATATAGCTCCAACAAGATTGTTGAGCACTTTAGAGGAATAATGATAACAGATCTAGACCTAAGCCTAAGCCGAAATCCCGACCAACCACTCGAGCAAATAAACCTCGGATACTCTACAAAAAATATACCAACATGCAGTGAAAAGCAATATATCAAATCGTTAATAAACAGAACAGAACAATTCGTCAAAAACGTCCGGTGGAAGGCTTTCTCCTTTCTCAATCCTGGCTTGAACATGATCAGTTGCTCTTGTTTATCTGTTAATTTCACTCGCTACATGGAATCTCACCGGCACTGCTTACTGATTAAGTTCCTAAAGTAAGGTAAATACTGCAAGAATGACCGGAAAAATCGGAGCTCACCCCAGCATTCTGTCCTTGACAAAGAATATTGAGAGTTTGCATGGTCGGTGTCAGTAGCGAAAACGAAGACCTAAGGAAAGAAATTCATCGCCGTGGTCTAAATATAACTCTAATTTTAACTAATGAAACCCGTAAGCGATGGGCTTCGAAGAAACCTTGAAAATTGCCCTGGCGGCGGAATCAGTTGCATCATCTTAAATGTCTACATGTAGTTTGGTGGTGGCAGGCTCTGCGTGTTACTACCTTAAATGTCTACAGTGTAGGTTGGTGGTGGCAGGCTCTGCGTGTTACTACCTTAAATGTCTATAGTGTAGGTTGGTGGTGGCAAGCTCAGTATGTTACTATCTGAAATGTCTACAGTGTAGTTTGGTGGTGGCAAGCTCTGCGTATTACCATCGTGGACGTCTACAGTGTAGATTGGTCGTGGCAAGCTTTACATGTTTTATTTTTTTTTTCTGAACTCGAATTGTTGCAAGAAGAAAAAAAAAAAACGTATCTTTATCTATGAGGCTTTTACTATTGATTGAAAACATCAATCATGAACAAGAGGACGAACAATAAAAAAAAAAAAAATCAATAGTGATCAAACAAACGTAGCCGTAAAAGAACAACAACAACCCACATTCACATATCGTATATAAATTCTTAACGGCTTGCTTTCTCGAGAGACAATCATAGAGATAACAACGACATAATCGCTCTACTATCGCCCGCAATGAACACAATTTGGAAAAAAATCATTTCAACGTGACTTGGCACATTTTTTCCAAGTCGAACGAAGGGAGTCTTATGCATGATAGTGTCGAGTTCCATCTTTGTTGTGTGATTTCAAAAAACAGCTAGCTAGGTAGATAAGATGTAAACTAACGTCAAGTCTTATGGGACTTGTGTTTCTCAACTTCCAAAGATGCATAACTGCATGCAGAGCACATTTCTACTCACGAGTCAAATCGAGAAGCAAATGTATCAAAGCCTTTCTCATACACGCAAGGCCACACCTGGCTTGGCGGGCATTCGATTTTTGAGCCTCCGTTTCGAAAATTGAATGTAATCGACAAGATTATAGAATCTTTCTCTATTGTTTAGAAGTTAGAATCGAAGAATTGATTAAAAACTACATGTCTAAAGAATAATGCATAATCAAAGAAAACAGAACAAGTAAATCGAACGATAGGGCATCGACAGTATACGGTAACCTGAAAAGCATGGGAGGAAAAAGGTTTTGATTTCTATGCTTCTGATTCAAATTACCCTCTGTTATATGAGCCGAATGCCTATCATAGTTAACTATCACCTTTTTTTGCTTACTTATGCCATCTATATTAGCTTCCTTTTTCCTCTGTGAACCTGCTTTCTCATACCGCGATATACTGTAAATTTTATGGTACCGCCAACGTAAAAGGCGAGAGAGAAACGAGGTAAGATAGTAAAACCCAATAAAAAAGGAGCAGCTTTTTTTTCGAAACCGAAAGCAACCACTACGTGTACATCAGTGTTACAGCCCACGTTGTTTTTGTCTTGATAGCATAAACGTACCGCACTCTCAGGTGTTTCATATCAATACAAAGATCTCCACCCCTGGCATTTTTTCCATCTAAAATCATTTTGCCAACACCCAGTATATAGTTTCAGGAGAGAACTCGATCTACATCTTGTTCCTAGTGGAGAGGTAAAACTGCTAGAAGACCCTTACCAGCATGCGGTGACAGTTTTAATCAAACGTTCTAACGTGCACATTTCTTCAGTACTGGAAGTAAAATGTGATAAATAAGTGCTTTATGGTGGAATTCGGTTTTATTTTTCAAATAAGACAGCTAGGGTCAAATTTATGGATGTCACAAGGATAGGCCGTATCTATTAATCTCTCGATATCTTTGATCATATAAGAATGAATTACAAAAGCAAGAGGTGTAACTCTCATTGATTTTAAAGGAAGGAAGAGGAATAAGCGCTTAACGCATTCAATCTGAGGAAAAAAAAACAGAGAGAGAGAACAGAGAGAGAGAGAGAAAGAGAGAGAGAGAGAGAGAGAGAGAGAGAGAGAGAGAGAGAGAGAGAGAGAGAGAGAGAGAGAGAGAGAGAGAGAGAGAGAGGGAGAGAGAGAGATTTTCGGGGAGAGTAACGCGCTCCAACCAATACCGAAGTTAAAATTATCCATTCTATCAATCTATAAAATACAGTAAAAAATACATTATATGTATGGAAGTATTAGTTTTCTGTCCGCGGAACTTAGGAAGAACATTACAATTGTATCGAAGATCTTCATCGAAGTTTCAAGAACAGCCATGCAGAGCCCCCACCCCCCCCCCATTCCCCCCCCCCCCCTCGCGGAACTTAGGAAGAATAATACAATTGTATCGAAAATCTTCATCAAGGTGTCAACAACAGTCATGTTGAGCTCTTCCCTCCTCCTCCCCCCCCCCCCCCTCTCTTTTTTTCCAATTCCGTTATGTTTACCGTTTCTTGATATCCGCAGGCCTGAGATTCTGCCGGGTTGAGGGATTTATCAAAAGTGATCGATTGCGAGGAAATTAATCAAAGTATAGGGAAGACCAGAGAAGAGTACTAGAGGTTTTTGACTGATGTTAGATGATCAGGCTTACTGGCTCTCGAAATGCGGTGGTCGATTATAAGGGCAGTAATAGGGGTCTAAAAAACAGCAATGCAACGTTTTATTGTTCAGGCCTAAAGGCGGCAAGTAGCGTGGTCACCTCAAAAGTCACCGAGGCTCTAAAGGTCACGTCAAGCCTTAGAAATGGGTTGGTTAGGTCAGATCGGACCTCAATACCAGTTAGCCCAAGCCAGGTTTTGAATCTCCGGACCCTTTTATAGTTAGCCGGAAACTCTATCGGCTGAGCGATCTGGTACAATGATTTTAGAGGTTTTCTATTTTTAAACCAAATCTGAGAAATGTTTATTATATACGGTAGTAGATACAAAGAATTAAAAAGTAATAAAACTATATTTTTTTCTCTCTAATATTTAATATCATCAAAACTTATTTTATGCCACAAAAAGCAATCTATTAAATTTTCTGCCCTTAACTGAATTTACCTCATGTTCGTAACAACTGTACAACTCTTGGCATACAAAATACGAATATGACATACAATTGTAAAGAAATCTTAAGATTCCAGGTCATTTTAGAGGCACTTAAGTTATACAGAAAAAATATTCACCCTTTTGACCAGAGAATGCCATTTGTGACTCTGAGTACCATCCACAATCGACTGATAGAGATACCCAAAACCATGGGCAAAAACTCAATGACGGGGCAGGGGTCGATAGTGAGTGACCTCGCACTAAAGCTAAGTAACGCTAGAATAAAACCTGTGTATTTTTTGTGTCGCATAGCTAATTGATAGGTTGAAAAAAATCATTTTTTTTGTGTAAATTTCATTTTTTTTTAATTTGTCAAAAGGAGGGTTGTAGAAGAGCCTAAAAACAATTTTAAGCTCTGCAGGTGAGAGCTTAGGCTTCGCCAGAAGTTGAAAAATAAGATACAGGATTATATTGGAGTTCTTCATGAATTTATGGTGGTGATAAAAGCCTGGATGACACTATCAATGTGCTTTACTAACATTGGAGAAGAGATTGGGTGTGTCAAGGTGGTTTAGTTTCTTCAACTTATACGCGATGGGCGTACTAAAACCTATTCAGCAAATAATCCCCAAAGGGCATAATCGCTTTTAAGATATGACATATAACTATTTCATTATAAGATCACATAGATAACGGATAATAAGGTATAGAATTAATCTTACTTTGCGGAGAATGCTGTTATCTTTTCTGTGGAGAAAGATGACAAAAGGAAAACTAGCTGCCTGGGTTTCGCTTGGTTTGCCTGTCTGCTTTCTGCATGGTCTCCCTCCCCCCTCTCTCTCTCTCTCTCCCTCTCTCTCTCTCTTTCTTTCTCGCTCTCCCTTTCTCTCTCTCTCAATCCAATCTCTTTCACACACACACAAAACCTAATGCGGCATGGGTCTTTTCTTCCAATTCCTAAATGAATCCTACTTTTTTATTATAACAATTTTGTCTCTAACAAACTGGATGGATTATGAGATATGAGTCATATGTCATTTAATGGCACTAGATACCGACTATTAAAGATTAATAAGTCTTGATCATCACATTTTCTCTGATATTTCATAACATCTTCCTTTCTTTTGTTGTTAAAACTGTAAATAACTTTTGGGATACAAAATACAACATGGCATACGATCAACTATTGCTACAAAAAAATGTAAGATTTCGTACTAATTTTGAAAACTTTTTTTTACACACAATAATATTTCCCACGTATGTAAACAAACATAGACATTTGAGGATACTGAGAGACAAATCCTCCTGCACAATCGATCACGTGATCTATGAGCAAAATGTTGGATCCTCTACCTGATAATATCTTGAGTTCAGTTGAGACAGGTCGAAGTTGTCTGTGGAGGATGGCGATGGAGAGATATAATACTGATCCAGTCGGCGCCTTTTGAATGTTTTGATCGCGAAGTAAATTTGGCAACACATTTTAAGGCTAAAATTATGTTCTAAATACAAAGAGACTATAGAAGTAGCCGGAATAATTTTTAGTTGGTAATAATATCTTCAGAAAATTGCAAGGGAATGTCCTAGACTGGTTACATTTCTCGCCAAAAGAACAAAATCTGACTTGCTTCAACATTAACATTCATCCAGTCTTTATATTATTCATCTTGTAAATCACACTCCAAGAGATACATGTATCTTTCTGTGAGAGGAAAACCATTGACTTTTCTCTTACAAACAGATGTAAATGGTCTTTTCCAGATTCATTGTATGTGAAGGTCACTGGAAATTAATTAACAAAACTTTAAAATCACTCGTTCGACAGAGAGTCTTATCTTTCCTCTACGCAGACAAAGGTGAGCAGAAGGACACAAGACACATCATAAAAGAAATTTCCATCCTATATATATATATATATATATATATATATATATATATATATATATATGTATGTGTGTATGTATGTATGTATGTATGTATGTATGTATGTATGTATGTATGCCCTGGCTGGGGGATCTGTACACAACCAGGTTCTTCGCGTCTGTGAGTCTCCAGTAATCACTGTCTCAGGCTTCGTACAGGGTGAGCTGGCGGTCTGCGTCGTTGTAGAAGTCATACATCACGAACTCCACGGCTTCAAAGGCTTGGGAGGTGAAGCTGGGAGGAGTACATGCGGCTTGCTGAGCGGAGCCGCCCACCACGGACACGGCGACCAAAACTACGCAGGGGAACACATGGTGCTGAGTAGTGCGGTGTGGTGCCTTGTGGCAGAGCTCTGGGAATATCCGAGGGTAGATTCTGTCTGCTTTGATAGCAGGTCCAAACCGATGAGGGCTTTATAACCCGGTCTGTTTGCAGTTGTTCATCCAAAAAAAATGTAGTGCCTTTTTTTTTACCGTTGCCTCTCACACTTTCAATCTTATCTTTTCAATTCCAACCAGAAATTACGGAGGCGTTTTAATATTGAGCAGTTTAACGATAAGAGAAAAACAAAGATACTGGCGAGTAGAGAACAAAACAACATTCTTAAACATTCACACATATCACTGACATAATAAATAAAAATACTTAAGCTCCTTTGCCCACACAGAGTATGCATTCTTTATCTAAGGCAATTAAAAATCATAACCTTCAAAATAGTGCAAGCCTTTGATTTCTTTTCCGTGATTCTACAATTACTTTATATAACACCGCTTTTCCGTTGGCGTTTGTTGTTGCATTTTTCAGTAAGTAAAGCAAGATTTAGTCTTCCATCGAAATAATATAATTATCCTGGAGGATAAAGTGTCCCTTTACCTTTCTCCTATTGCAACGATACATACACACACACATATATGTATATATATATATATATATATATATATATATATATGCATATATAATTATTTTCATGTCGTTACCTTTTAGGAAGCCTCTCTCTCTCTCTCTCTCTCTCTCTCTCTCTCTCTCTCTCTCTCTCTTTCTATCTTTCTTTTTCTATTCAATTCTGTTAATAGCTCACTCTCTCTGTCTCCCTATATGTGAGTCCCTATTTCTTCCTTTTTCGCGTTGTTTCCCGTCCACGCACTCTTCATCTTTGTTTCTTTTCTTTTCTTTCTGTCTCTTTCGCTTATATCTCTCTCTTTCTATCTTATTTTCGCCTCTTCTCTCATTTTTGAATATTTTCTTTTATCTTTGTGTCCGTTTCTAACTCAGCCTATCAATCCGTCTTCCTCTGTAACTGTGTCTCAGTATTTCTTTTTATCTCTTTCTTGTCTTCCCATTTCATTCTCTCTCTCTCTCTCTCTCTCTCTCTCTCTCTCTCTCTCTTTACCCCTCTCTCTACCGCTCTCCCTCTCCCTCTTTCTTTCTCTTTCTCTCTCTCCCTCTCAATGATCTTGACTTTTGTACAACTCTTTCTAAATAAGTAAGTTTTTTCCCCCTCATGTTTGTTCTATCTCTAATTCTTTAATGAACAAGCGTCAATGTACACGGTCTGTCTATCATGCTATGTCTTGTGCTCCATTTTTTTAATGACCAGTTGTTTCTGCTGATGTTTCTGTACTTATGTGCTTTCTATCCTCTTCCGAAGTTAGTGACTTTCACCTCTAATTTCTCTCTTCGCAACATGTGGGTATTTCAGAAAAAAATGAAAAAATAAGGAGCCATGGAATGAGTATGAATGAACCCAACAAATTGATACTTTTATAGCCTACATTTTTTCCCACTACCATCCAAATGGCTACAACTGGCGTGCATAATACGAATCCCTTTGCTCCAACAGTTTATTGTCGTTGTATAGT
Source organism: Elysia crispata (assembly GCA_033675545.1). Taxonomy (NCBI): domain Eukaryota; kingdom Metazoa; phylum Mollusca; class Gastropoda; family Plakobranchidae; genus Elysia; species Elysia crispata. The sequence goes on along the minus strand of JAWDGP010002121.1, from coordinate 12,808 downwards.
AAAATGATTTAGATCGGTATACTAAATTCGTTTGATATCTATGTGCGTTCAACATCTCTCTCTCTCTCTCTTTCTCTCTCTCTTCTCTTTCTCACTGTCTTTTTTATTCTTCTATCTTTGTCTCTGTCTCTTTCTCTTTCTATGGCAATATATAGCTCTCTCTAACTGTTTCAACATTGCTTACTTTTCTCTCTCTGTCTCTGTCTCTGTCTCTCTCTCTCTGTGTCTGTCTGAGAGAGACACACACACACAGAGAGAGAGAGAGAGAGAGAGAGAGAGAGAGAGAGAGAGAGAGAGAGAGAGAGAGAGAGAGTAGATTAGGAAGAACCAGAAAAATAAGAAGGAAATTGAGACATATATTTAGAGTGAAAGGAAATAGGTTAACACAGGCACATACTTAAGAAGAGAAAAATATTCCAAAAAACAGACAAACAAAAGAAAAGGCCAAAGATTGAGAGAGTGCAGACTAAGTACTAGAGAGAAAAGGAGGAAATAGCGTGAGAGAGTATCAATGAATCCAACAACTTAATACTTATGCCTCTATGTACGAGTTTCGCATAATAAGGGAAACAATCCACAGAACTCCTGCCAGTGTACAAAACCATTTTCATTTTGACTTCCCCTGACTGGTTTCGTTCCAAGATGGCCACTTGCTTGTTTATTCGAAGTGGATAAAACTTTACAAAACATTATTTTCTGACAAGGTAAAAATCAAAATCAAACTCAGGGGGAGGAAATAAGCAGCTTCATTGTTAGCCTAATTTAGATCTAGCCAAAACAGAGCTATCCAGATTATACGTTAGATCTCTAAGTCTAAAATGTATGGACAAGTTTTATGCAAATCCAATATGAATAATACATAGACTACAGAATCAATGCCAAGTTGTGGGTATTTTTTTACCCTTACACTCAACTCGCATTGACATTTGAAGTGATTTTTTTCTGTTAGATTACAATGTGCTGAGTATTGGCCGCAAATAAATAGTTTTTGAAATATATGACTTTTTATTTTGGATTTTTCCTTCTTTCTTAACATATTTAAGCGTATTGATTTACTCGAGGTAGGTGCCTTTTAGAAAAGATACAATCTTGAAGTTAATGTCGATAAAACAGAATATACAATACTGGACAGAAATGAAAAAAGCTGGAAAAACACTAAAAAAGTCGGAACCCTAATTGGAGACACAGAGGATGTACAGAGAAGAAAGCAACTGTCCACCGCAGCCCTAGCCAAATTACAGAACGTGTGGGTAAGAGGCGACAAACTTAAGAAGAAAACAAAACTGAAGCTGTATAGAGCACTTGTCAAATCTGTCTTAACTTACAATTGTTCTACGTGGGCACTAACACAAGCTGAAGAAAAGAAATTGGATGCGTTTCACAGAAAACAGCTGAAGCGGGTTGTTGGGATAAGATACCCAGTAAAGATAACAAACAAGGCTCTCTACAAGCAATGCAATGAACGCCCGCTTTCACTGTATGTTTTGGAAAACAGATGGCGTTTGTTCGGACATATACTGCGACGCGACAGAGAAATCCCAGCCAATAAAGCCATGGAAGGATTCTTTATCCCACAAGGGGACAAATACAGGGGAAGACCAATCACTACCTTGCCAGTGGTGTTGAACAACGACGTGTCCCGATTAGAAAGTAATACTTATGGTCTTAAAACCTTCAAAGACATTGAAAACCTGAAAAAGATCGCAGAACAGAGGGATCAGTGGAGGATACTATGCACAGGAATACAAAAGGCAGCCGAGGCGTTGCAGTCTGACGACTACGATGCGGAACGGCGATAAGTCAAGTAAGTCAGGTGCCTTTTTGCATGTTAATTACTTCCGTCTTTCACGCATGCGTATTACTTTCTTTTTAGTTACTCTTTGCGCATGCCCAACGTCTTACAATTACCCATGCGCATGCGCAATTAAAGGCGCGTCTTTTGTTCATCGCGTCTTTTGTCTCATTTCATTGTCATTACTCATTAGGCTCAACAGCTGATGTGTTTTGATCGTGATCGTGATTTTCTTCATGGCTGCTTGTGATAAGTGTTCTTTTGATTATTTTCAAGTCATTGCTGAATTTTATAATAACGACGCTAAGTCATTAGCATTTTTTCGATCTCATAGTGTTTTACCATGAGAAATAATTTGTCCACATTGTTTTTCTAACTGTAATTACCGTGAGGATCAACGTGGTTGGCGCTGTAGGAAGTCTAATGTTGTTCCTAAATCTAAGAAGCGACGGTTTTGTGGTTTTTCTGTTTCCGATTATAAAGGAACATAGTGATAGTGATACGGAGGTGTTCGAAGTAGCAGAGACGGAGTAAAGGTAAGAGCTGTATTTTTTATTATTATTTTCTTTTTTACTGTGTGCTGTTTCTTGTCTTCCCGGTTCATCTTGACCTGGATTTGATCGTATTATCAAGTGAAAGTCGCTTCATTCTTGTCGGGGGTGGGGGGGGGGGGGTGTTGAGGGGGTCTCATTATTTAGATATTTATTCTTTTTTTTTGGGGGGGGCGGGGGGGTTGGGGAGGTTTTATTTATTTATCTTGTTAACGTTCCATAAAATTGGGCCTTCATAGAGTTGCGTAATCGGGACTACTTTCACTTACAATACGATCACGGTCAAGGTCGACCGGAAAGACAAGAAACAGCACTCTGGTCAGTGTGGGTGTAATAGTAAAAATTTACCAAGTTGTGTAGCAGGCGGATCCTAGGTTATTCTGGAAGTTTTGACATACTCTAGACATAGGTCTCTGCGCTGCCATTACCCCAATGGTCTTACACAGTTTGAGAACTGACCGCTACAGTGCAATCTTTGATAGGGCTAGACAAAATTATAGCATCACAGCTTTTAAGATGTACACATAGATCTGTAGCGCATGAGCTGAACATTCCCACCTGCGTCGTTTAGATTATGGTAATACCGCAGTGTTGAGGTTCTGGTTTGATTCATGTAAACAAATCATGCCACAAATGGCCAGATTTTTATTAAAAATAGCCAAAACAAGTTCAAAATTGTGTACGGAAATGCCCCTACTGAAGAAGTTATCCTTAGATTTTTGCAAGATAGTAATTTGATTAGATCAGTGCCTCCATTCTAATATGCAGTGAAAATCTGGCCAGTTTATAGTATCCACCATGGCTACACTGTCAACATAGAACCAGGACTGCAACACTGTAGCATTACCTAGATTATTATCCCAGAATTTATTATAATGCAGAATGTGAGTGGCTGCTTTAGCACCCCTTTTCTTGGTTAGCAGCCCAGAATCATTAATTGATCTCTAATTTTTTGAACATCAAAAGCATCTTGACTCTAATTTTAAAGCTAACAAAGTTAAAAGTGAGTGAGATAGCTTTCCTATCAACTTCAGTAGAACCATGAATGTTTAAAAGACAAAGCTAATAAAGATGAAAGAAACTATACTGGGGAAACAAGCAGAACTGTTCTCATTTGACTTAAGTTGAGTTTTTCATTTAATCCGTATCTGTATGTATAGAAAAAAAATAACAATAAAATAATGCACCATCTTTTATCTAGAAACTAAATTCTTATTTTGTTTGTTTGTAAAGTAACAGTAAATATACCTAGCAAATTTACGCTGATATTTTTAAATTTGAGTTTTGGAATTGTATATGAGAGAAAACCATATTGTTTCAAGTTTTATAATAAAGCTGCTGACATTATTAAAAAACGTAAGCCGGTCATATCGAGCATGTTCCATCCAAAGATTATCCTTCAGTTAACGTGGAGAAACCATGAAATGTAAGTTTATAACTGACAATAAGAGAAATCACCTAATATGTGTAAAGGATGTGTACTAGGTATAGATCTATCCTGTGTTTTTTTTTCAGTTTCCATAGATATAGTTTTCTGCCTTTTTTCACCCCTAATATATTTGATAATTGTAACAAATAATTCTGATTTTATTCTCATAGTCTTATTCATTCTACTCGTAATCTTATTCTTTCCAATGAAATCATTATAGAGATTATTATGTTTCTTAACATGTCTGACTTGTGAGATACTTCTATCAAAGGCTTTGTTTAATAACCTAATTCAGGTGGGAGATGTACCGGACGTTTTCATCACTGCAGTGATGCAAACCAAAGACAAAACAAGAGCAGAGCGTCTCCACGTGGCTAGAAATGATGGAAACAATTACATTCAGGTATTTTACTTCTTGCTGCAATATTTTTCCTTCACCCGGACATAATTTACTATATAGTTCAGACTAGCTATGCTAAAATTCAATGTTCAGGAAAGTTATGTTGACTTACAAAAGAAAAATGAAGAACTTCAATGAATGATGGTGACAAAACTGATTTCTTAATTTGTGTTGCAGTAGCACTCTTGCTGAAACAGATCTTGACAGTGAAGAGAATAGAGTGTGTTGCAATGGCTTAATGATACTTTGTAAAATTGTGATTATTTTTATTATTATACATCCTTCTGTATAAAAAATGTAGTCATTTTTGCACAATGTATTTACATACCTAATGAATAAAAAAGGATTCTAAACCATTTGGAAATGCTTTCTCCTCTCTAATCAGGGACAGGGGGTTTAAAGATTGCATTATATGTGACTTGTAATATAGCATGATTTATTATTTTGCAGATTATTTTAAATATGGCAATATACTATTTATTATCATCAACATTAGGGGACCTCTAGGAAATCCAAGGTTTTTTTTTCTTTTATATTATTTTTCTGACGTGCTTTTTTAAAGCAGGGCTGTGAGGCCATGATTGATAAGATTACTTTCTTTTCTCTCTCTTTTCTTTACAGTGTTGCATTTTGCACAACACTGATGGACAGCACTGGGTCCCTGATCTCTTGGAGAACACCATACTCTGTAGATCTGAAAAGTTTCCTGTATAAGATCCTTTCCTCAAGATGCTCAGTTTCACACAATACGAATGGACATCACTCAGTCCCTCATATCTTGGCGCAAACCATCTATGGCGAACTTCATGAAATTTTTGACAGGTAATTAACTGTGTGGAATTTGTTGATATGAGGGTTCAAATCTGTTTTGATTGATATACTATACAGATGAAAAGCTATTTAGTTTGATACACAAATTAAAATCTATATTGTTTGATACACAGATTGAAATCTATTTTCTTTGATGCACAGATTGAAATCCATTTTGTTTGATACATAGATTGAACTCTATTTTGTTTGATACACAGATTAAAATCAATTTTGATTGTCAAGATAAGCATTTTAAAAATTGTATGACAACTTAAAAGTTTAAACATTTGTCTCCAGCCAGAATGAGCAAGACGTCAAGAATTTAATGCCAGTTTATATAATTATAGATGCAACTTTTTACCAACTGGAAAGAGGGCTGGATTATTGTGCTTGACTTTTTTTTTGCGCTTCTTTATCTCCCTAATCCAGTCCTGAGAGTCTAACTATGTAGGAGACCCAGAATGAGCTTCTGCCGAGCCACACTTATGGCGTCTTGTCCAGAGGAGATCTGGTCCACATTATAAGCCTCACCCACCAACAGCTGCAGGACCTTCACACTGAGCACTATCACCCTAGTAATGCCAAGTTTTGGGTTTGGTTTGATCTTTTTTTTTCTCTTATTGTCACAGTCTGAAAAAGCTTCAGATAATTTCCCTATACATTTGTCTCGATCTGGAAAGTTTCAGACAATATTCGTATACATCTCCTAATTTTTGACTCATTGAGCATCAAACAAGATACATAATAACCACAGGTAATAACTTATCAAGATATTCCAAAGTTATGTAAATTCAATCATTTCCATCTTTTTAGTTACTAGTGAAAACATGACAGAAATGAGATGATTTCAAAATCTTGTGGCATCTTCTTCAGAAATAGAGTAAAGGATTGGGAGGTAGGGAATAGAATCTTCTAAGCAGTTATGTCCATTGAAGATTTTTGAACCACAGTGAAAGAAATAGAAAATCAACTGAGATGGATGAGCACATGCTTGCAAAGTGATCAATCAGAGCATCGAACAACGAAGGAGGAGGAGAGACTTACAGAAAACGAGATGATTAGAATAACATAGTGGAATGGACAGTTTAAAGCTTAAGCCCTTTGTAGTAGGGAAAACAAAAAAGGACATACATGTAGTAGGGTTGTTAACCTGTAACCCTTTAGTTCACTAAATAACTAACCTCCAACTGCCTGCAGTAACCTGATAATATGATGTGATTAACTTTTTTTTTCATATTTTTTTCCAATATTTGTTTCTTCCACGAGACATGTCTGACTTGTGAGATACTTTTATCATAGCCTTTGTTTAATAAACTAATTCAGGTGGAAGAAGTACCTGACGTTTTTACCCCAGCAGTGGTACTAACCCAAGACGAGACAGGAGCAAAAGCATCTCCACATGGCTAGAGGTGGTAGAAACAATTACACTCAGGTATTTTACTTCTTGTTTTTCCTTCATCCAAACAGAATGCACAATGTAGTTCAAACCAGCTATGCTAAAATTCAATCTTCAGGAAAGTTATGTTGACTTGAAAAAGGAAAATGAAGAACTTCAATGAATTAACTTGATTTCTTTTCTTTTTGTGCTGTATTGCTAACAACAGATCTTGACAGTGAAGAGAATAGAGTTTGTTGGAATGACTTAATGATACTCTCTAAAATGTTTATGATTATATCCTCTCTTTAAAAAAATTTGATCATTTTTGCACAATGAATAGATGAGGATTCTAAACCTTACACAAAAGGAGATGATTAGAATAACATAGTGGAATGGACAGTTTAAAGTTGAAGCCCTTTGAAATACAGAAAACAAAGAGGCAAGAGATGGTAGAAACAGTTACATTCAGGTATTTTCTTCTTGCTGCAATTATTTGTCTTTCAGCCAAACAGAATGAACGATAGAGTTCTAACCAACTATACTAAACTTCAATGTTCAGGAAAGTTATGTTGACTTGAAAAAGAAAATCATTATTATTATTATTATTATTATTATTATTATTATTATTATTATTATTATTATTATTATTATTATTATTATTATTATTATTATTATTATTATTATTATTATTATTATTATTATTATTATTATTATTATTATTATTATTATTATTATTATTATAATTATTATTATTATTATTATTATTATTATTATTATTATTATTATTATTATTATTATTATTATTATTATTATTATTATTATTATTATTATTATTATTATTATTATTATTATTATTATTATTATTATTATTATTATACTGCTATGAAACCCACACACTCAGGGGCTATGCTCAGTAAGTTTTTGTTCCAGTTCTTTTCTTCTCTTGCACCTGAAACACAAAAAAGGTTTGAGTTTTTACTGCTGGCTCGTGTTAATGGATAACCTGCAAGAACAAGGCTTTTGGATTAAATCCAGCAGAATTTGCAAACTCGAAATCTCTAGATCATTACTGGTGGATGAGTTAAGGGTGTCTTCTTTTCAGTTGGTGTTTGCTCCCAAAGTGTTAGAGTTCAATGTGCAAAAAGGTGTATGATCACGTTTTTTGTTAACAGGCTATATCAAACAGCATATACACAAAAAAAATTCTGAATGTCTAATGCATTAAGATGTGGATTATACATAATACATATTTTATAAACTAAAACTAGTCGGTCATATTTATAAACTGAAGGAGGAGAAAAAAAAACCCATTAGTATTAGTTTTGCTTTATGAGTCTACCAGAAAGACAAAGAAAATGCCTATTTATCACAAAGTCAAAATGTGTGAAATAATTTGAATATATTGAAACATATGCATATAAGTGAGCCTGCTATGAAATTTAAATTTAAGATACCCACACTTGGTTTTACAACAAACCAAGATTTTTGTTTTGTTTGTTTGTTTGTTTTTTTTTTTTTTTTTTTGTTTTTTTTTTTTTTTTGGGGGGGGGTTTTGTCGGAATTAATGAAAATTTCTCTTGATTTAAAAATGCAAGAGTTAATCCTGTTTCATCTAATGTAAGTGGAAGGTGCAAAAGTGAAAAGACTAACTTGAACTTGGTCTATTTAGAATGCCCAAGGTATTTTGTGCATTATTTATCGGTTAAGCTGCTTAGTGATCCAAATTGTAAACCTGTTTGTTTTATTCTAATCTATCAACTATTCTCCTTCCTTTTTTTTCAATCTGAAACAGTTAAAGCTTTAGCAATTTTGATGTCCAGAATATTTTTGCTCAGAGATGTTAGGTCGGATCATAGTTTTTGGTCATTCATCTTCTGTAAAATTTATGGAGAGCAGGTAAATATAAAAAAATTGAATGCAGTGAAACAGATTTAAGCTGCCAGACAGATTATTTTCTGAAAAAAAACTTTCATTATTGGATAAAGTAAAAATTCATAAGCTATAAAATGCATGATGCATATCATTCAGGAGTATCAGATATCAGAAAAAATATGGTTTGAGAGATGAAGAATTTGTTTCTCATTACATAAGCTGTACCTCTTTTAGAATCAAATGGTAGTGTTTTGCAAATATCACCTTTGGAGCTTTGGAAGTTTTCTTTCTTTGAATAAAAATGGGTTACTTTGATTTTAATTACCTTAAAGTATGTATGCAGATGTATTGCAACACAAATTTTAAATCAGTATAGTCTTTGTGAAAATAAACTTAACGCTTTATTTTTCGGCAGAGAGAAAGGTGGATCCTACAGGAGAGGTGCGCTAATGACCAGGTTTGTTTATTATTTTTTCTTCTACTGCAACCCACAAAGTGTTGGTACATTGGATGTGTTGCAGGCAGTGTGCCGTGAATGGGGAGCTTTCAGTGAAAGATGTGGAGGAAGCAAAACTAGGAGTCTTTCTAAAGGTTCATTTGTTTACCATGCATTTTAATAGGGTAATTTTATATTATTCTCTTAGAGTTCTTCTAGCTTTTTTTTTTTTTCTAACAAGGATTAAGGGTGGTTGACAATCACCGAAATCCTAAGTCAATTTGTATTTTCTCTAGTCCCTCTGTCCGTGTAAGTCCACAATGTGTACCCTGCTTCTCTGACAGAAAGTATTGTTTGCTTGGTCATGAATATTTATTATATTACATAAACAAGACTCAAAGACAAAAAATATTCAATCAGTTCTCTCTACGAAATGTGATGCATTCAATGTGGAAACACTCAGTGTGTTTGAAGACTGTCATAATTGCATAATATATTATAATACAACTGTATCAACAATGGGAATTGTTGTGAGATAGGTTTTGTAAAAAAAGGCAATTCAAGTGTTTTTTTTTTGTTTTTTTTTGTTTTTCTAATTTTTGTTTTGTTTTGTTTTAATAGAGGAAGGACACTTTGAAGCAAGAAGCTGTGGTTTTTAGTTCATCAAGTGTTTACTTATTTCTTTTTTACATCTTTGTCATTCTTTATATTTATATTTTTTTATTTATTTATATTTTCTTTTAAATATTATCTTAATTATTTTTATTATTATTTTTATTGTTTCTTGATATTTTTATAATATGCTTCATTTAATGGATTTTTTGCACAATAAAATCATACAATACTTAATTCAAGTCATGTTCTTTTCTTTTCAGATTAGCTGTGACTAATAAACCATCTGTCATGGATTGATCTGCCAGTGGGCTCAAGAACTACCTGGGCAACATAAAGAGGGAGGCAGAGATATCCCAAGTCTTTCCTGAAGTAAGTAACTACTACCCAGCCAGCCAGCATTTTTGCATCATTTTCAATTTGCTTTACTATTAATACTTTTATTGTTATTATCATCATCATCATCGTCATTATTATTATTATGATTATTATTATTATTATTATTATTATTATTATTATTATTATTATTATTATTATTATTATTATTATTATTATTATTATTATTATTATTGTCATTGTTATTTTTCAATTGATGATGACTTGTTCCAACAAAGTTAACTGTATTAAAATCAGAGCAAAAAGAGTTATCTCGGGTTGATAACAGTTTTACTGTTATATTTCTACAAGGCAGGTGCTATGAACAAATTCACATTATCTCAAACCTGTTCAAGCTGAGTTATCAGCAGAGATTGCCTTGAAAGAAACAAAACTAATCAACACAAAATTTGTCCTTTACCACTTAGTCATCTCTCTCTGGAATTAGTTTTCACCTGCTAAATTGTCATTTTTTTCTTCTTTTATTTCAACATTGTTGTTTGCTGCTAGGAATGGAACAATGATTGTTTAGTAATTTAATCTCTCAATCTTGTATCTCCTTTTCTTAAAATATTATTTTGGATCGATACCCCATCTTTTTTGTGTAGCAGGTAGATGCTCTTCAAGAAAATTCTCCGTATCAGTTTGATCATACGGAATTGTCAAAGAGATGCCATCCTTAGATTATTAAAAGATTTCCATGCTTTAGTTTCTTGGACCTTTGCAAAAAGTATTTTTTTTTGTATTCTTTTATCACAAATACTTATGTGGATGTTATTCCACTATAATATAGGGATTTTCTTGTGTAAAACATTCAAAGGGCTATGTAATGGTCTTTTTCTCCCTTAGTGTATTATATAATTGACAGTAAAAATCATCATCATTATTATTATTATTATTATTATTATTATTATTATTATTATTATTATTATTATTATTATTATTATTATTATTATTATTATTATTATTATTATTATTATTATTATTATTATTATTATGATTTCTATTATTATTATTATTATTATTATTATTATTATTATTATTATTATTATTATTATTGTTATTATAATAATTAAATCTAGATAATAATGTACCTGTATATAATAATCAATAGGGATATCTAAATTTTATCTAATTTAGAAAATAATGTTTAATTCCTTGCAAAGGACCCAAAGTTTCTTAAAATAATTATTTATACTTAATTAAGATTTAAATCCTAATCCATAATAAACTTTTAATTATAACGTCACAAACACATATATATTTATATATATATATATATATATATATATATATATATATATAGTGATATGACAAAATAAAAATCAAACAATATTTTAGATTTTTAATATTTATTCTAATGAATTCCCCCCTTCTACTTAATACAAAACAAAACAATAAGTTTAAGAAACTACTCATATTATAAATATATCTATTTAGTGAGATTGTAAATTATTTTTTTTATACTATTACATTTTAACTCTTGGTGATCCTTCCTTTCTTTTTACATTTTTCACATTCCATATCGTCTTCTTCCATACACACACAAGTTCTTGTCTGTCCTTGAGTCTCCTATCTCCCTTCGCTGTATCTGTTCCTCCGTTATCTTTATCTTTAATATTCTTTCGATGACTTGACTTTATTGGTTTTTATAAAATTGTCTTATAGTTCACAGAATAGAATTTCTAGTCTCAACCAATTAGTTCTGGTGGATGATTTTTATTTGATTTCTTTTCAATGTTCCTTTCACTTAACATATGGAATTGAAGTAGAAAACTGTTTCAATTTTTCTATATCACAGTTATCGTGAGTAATATTTTCATTACAATGAAATCAGGATATTTAGTTGATAATGTTTCTTTCCCATTTAGGATTTGAAATTGACGTAGCAAACTGCCTCTTCTTTATGTCACAGTTATTGCGTCAATATTTTCATAAAAAAAAAAAAATTAAAATTGGGAGAGTTAAGTTATGTTTTTTTTTTACTTTGAATGTAATATTGGAAATAGCAAACTGTTTTTATTTTTTCCTTTTTTTTTCGGTTATTGCGGGTAAAATTTTTTCTGCAACAGAATAGGAAAACATAGTTTTTAAGTCAGCATCAGCGATTCAATCGTTAATTTATTTCAATAATAGTCAACAATATCACGATTTACTAGATTTCATGTTCACTCAAAAAAAAAATTATCATTCAATAAAATTTCTTAAAGGAAATTGTTTAATTATTCCTTTAAATCTCTAAATCCTTTATTCCTTTATTATTATTATACTATGTACATTATTATTAATTTAAATCTAGATCTTGATCCTGATCACAAAATTTCTCACCTCTCCTGACTCATTTATTAAAATGTCAGATATCCTGCCATCTTTCTCTCATAAAAGTGCAATGAAAAAGAGGACGAACCCTCGTGTGTTTTAGTATTTACAGTGCTAAGGTTAAGCTTGCCTACATTCATACTGTCTTGCCTTCCTTCTCAGCCTTCCAGCCTCTCTCTCACAGCTCGTGAACTTTCTGGCTTGACACACATTTTATGCTATGTTAACCTCACTCACACACCCCTATATCTCCCTACAAAATTACACAATTTCGATTTAATTTTATTCTAATAGTAGCAAAGTATATAGTGGATATACATATAGCAGTTCCTAGGTTCTTAAATTATGATTATGAAGCCTTGTGGGTCGTTCCTCATCGCAGTCAGCGAAGCATACATCTGTGTAAGATCCCCAGTGTGAGATAAGTAGTACTAGTGGCAGAGCTGCACCGGCGGTTCACCCAGACAAAGAGAAACGTGATGGAGAAAAGAAAATTCTTTTAAGCATTTGTTGATTTAAATGATAATCAATGTGACATTTCTCCCCCCACACACACCCGAAAAAACAACTACACCTTATTGTATTTTTTTTTAGATCCAAAGCACTAGAATCTGCTCAGAACATCACTAATGCAGTTTTCTGTTCCCTTAATGGGCTCAACTTTAAATGCAAAAGGCTGCAGAGATAATGCATAACGGAGCAATCTTGCGTTCTTTGTTCTATTCATTTTTCTAAAATCAATGCACAAACGAATAACTCCATCTGGTTTCGCTACAACTGTAATAAGGCTACAATATGGACTACTAGACGGTCTAATAATATCTTGTTCTGGCA
>JAWDGP010002119.1:35000-40608 GCA_033675545.1 Elysia crispata | reverse complement strand
TTGCCCATCACGTCTTGGCCGACGTTGGTGTACGCGTCCACGATTATCTTGCGGAACGCCCTGCTCTCTGAGGAGCTGGCGGCTCTTGGAGGTTAGTGCCAGGCCACGTGAGGGAAGCGTAGAGGCTCTCCAGCAGAAACGTCTAGAATAGAGACAGGCAGAAATAAACAAAAAAAAAAACAAAACAAAAAAAAAAAACTAACAAAAATAGGAAGGGATCAATAGAATATAGTCAAGCGTTTAGATCAAAGCCTTGGTCGGACAAAAAAAATAGTTATAACATATTGAGTAAGGTTACATGGCTAGGTTTGTGGCGAATTACTTTTTATTTGTTTAAAACAAGAGTATTAGGCAATACCCAAAAACTGAAAAAATAAAGCGACAGAGATTGAAAAATTAGTTGTATAACTATAAAAAAAATTTTTTTTGTGCTCAAGATCGTCCTAGATAGACTTAACAAAAACTCAATGTTAGATGAAAGAACTATTTCTTAACTTCTCAAAAATATTTTCTTTTTTTTTACCTGCCAGCTCTATGTGAACAGAAAAGACGAAGATAAATACATTTAAGTTGATGAAAAAGATGGAGATCGAGATCTCGAAGAGACTCAACTTTGCGAGAATAAACCGGGTGAGGACGATTCCTTCACCAAAGTTAATCCCGGAATGACTAAATCTTTTTAATTCTCTAATGCAGATTCCTTTATTATTTTAAACCAGATCCACTTTATTTTACATAGTATAGATAAAGCCGTATAGAGAAACCCATAAATTACACGTTGGTTTTTCTTTAATCTAACTATCCTACCCTATTGAAAAATATAACAGCCAATGACCGATAGAGGGGAATTATGCATAAAAAAATCCCTAATGCTGGAGGGGAGAAAAGACAAACTAAATGACATTCAGAGAAGACCTTTTTCATAACAATCTTTCAATATTTCCTCTCCAGCATCTGTATGCAGCAAGATAATCGCTGACAAACCAATGAGTTAAAAGCCCAAAAAGAATCGAAGAGGCACCTCCATATAAAAAAATCGGCCTTAAAGTATACGTAAACGACTTCTGAGTATTTGTTTAAATCGACATACAAATGTGTACTAAGCTGTTGTATGAAGACTCAGATGTGTAAAAAAACATCTTCAAGTATCAGGATTTTAAAAATTATGGTCTTTAGAAACATATTCAGACTTTTATTATTGTTAATCTTGCTGGAAAAGATATTTTTATCCTGAAGTGCCTGTGCTTGTTGATGAGATGGACGGTAAATTGACAAGATCCTCTGTCATAAACACAGCTTAATAAAAGTATTGGATTTAGGTCTCTGTTCCCGGCCATCTGACCCCGGCTTGCTGTTTGCATTAATCCTTCTCGTGGGTTCTGGTGGTTTTTTTTTTTTTTTTTTTTGATCACTCTGGCTCTAGGTTAGATCCTGCCACATATTTAAATCAAACGACTCTCTCTCTCTCTATCTCTCTCTCTATCTCTCTCTCTCTCTCTCTCTCTCTCTCTCCCTCTCTATCTCTCTCTCTCTATCTCTCTTTCTATCTCTCTCTCTCTATCTCTCTCTGTCTCTCTCTCTATATCTCTCTCTCTATCTCTCTCTCTGTCTCTCTCTCTCTCTCTATCTCTATCTCTCTGTCTCTCTATCTCTCTCTCTCTCTCTCTCTCTCTCTCTCTCTCTCTCCCTCTCTCTAACATGGAGTAATAGGCGCCTGTGTCACTCAGTGGTGTGTAACCTCACATGTTATAATGTATCTTTGTCAATGAGGCGAGGCTCGCTGGCTGAAACCATTCCGCTTTACAGCAGACAGCAGCCAAAATCCGTCTAATGAGCGACCATAAGGAACTTGAAGTTGTATCGACGTGTCAAAATATCACAAGATTTGAAAATTGATCATTGTCTTATAGGAGCATTGTGGTTAAGAAAACGATGGTGAGGCATTAAATAAAGTATACTGGTGAGGACTGCATTAGACTGAGTGACACTATGTCAGAAAATAGAGGACCTAAAAGAGAGGGCAAAGATTAGTTGGCACGTTGTGTGTTGTCGCTAGCGACCTCAGCACTAAGGATGTAGTAGTTATAGAGATGGATAGCATAATATAACATTAGGTTGGGTACTACCTCTGCTGTAACAAGATCGCAAAATTGTTGAAAGGAAGAAAAACGCACTCACACAGACACAGGCACCCAAAATCACAACAAATAAATAGCTCAAGCGGACAAACGCGTTGGATTATCATCAATGATTGAGTAGGATGAGGTTTCAAGGGCCTCGTGGGAAATGCATTCTGCACTGCTATCCTGAAGTAACGAGCTAGCTACACAATTTCTTGCAGAGATAACTATTGGTCCAGACACCTACTTCAACTTTCATTTCGTTTCGCCCGAGGAGGGCATTGGGGACTTTGGCACTTGCAGGCAAATATCCAAGATATTGGAACGCTGTCCATAGTTTCTTGACAAGATCTGGAAAGCTGACGCAGGCCTGATAACAAGAAAGATCACATTAATAACACAAACACAAGCTTATAATGGTGCTGGGATTTTATGTTCATGTTCATAAAGGAATATGTGATGTAAGAATAAATGGGATAAACCTCGATTTATCACACTGTGCTTGTGTGAGCTGCGTCAAAGTGTAGTCTTTCAAGGTATTATATTAACATTTGTGAGATTCGAAGTGGTGTAACATCAAGGTATTATATTAACATTTGTGAGATTCGAATTTGTGTAACTTAACACCTCCTATGGCGAACTTACTTTGTGAAACTGGAAAAAAGTTCATAGATTGGAAACAAATAATACAGATTTATGGACTCGGTTATTACTTATTTTTCTGATCGCACCTCTTTTAGTAGCTTCTGGGATGTTCGAAAGAGAAAGCGATCTAGCGAGCAATTGGTAGGGAGGGAAAGTGCGTGAGAAAGAGAAAGAAAGAAAGAAATAGAGAGAGAAAGAGAGAGAGATGGACAAAGAGAGAGAGATGGAGAGACAGAGACAGAGAGAGAGAGAGATGGAGAGAGAGATGGCGAGAGAAACAGAGAGAGAGAGAGAGAGACAGACAGACAGACAGACAGACAGACAGACAGACAGACAGAGACAGAGAGAGACAGAGAGGTTGGGCCAAACACAACATTTCAAGAGAACTGCCGCGGAGGGAGTGACCTCTCACCCTAGCAGCTGGGATGGCCTTCCAGCGGGCAAAGTTCTCCTGAACCAGGACACGGATGCGCCTCTGCGACCACTGGCGGTATTTCAGCGGTGCCATGCTGAGGGCGAGATTGGACAGACTGCCCAGGCCTCTTTTTGCTTGATTGATCAGCGCCCAACTGTAGTTGCTCATATGCAAAATGCACCTTTGATGAGGAATAGAAAGGGAAGAAGACTTGATCGGCTGTTTTCAGGATAGCGCTCCTAGGAGCAATGTTTTGATTGAATGATTGGTTGTTGCATTGACCTGCTTTGATTTGAGATGACACGAATATTGAAATGGACACCTGAAATGGTTCATTGCGAGTTCAACAGGGAGAAAAGTTGTAATGTCACATGCACATAACTGGTTCCAAACATTATTTACTTCTCATCGTAGTTCAACAGAAAAAAAAAATGGCTCAAGTCATTTAACGACTTTGGACAATCTTGCCCTTATTGGGCATGTGGGGAGAGGAAACTAGATGAATGACCAAATAAGCCGGCCTAGAGGGGATAAAATCTGGTCTCTCTTGTTCTCTGTATAGATGCAGCCGAGACATCACTTGTTATTTGTTTAAATTTAGCTTTAGTTCATTAACTTGGATAGTCGGCGGGTGGGGGAGGTGTGAGTGCGGGGGCGGAGGTATGTGAGTGGGGTTGGTTGAGGTGTTGGAGAGGGGGCGAGCTCTACATATTTTCTACAGATTCTATAGATTCTACAAAGCTTTGTCAATTCACTCCAGTATGTAGCCCGCTGCATCATCTTTTCACTTTTCTTTGTCTCTGGCGAGATTTCATAGGCCTGTGTTAAAGATCCTGAAATAGACGAGTTGATTTCTCCTCACTAATCGAGATTGGGTCTTACTGCCTCACACATCTCTTGGTTCTCATACTAAATAGTTTATAGTATGTGTGCTGATTGTGGCGCTACTTCCAATATTTTCTAGAATGTGCGCATATGTATCATTTACATATTTCTCTTTTATTCATGGGATTTCTTCAAACATGGAAATATGTTCTGTGAAGTCAAATACCTGTTCTTAATGTATGAATCCAATGCAGGTGTAGATTATACTAATTTGACTTTTTATGCCAGGTCTTGAGTTTGGTTTCATCAAAGATTTTCTCTATCCTATTTTTGACCAGACGTTAAAATTTCGTAGCTGTGAGTAAGCAAGCTTATGATGTGCAATCCTTTCAAATGTTCTCTTCTTTTCACTTTATGCCTCTTTTTATATTTAATAATTTCATTTGGATTATATTCAAGCGTCTTTTTTTTTCAACAATTGCATTATCAAGATCTTCATAGAATATAACTATTTTGAGATCCATATGTGTATTGAGGAAGGTGCATGTACCTGGATGTAATAATCGCATTCAGATTGTTCTTTTGGAGCTTAAACCCCATTGTTCACTCCAGCCCTTGCATATCTGCAGTCAATGGTGGCCGAGCTTAAACGCAGGACTGGTTTTCACTCCATCTCTTGCATGTTGGCAGTCAATGATGGCCGAGCTTAAACTCAGGTTTTTACTCCAACTCTTGCATGTTGGCAGTCAATGATGGCCGAGCTTAAACTCAGGTTTTTACTCCAACTCTTGCATGTTGGCAGTCAATGATGGCCGAGCTTAAACTCCCCTGTTTACTCCAGCTCTTCCAATTCAGATGAAAGGTTCTTTGACAATATTTATCTGTCGCAAGAGCAGCGCAAGGCACAGTACACGAATCCGGTTGAAACAAAAAAAAAAAAAAAAACAAACATCTGCATAAACGCTGGACTAATAAATGGTGCGAAATTAATAAAAAATTTTGAAATGCTTAAATTAAACACACAAGGGGCAATGTTCTCTTCTGGTCTTCTTTCTTTCACTTCACATTCTGTGCCTCGCAACCAACCCTGTATCTGGGGCCTTAAAGATATTCTCAAAGTTGATTGAGGTTGTCAGAATGCTTACTTCTGATCAACAGAAATAAAAAGGGGGGAGGAGAGAGAGAAAATGAGAAATAAGAAAGAGAGTTATAGGGAGAGAGATAGAGAGAGAGAGAGAGAGAGAGAGAGAGAGAGAGAGAGAGAGAGAGAGAGAGAGAGAGAGAGAGAGAGAGACAGAGACAGAGACAGACAGACAGACAGACAGACAGACAGACAGACAGACAGACAGACAAACAGAGAGAGAGAGAGAGAGAGAGAGAGACAGACAGACAGACAGACAGACAGACAGACAGACAGACAGACAGACAGACAGACAGAAAAACGAGCAGGCAGAAGGAGGGATGGAATAAAGATGATTGCGATCTGTTCCTAAAAGCGCGGATATGATTAATGTCCCTAATTCAAAGTTGGCTTTCGCTAGCCGTGAAAACCTGTAAACTTGTCAAGCATCGAGGCCTACCTCGTGTCAGCCTCGAAAGTCTC
>JAWDGP010002119.1:15000-30000 GCA_033675545.1 Elysia crispata | reverse complement strand
TAAAACACCTGTTTAAACTTGGGGACAGAGAATCATAAATATGCTTGCAATAAATTGGAATAATAAAAAAAAAAAAACCATAAGAAAACGAATTTCTTACAACTGACATGAGGATCAGAAATACAAAAGAAAGCAGTGTATCAAGTGGATTACTCGAGCAGAAAAAAATACTTCAGACCGGTATTAACAGCGGTAAACGACAGCTTGACACCTCAACACCATTCTCTGGCACTGGAAAGAGAGCAAGGACTGCAAATCCATTCAGAGACTCAATCGCCGATCTGCGCTGTAGATAAAAACATTATACAGGCAGTGAGGAGGTGCGCGTGTCCGATCCTCGGCTGGGTCACGTGGTTGTTGAAACGGGTTCAATCCAACCTGACCCAGTCCTGGCGCGTGTCCGATCCCCGGTTGGGTCACGTGGTTGTTGAAACGGGTTCAATCCAACCTGACCCAGTCCTGGCACATGTCCGATCCTCGGCTGGGTCACGTGGTTGTTGAAACGGGTTCAATCCAACCTGACCCAGTCCTGGCGCGTGTCCGATCCCCGGTTGGGTCACGTGGTTGTTCAAACGGGTTCAATCCAACCTGACCCAGTCCTGGCTCAACGCCTTTATATAGGACGGCTGGGGAAACTTCAGAGACGTAAAACTGATAGAATAGTGATCCCAGTGGTGCTGACGAGTCGAAATGCTAATCATCATGTTAGGATGATCACGTGCCGCTAAAAGATTCTATACACACAAGCATAACACAGAAAAATTAGATACCTGGATGTAACTATGTGTTGGCTACTTTAAGGAAAAAACAAACAATAAAAATTAAAACATGTTTCTTAATTGCCATGTTAATTACAGCATGGACAAAATTAAGCTGGCTTTACCATGGTTAAAGGTGGAACCATTCTCATCCGTATGGAGTAAGGAGAATTGTGTAAAATACCTTTTGAAATACTACACAGCCTTGGATGGATTTCAACGAGAGCCTCATATATATATATATATATATATATATATATATATATATATATATACTTATATATAAAGACCGAAAGCTAAACAACTAAACCTCCCAGCCCACAGAAAAAAGACGCATTTTGCTTAAGTTTGCGAGTGCAAGTGCCGTACCTGCGTCTAATATTTAAGATATTTTCACTTGCAGCTTCTGAAACCATTATCTAAATTAACTTACATGTATTCGAACCGACGAACATGCATTTAATTATAATTTTAGAAATAAGTTTCCTCTGGACGATTGCAGTCTTACGACACTTCAGCACTCATTTTACTTTGAAAATATACATCGAACGGTGAAAATACCATACATGACATTGACAAGATTACGCAACCTCCCCCCCAAAAAAAAAAAAAAAAAAAAAGAAAAAAAGAAAAAAGAAAAAAATTAATTAATTAATTAATAAACTTGATTCCCACAAGATATATGAAAATGATATAATCAATTTGTAAAATTGATCACTTATTTATAACCTGATACATAGAGTTAGGTTGTACGATTGAAGGATTGCATTTTAGAAAATGAGATAAGAAAAATCATCGCTTCCTTACTCGCCCATTTTTTCTTCTGAACAACATTTCACGTGCGTTGCTTCTCTTACAAAGGCGCCAGTAGCGTAATAAGCTGACAGCATTTTGTTTACAACCTAACAGCGGTATAAGCATAACTGTCAGGCAGCAGACAAGCCAACGCTGAGGTCTGTCTGTGTCGACGCAGAGTTTCCATGTCACCGTCCCCACATCACTACACGCGGACCAGGATAGACTCCAGCTATGGTCTGCTGGCGTCCTTACCATTTCTACCGTTCTCGTATTGGTTGATCCTCTCACATAAACCATCTTCCTTCAAACTTTCTGAATTTCCATCTTTAGGTTGAGAGGACTTAAACGTCTCGTATAAATAATTCAGTTTAATAATAAGAATACAATCATAGATTGTCAAATAGCCAGTGATAGCTTTGAGTGTCTAAAGAATTGAGCTGTGTATGAAAAAATATTTATATTTCTTTTTTGGTGAACGTCCAACATAATCCTTATTTTTCTTCAGTATTTTTAGTGTAAGCTTTTGGTACAATCAACTTACGGGTATACATCCCAACCTGGTACACATGATGGACCAAGGCGACCATGACCGCACCAAACACGTTCGCCTTGACCCATCTCCTGCTGATCACAACCAGGCAGCACCAAAACCACCGCATCCTGGTAAACGACAAAAAAAAAAAAAAAAAAAAAAGAAAAATATCAACTGGTCACGGTGATAAAATCCTTAGTGGTAACACTATTGGAGGTGGACGTCACGCTAGTGGTAGTGACAGCTGGCGAGGACGGTTATGATGATAATGATGATAATTAGGATGCTTATGGTGATGATGTTTGTGATAATTATGATGATGATGATGATGATGATGATGATGATAAAGCTGCTGCTGCTGCTGCTGTTGATGATATCGGTGATAATGATGATGATTGTTAGAATAACTCCGATGAATAGTGAAAACTATTTTACCGCTGAAATGATTTTGTTAGAGAGGCGGAAGCGATGGAGGTAAAGTAAATGTGAAAAGTTCGATGCCACTATTGGTTCTAAACAAACTAAGAATAACTGTTACCGGGATTAGGCTTAAACGCTTCTGATCCGCCACAAATATTGCTCTAGATTGTACAGTTTTACTCCCAACTCATGAGCCCAATCAAAGCGGTTCTGCTATGCCTCTAAAACTTCTCAAAGTACTTTCGACCCTCTCCGGCTTGATGGGCAATAACCCTTTGATTGTTTCAAGCCAGTAACTATGTATTATAAAGAGAGTTGTCATCGTGATCTTTCATGCTATAATTGTGTGTCACAAACACAGAGCCTCTAAAGGCATTTCCAGACCCTAACAATCCAATACCACTAGCTCAACAACGACATAAGATACCGAAACAAACATGGTAGGTATATAAGCTTTAAATCAGATAGCATCCTAAAAATAGAGTCATCTCTAATTGGGGTTGCTTGCTCCTAGACAAGCAGAAAGAGCTTAGCCTTTGTTCCGCATCCCGGCAAACTTGACCGGTTCACGATATATTTGGATGTCGAAGGCATTCAGAGGCACACCTTCAGCGCAATAGAAGAAACACCTTGGACATTTGGACGCATTTTTTGATTATCCAGAGCTGAAATAATTATACTACGCACCAGACATTAAGATTTGTTCTCACAACTTTATATCAAATATTCAAAGATTCGTATTCATGAGTTTGGTTCAGCAATATGAAAGAACTTCGAGTGTCAATTTTTAGCTTTATTCAAAAGTGCCTTTCTCTGAAAACGCAATCTCTCAGTTATAAAGTTTTCCTTCCTTTCACAAGCCATCATGGCCGTTAAGCCATCTTTGCCAACGATGATAACTCTCTATCTCTTTTTTTTTTACAATATATTTGCCCTGCCCAATTATACACACTGTAATAAAAAATCTTTTTAAGCTGTAATTGTCTGATGAAAAGTCCCAAATGATAACTTGTTTTTTTTCTGAGCCAGGAAATTGGTCCACTTTAACTGTTTCAACCTTTGTTGCTTGCTTATTTCCCAGATAAAGGAGAACAGCTATTTTTCATCTTTCGGATTTAACTTAAATATCATTATAAAAAGCTCATTTTCAGCAAACAAAAAGTCCCTATTGGTTTACTGTCTTACGATAATTTAAAGCTGCCCAATTATTCGTTCTTATATGGTAATGAGCGTTTAAAGGAAGAATTAAATATTTTAAGATGAAGAAAAGTCGGTAATCGAAAAGAAAATGAGCTGCTGTGACATGACAGTTACCCAAAAATTTCATTTAAAGTTCGGATGAAAAAAAACCCAAAACAAATAAGAAGATAAGAATCGAAAGTAATATGAAAGCAGCTATAGGAGTAAGTGCAACAAAAAAAAAGTAGCATTAAGAAGCACAATAATGATCACAAACAAAAGAGAGAGAGAGAGAGAGAGAGAGAGAGAGAGAGAGAGAGAGAGAGAGAGAGAGAGAGAGAGAGAGAGAGAGAGAGAGGAAGAGAGAGAGAAAGAGAGAAAGAGGAAGAGAGAGAAAACAGAAGGAGACAGCGAGAGAAAGAGAGGGACGGAGAAAGACACAGCGGGAGAGCAAAAGAGAGAGAAGAGAGAGACAGAGAGAGAAGAGGGAGAGAGAGAGGGTGAGGAAGGGGTAGGAAGAGGGGGAGAGTGAGAGGGAAAGGGGGAGATCCACAGATAGATAGATAGATAGAGAGAGAGATAGAGACATAGAGAGAGAGAGATAAAGAAAGGGAGAAAGAAAGAGAGAGAGAGACAAACAGACATAGAGAAAGAGAGAGTGAGTGAGAGAGAGACATAGAGAGGGAGAGACATAGAGAGAGAGAGAGAGAGAGAGAGAGAGAGAGAGAGAGAGAGAGAGAGAGAGAGAGAGAGAGAGAGAGAGAGAGAGAGAGAGAGAGAGAGCAGTTACACTCACATCACTCACTCCGATAATAATTATTATTGACTTTCACCTACCATGCTGTTGTCCCCAAGTCGTGACTGTGGAAGTGTGATACACGGTTTATGTCCCACGAATCACACTTAACCATTATCTCGGTAGAAAACTGAAAAAACCATCGAGTTACAGACTAGAGTAATCTTTGCTACCCTTGATGGCGCAATACATACAGAATAAGTCGATATGCAGATAAATGTTGCCATGCATAGAAAGATGAAAGAACAAGATTGTAAGTAATTCTTCATTTAAAAAGAGCCGCTATACGTTGAAATTTACATTTATTGAATGTATTATCTTATTAATCCATAAGTACTTTAAAATATGCTTGGGTGTAATAGTCCATAAATGTTGAAGTAACATATCTATTTATTCTTCCTCCAAAAAGTGCGTATTACCCGCACAAAAACAATCAGACAAAGAACAAAACACATTTTGCATAAAACCAATTAAAATTTGAATCGCTTAGGATCAGCTTGTTAGTATGAACAAGTAAACGACTAGGCCAATATCTTAATATTTTATGTTAATTTTATTTTAATATTTCTTTTTGCCCTTACGGATTTTTCGCTCCTATGGAAAGCTTGCAATAGTAACACTGTAGCAGGTATATTATTTGACGTACCGTAATAGGATAACATGAAACTTTCGCAGCAGCAGAAGAAAAAAATATAAAAAATATTGTCATAAACAAAATCTTTATTAGATTATTGCTCTTAATAAAATCAGTTTACTTTACTCAGAGAAATTTCAGTAACCCTATTTCTTAAAGACGCTAAGATTTAAAAAATGCTGATTCAAGTACTATCTCATTTTGATAACTCTTTAAGAATTTTTATGTAAGTGAAAAAAAAACCCCTTGATTTTCTCCTCTGTGAGAATTAAAATATGTGATGTGATGAACAATAACACTGACTCATGTTTCTCTAACAAACCGCTCTTAATCCAGATATTTTCGCCCTTTATATCGAAAGCGCATTATAGACATATGCGGTTCCGCCCTGGAACATATTATTATTTATACAAAATGAATGGTGAGTAGTATAGTTTATAATCATAGTTCCAGGTTTTACTGGCATCCAAGGATTTATTAACTATATGGTGATTCTTTTTCGGGTTTCATCTTTAGATTCCGTTTTATGGAGCTTTATATTATATTTCTACGAATGTCTGAGGCCCGTATTAGTTCAACCACTTTCGGACGATAGCAAGCTGAACTTTCGGCACGGATTTACCTTGTACCCATATGTTCCTACACATGTGATAGTGTAGATCTAAGTTTTAAAAAATAACGGAAACACTTTCCATTTATTAGTAGAACTTAATATTTGTATCGATTAAATGATCAGATCAGTCAATTTTACAGCACACGGTTATAACCATTAAGTACCGTTTACATAGATGTAGCAACAAATTTGATTTAAAAAAAGAAAAGCAAAACATAAATTATGTCACTGATTTCCCATTGATCAAAATGAACTAAAAAAGGCCAAATTTTGAGCTAGATTTGGTTTGGTGAAAATCGTATTTGGCACAAAAATGAATTACAAATTATTTCTTTGATGCCGAGGATCAAGTAAGCTCCAGATGTTAGTGTATTGACTTACCGACAAAAGCGCCCGTAAAATAATTATAGTTTGTATTTAGCAATTTTCAGTTTTATTTATAAAATTTGCTGCTAAGAGTGATATCAAGACAAAAATAAGTACTTTTCATGAATTTTGATGATCTTTTCGATCTAGATCTAAGAGATTCAGGAACTAGAGAAAATTGATTTTAAAACAAAAGAAAGTACCGGTAGTCTTAAAATAAATGAATGCATTACTGAAAGGTGCGAAATATCTTTTGGTTCGGAAATTTCGATATTCATGATGAATTCCAATTTTCAACATTGACTTAAATTAGTGCCATTTTCAGCGCGGATAACATACAATGGTTAATTTGGAATGACTGGCTGAAAACCCCTTTCTACATACGGGGGCCTGGTGTCGATTTGCCGTGGCTGGGATGCGTGTGTTTATTTAAAGAGGCTTATAAATGGTCTTGATATCTCTCTTTTTACTTGCATGATCCAAATAAAATTATATGCTTTTACCTGTTGATCTTCATCAAGAACCTACATATCAAGATAATTCTAATTCTAAAAACAAAATTTAGATGTAGAGCGTAATTCCTTGTGTATTAAAAAGATCAAAACAAACGCTGTGTTCGTTTCACATTAAAAATAAACACAGATTTGTACGGTGCAGATATAAATTAGATATAGATCTAGATCAATCTAGAAATCTAAATTTTGATCTAATATTCTAACTGAGAATATGGCTAACCTCCTAGATCTAGTTTCGAGTCCAAATTATTCCAACCGCCACGGGATTTAAAAATTAAAACAAACGTTGTGTTCGTTTCGCATTAAAAACAAACAAAGATTTTGTACAGCTAATTAAAATGTCTACCTAACTCAATGGTTTGTCTCGCATGTTTAATATGGTTTAAATAGGGTTTCAAAATATCGTTTGGTAAATCCAAAAAATAACTTTGGGATTTAAAAATATGCCCACGTAAAATCGTCTAGGGCTGCTTTTCCATATTTTTTTTTTTATTTTATTGGCGGCCCATAAAAACCACGTGACCTATTACACGTTTCATTTTACGATCTTTATAAATATTATGATGTTATTTTATAAATATAAATATATAAAGAAACATCTCATTTTACTTTATTAAAGTGAAAAACTGAAAAATAGCAAGGGCACAGAACTAATGGTCAACCGTCGAAACATTGAGTGTGCACAGATCAACATCTTTATCAACAGGAATGAACTCAAGCATAGGTATCAGTTCTAATACGTGGGTACTTTAATATAAAATGATGGACGCAACAACTCTGAAATTGCATCAAGAATAGCGCAAGCAAAAAAGAATATTCAGAGAATGAAATCAATACTAGCAAATAAACACATATCGAGTTACTCAAGAAGAAATGCCTTGGAGTGCTACATTGAATCCATTCTGACGCACGGATGTGAGGCCTGGACAATTTCAAATCAGTTTCAAAAGAAACTGGAGGCAACAGAAATTTGGTTCCTTCGGAAAATGCTACGAATATCATGGACTGCAAAAAAATCAAACGAAACAGTGTTAGGAGAGGCTGACACAACAAGATCACTCATAAATAGAATACGTAAACGCTAAGCAACCTTATTTGGCCAAATGATGAGAAAAGAGAAACTAGAACACCTCGCGACAACTGGAATGATCGATGGAAAGCGCAGTAGAGAAAAAAAGCGAGAATAATTAGAGATGGACGAACAAAGTGGCTCAAAGTAGGAAGAGTGACAGAAGGACTGAAAACGGCGAGGGATAGAGATGAGTGGGAGGTCATGATCGCCTAAGCCACAGAGCACGACATCCAATTGATTGACGATTATCTACATTATAAAAGGCTACTTTGATTTCTTACCCCGCGATCTCCTCTAAAGCTACAATATGTACAGTGATGAAGTTTACTGAATTCTGATCTGCTACGATCAGTTTCTCACGCGGTATAAAAAAAAGTTAGATGAAAGTTAAGGATTAAAGCTAAAAGTGCTTTAGAAATTTCATTATATCTTCTATTGAAATTTATTCATCACCGTTTTTGTTTTTTCTTTTGCCAAATTTTTTATGAAGAACCAAACAACATTTTGAAGACTATTCTCAGAGCTTTACAATTTTTAAAGCTGATACCACGTTTGAAACAAATTATTGTTCTTGTATATAAAGAAACATGTTATTTTACTCTAATAAAGGGAAAAACTCCAAAAATTTTAGAATTAGATAAAGTTTTACTTACTCCAGCCGAATTGAAAAAAGTGTCACTGAAATGGTGCCGCTCTGCGCAGGAAAACAGTAGTGATTTGATTGGTCTGCATTTCAAGTGCTGTCATCGCCGCGTGTTTTGTTACATAGCGGCAGTTGCCAATGTAAACACTTCTGCTTCTTTTCCGCGAGCCGTACTTATAGACTGTTAAGATCTAAGATATCGATCAAACTCACTAATTGTCAACAAGGAATCGTAGAAATGTTCAATTTAAGCCATTTTATTAACTTGCCAATCTTATTTTGGCTTGCCTGAGTGATCCAGATTGTGACTATATCTAGAATTATTGTAAGCTTTAACAATCCAGGGTGAATCAATAAATTTAAAAAAATTACTTTGTGCTAGAGAGCACTTTTTCACCACATCAGGTCGCGCACTATCGTTCATCACCACCATAATATGGTCTCGGGGGAAAGATAAAGTAAAAACACGGCTGCTTGAAAGATTGCACCCAAATTTAGTTTACTCTTTTGCTTGAGATCTCTCCTTCATTTAAAGAATGTTTCT
This sequence comes from Elysia crispata, assembly GCA_033675545.1. NCBI lineage: Eukaryota > Metazoa > Mollusca > Gastropoda > Plakobranchidae > Elysia > Elysia crispata. Next base: position 21,130 of record JAWDGP010002119.1, on the reverse strand, counting down.
TTTCCTTTACAACGAGAGAAGAACTCTAATGTCTAAAGTTCTACATCTATATATTTTATAATTGAACAACAAGTGGCTTTTCTTTAATGTAGTTGTATGGCTCTGGAGGACATGCATCTGTTATTGTTGTTAAAATTTCTTTTCTTTTTTTCTGTTAGCCTTCTCCACCTGTTTATTGTTGTAAATTTTGCTTCAGTGCATTTGTATGGCTCTGGAGAATATGTCTGTCATTTTTGTGAAGTTTGCATTTCTTCAATGTAGTTGTCTTCCGACCTGTTCATTTTAACGATTGTGTTTTAATATGGCCCATGACTCTTAGTTTGTTAGGATCACTTGCTGCAAATCTTTCTGTGATAACAGGAAGCCATTACATTCTTAGGTGCTTTCAGTTTGTCAAGAAAAGAGGACAAATGGCTTCTTTCCACTTGTCGCAATAAACGAAAATTGCTGGTTCAGACGTCAGAATAGTTGTAGAATGGTGTTAATGACTTATGTTGCTTTGTTGAAAGAAACTTTAACAATCGGTTACCATGTTTAAAGGAAATTGAGGGATTTAAAAACAATTAGAGAGATTGTGGAAACAACCTGTTTCTTTCTCTTGTACATTTAAAGAAATGAGTAGTATATGTTATGACTGAATATTTCCTAACTATTAAGAACATAATTTTTGTTCAAAAACTTTATATTAAATTTAAAACAACCCATAAGATAGGTGATGAGAATCGAACATAAAAAATATAAAAAATGTAGTAGTAGTAGTAGTAGTAGCAGCAGCAGCAGCAGCAGCAGCAGCAGCAGCAGCAGTAGTAGTAGTAGTAGTAGTAGTAGTAGTAGTAGTAGTAGTAGTAGTAGTAGAAGCAGCAGCAGCAGCAGCAGCAGCAGCAGTAGTAGTACAATAAAATAAAGAAAAAGCAATATAGGATGGTAGGTATGCTTCAATGCAGTGCCATTAATTTTCCCATTTCTAAGAACTATGTACCCGCCTCAATGCTAATAAAGAAATACTGTTACGGTATAATTCTCGTCGAATATCGATCATGACGGATTTTTCAGTCCTCATACGTTGCATAAACAGTAATATATTAAAGTTGAAAAAAGGATAGATTATGTGTTTAGAATTCTTGAAAGATAATGTATATGGTGAATTCAAGAGAATTACCTTTAATTTAGTAGGCCGTGCATTTTGAAACTTTTTTTGTTCTATTGGTCTTTAAAAAAGGAAAATTTTGCCATTTTGTAAAGATAAATGCGATTCCTGCTACTCCGAAACCACAAAAGGTACAGCCATGACAAAAGCTTACTCAATTTTATCCGCTAATTTCAGACTTAAATGTTGTTGAGAAAAGATGAAGAAACATTATGGCTAAAATATTCATCGCAATTTTTTGCAACAAACATGTTCCTTAATGAAGACGCCAGCCATTCTGAGGAAAGCCCCAATCATTGGGCTTCTCTCTAACCCTGCGGCTCAAGAACATGTTGGCTATTTATAGCCTTATGGGGAACACCGAGGAGTTCATAATCACAGGACTGACTGCCTAAAATGTAAACAAACTGTGTACCAGAGAAATAGTCAGCTATTTAATTTGATTTTTTTTTACCGAGTTAGGACAGAATACAACTCATACTATGGCCCGGCTTTATGGGCTGAGTAATGCTCTTTGAGTTTTAACCTATCTTAACTATTCTTTAAAGTGAACTGAAAATACATCACTATTGCATAGGTACACAATTTGTTTACTTTTCCGTCTAGCAGTCCTGTGAATGTGAACTCCTTGGGCGAGACACATACCAAAAAGACGAATCATTTTGAAGCTCCCGTTTCACTCGCGTTGCTCAAATTTACGAGTGTACTAATTTACAATTGTCTAGTTTACATTTGTATATTGGATATGGGTCGAAAAATCATGCATAATAAAAACATGTTTGCAAAATAAAGATAAAAAAACAACAATTAATAACGTTCTGCTTTCCATAGAGCTATGTTGTAGATGATGATCTAGGTCTAAATCTAGAGTCTGCATGATCCTATGAAACTCACGGATAGAGTTAAAACTTTAGATACCAATCCGCAACATTCAATCTTAACCTTTCTTATTCTGTCCAAAGGAAATTCAGTTTCACCTCATCTTAAGAAAATAAAGAGCATACTTGTTCTCAGAAAAATGATGGTTCTTTTATCTTCTAAAAAAATCTTTCCGGATTATATTAACAAAAGCAATCTACTCGTGTACATATAAAAAATTGCTTACCTAAACGCTTTTCAACGAAGGTCAATAATTCAACGTTAATCCTATATAATTTAAAGCTTTTTCAGATTTTGAACCAAGCAAACATATACCAATATGAACCCAAAGGCTTAAAACAAAGGCATTTCACCTAAAATCGCAAGTTTTGTTTTCAATCAAATTAAGAATTTGTCTTTAGCTTCTTTTTGAAATCATAATTTGTTTTACACACAACCAAAGTTTTGGGAAAATCAAATCTATGTGCATGTAGAAGCTCATTATATTTAAAACCCTAAAGTTTGCCAACCTGTAGGTACCTTCGTAGAGATCATAATACATGGACCTACAGGAAAGTTCTCAGCACCAGTAAGTGATCGACGTCAGAGAAGAGATGATAGTGAGAAAGAGAGAGAGAGAGAGAGAGAGAGAGAGAGAGAGAGAGAGAGAGAGAGAGAGAGAGAGAGAGAGAGAGAGAGAGACATAAAGGGAAGAATAGTATTTTTTACCGAAACAGACACAAAAGAAGTGACAGATCGCGTAATTTCAGATAGAGGTAAAAATGTGAGGAAAAGAGAGTGGTTTAGTGGAAGAGAGAGTGAGTTAATGAGTGGGTGAGAGAAAGAGAGAGAGAGAGAGAGAGAGAGAGAGAGAGAGAGAGAGAGAGAGAGAGAGAGAAAGAGAGAGAGGGAGAGAAAGAAAGATAGATATAAGGAATAGTGGAGCGTGAAAGACATACAGATAAAGACATACGATCATAATGTATTCACACAGTAACTAAATATTGGACTCGGTCAATGTTCTCAACAGTACAATCATTTCCTCGCATTAGTGAGGGACAACAATTTTTAGTTTTCACCATATTTTTTTCACTTAATATGCCCACATGCATAATATTCTCATATTTTGAAACCTAAGAATTTTTTTTAATAACATCACTGTAGCATTGTTTGATCCAGATATTCACATTCTCTTTTCTTTTTTTTTCTTTTTTTTTTTTTTTTGTACAATATTTTACCCAAGGTTTTGTTATGCTGGCGAACTGCTTTAATGAGCTACGCGCAGCAGCAGTTTGAGCTGGATCTATGTATTTCTGGCTTTCTTCTTGATTATATCCAGGGAACTGTTTATAGTATGATGTTACTGTGACTCTTTTTATATAATAATAATGATAAGGGTTGTGGTAGTGCCGCCTGTGGTGGTGTTAGCAGTAATTTTCATGTATGACTAACCATAAAGTAAGAATAATGAGGATGCAGATGAAAACAATTGTAACTCACGCGGAAATATTCCTGACACAGCTAAAACAGAATATACATGACTGTCTAGTTATTAAAATAGATTGATAACATGAATAAAAAAAAAAACAAAAAAAAAACAAGAGGTTTTAAAGGGCAAAAAAAGCATATAATGTTTTTAAGATAAGAACATACTCATAGAAAAGCAATACTAGAACTTATAAAGTATAGTCGTAATAACAGGGGAGGGGGAAAAGGGGGGGGTGTGTAATCTAAAATAATAACTTTTCTAATTTATATTACATAAATTTTGTAATACTATGAGCTGCTATATTTATGCCCCCTCCTGTAAGCAGAAAGGTATTTTACTGATATACATGCTATTTTTGGAAATAGCAGCCGACCACTTACAGTTTTAAGGAGGAAATTTCCTTCTTTTGAAGCAATGCTCATTTATTATTTATTTGAAATGAATTAAACAGTGCTGTTTTGAAGGGAAAGTGCAAAGTTAAAGGAATAAAATAATTCAATAAACAAACATGCGCAAACGATTTAATACATATTTTCCTCACTGTGTATAAAATGTTTGTTTAATGATAGATTTTAAAACGAGGAAGACTTTTTAAAAATATTTCTCCTCACCTGCGCCACAATCTCAAATTACACAAGCTATTCCCATACGAAGCAAGGGAAGAAGACGATAATTTTCGTGCTTGTACAATTAGCGATACTCAAGGTGTTTGGTTCCGATATGCAATTAATGGGGTGATAAGAGACTGATAATATTTTCCCTTAATGATTTTGTATTTTCCCTCATCGCTGTTGCACGAGTCTTACCTGTCGACTTTGTAAAAAGGCAGAAGGAGGAACCCAATGAAGTTTCTATGTAAATTTCTGGACAATTTTCTTCTTTTTTTTTTGTCCAAGTACAGAGAGGATTGGGGTGAGCGGAGCTGGTGTGATATACGGTAGGGCCTAAGAGTGACATCACCTCGAAATTCTGAGATGGACCATAATAGACGAGTACTTTCTTTGTGAAATCCACGGTTTTCATTCTTGAAAATCTACTGGCTGACTTTATGGTCGGAAGTCTGTCTCACCTCGGCTCATATTTTTTCTGCAGTGAATCAGCGCTTATGCAAATAAGATAAAACATGACTGTGACGGTGGCCTGCCCAGTATTCTAACACTTAAGTATTATCTTTAGACTTGAGGTTTGAATTGCTACACCAGGAAAGACGAAAATCTTATCTAGAACTCTGCTTGCATGAAAACTGTCCCCCCTTCTCCTCGTTATTGACTTTTACCTTACAAACTCATGACGGTCATTAAGAGCAAGACTGTTCTGAGGCCTTAAGCCTTTTCAATACACAATATACCGTTTTGAACCGAGACTAAACTTTGCTGAGAAGGTAGTGATGGCATGTGTTTTCATTAGAAGGCTGTAGAAAGTTAGCTTTGTCTATGTAAAATAGATTGCTCAATGTCCCTTGAGGCTCTCTTTCTGACTGTCTGTCTGTATGTCTGTCTCTGTCTCTGTCTCTCTGTCTCTCTGTCTGTCTCTCTCTCTGTCTGTCTGTCTGTCTGTCTCTCTCTCTCTCTCTCTCTCTCTCTCTTCTCTCCTTTTAGTCTACTTATCAGTCCTTAAGTTCTTATCTTCAATTTCTGATTTCCGGTCCATGTAATTTAAAAATGTTTAATGTCCTTGACTCTCTTTGTTTCTGTCTCAGTCTCTCTCTATCGCTCTTACTCTCTCTCTTAATATCTCCATTCCTCTTCTCTCTAACCCCTTTTAGTTTACATATCAATCCTTATGTTTTCATCCTCCTTTCGACATTTCTTGTCTGTAGGTCTTTCTATCATCCTTTATAGCTGACTGCAGAAAAGCATGTTCCTTCTTGGGGTTTAGAAAGTTAAAATTTCTAGGCAAACAGACGAAAGTTAGTAAATATTTTTATATACGAAAAAAAAAGTTACTGTGAAAGAGCAAATAGTGTACGAAGCAAAGCTTCAAAACTGTTAAATTTCTATCGTTTGTATCTTTTCATTTGTTTTGGACGCCTTGATTTTTTATTATCGTTCTTTTTTGTAAGAATTATCAATGCGTTGATCTAATTCAAAAGATATGAAAACACCTCTATGGAATACAAATGAAAAATTAATTCTAAGTAATGAGCAACATTTAAATATCAAATTATGGTGGTACTAACTCGGAGATAAATATAAGGTTGATATTCCGTCGGTGCTCAAATCCTTTTCTCTTGACGTATCTAAAAGTGAATTGGTGAGATATCAATGTATTTTGACAATTGTACCGTATCCTCTTTTATCTGTATAAATATCTGAATTTCCTGCCACTCTCTGTGTGTGTGTGTGTGTGTGTCTGTCTCTTTCTCTTTCTCTTTTTTCCTCTCTGTCTATCTCTTTGCCACCATTGTATCTTGTTCGCACAACTTCCGCTTTGCATTCTCTTTGACTCTGGCTCTTTATCGGTCTGCCAGTCTTCTTTGTCTCCCTCTCTGTATTTTCGCCTGCCTTACTGTCTGATTTGTAATTGTTTTTTATTAGATAAACCTCTTTGTTTACCAATCTTGGAGTGTCACACACTTTCTCTCTCTCCCATTGCTCTCTTTTCTTTATACTGTTTCCTGCCTTTCTCCTTGTGTT
>JAWDGP010002119.1:5000-12500 GCA_033675545.1 Elysia crispata | reverse complement strand
ATCCAGATTATGTTAGCCTTCAGACGTGACTTATATCCCAGAGAACGCTGGACAGAAACAGGCTAGGCGCACATTAGAGAATCAAAGAGTTACTGCCTGCTGCATTAGGAATTCCCTGATGCACTTGTAAGCACTGAACACACTTTAGAGATCATGGAACTGGGATAGCTATACCTCCGTTCTGGGGTAATATTTATAATGAAGCAATAAAGTAACACCGAGCTGTTTCATCTTGCTTACAGTAGTGTCTAGTCTGTATATTTTTTTCAATAAATTCGTTAAATTCCATAAAAAACAAATCCTAAAAAATTCTTTATTTCGTCATTCTAAATTGTACTTCTAAATAAATATCTCCAATGCATTCGAAAGGTTTCGAATTCTGTTATTTGTTTACCACAACGTCAATGTATTTCTTTTTTTTTTTCATTGTTTCAATTACTAACAGCACTGAATTTCTGATCAAACCTATTTTAATCAGTTGAAATTATCCTTTTTTCATCCACAGAGTCATGGATCGTTGGGGCTCACAGAGGTTGGTAAAAATAATACAAACCAAAAACACAAACAAAACAGCTTCTACAGTAAATATAGCGATGACATTGAATCAGATTTGATTGTAATCCTTTTCAAACAGTATTGACAACACTTAAAAATATTTTGACTTGCAGTCGTTTAAATCAAATAATATCTATAACTTAATTATGTCATTCGCTGTAAATTAAAAAGGGTCCATAATTATTTTTTTTATTTGGTTCAAATTAAATAAGATTTTCAACTTTATTTTGTCATTTCGCCGAAATTAAATATGATTTATAACTTCATTATGTCATTTGTGTATATTCAAAAAAGGACCTTAAACTTTATAATTGCATTTTAAGTTTATTTTTTTTGCTATAAAAACGTTCTATTAAGGTAGTTTTCTAGGAATAGTATGGACAATTTTTACATGGAACAAGATTCCTTTTAATAAAAATTTATTAAATTCACAGCAGCGTGCTTGCATTCCACCCCCCCCCCCCCTCTCCAAACTCCCCTCTTCTTCCAAACTAATATCATGATCATCATCGGTGCCGTTATATCCTAACTATCATCATGATCATCCATATTTTTAACAATATCGTTAAAGTGTGCTAGTTTTGAAACCTATAAGCCGGAAATAATAATTAAGTCTTATTAAATAAGGTAAAACAACTGTCTAAGGAGTACTGACAAAAATATATATGATTACGTTATATCAAATAAATGGAAAAGATTGCCCAAGGAATACTGATAGAAAGTCATATAGTTATTTCATATCAAAAAAGGTGAAAAGACAACCTAGAGAGTACTGACAGCGAAGTATATAACTATGTCATATCAAATAAGTGAAACGACTGCCTAAGGAGGACTGACAGAACATTTTATAATTATGTCATATCAAATAAGGCGAGATGATTGCCTACGCAGTTACGGCTATATTTCATGCCTCACAAGTATGCTCGAATTGGAGGAAATTCTCAAACATTTCATTAAAAAGCCTTTAACTCTAAACTGAAAAAAAAAATCCTTTTAATCCTCTTCAATAGCAGTGTAAACAAAATGTCAACATCTTAATAGTCGTAACGTTTCCTCGAATGTTTATCACTAATGGTTCATCTGATAATATGAACAAACTATTGTTTGTACCCGTTTCATAAGTTCTTTGATTTTCATGGAATCATTTTTGAATTGCTGTTTTTAATTCATCGGCAGGACGTGGGCACTGTGCAGCCAGAGGTTTGTAAAAAATGGCATTGACAGGGAAAATGTAATAAATAGGTTTATCAATTAAATAGAAATATTTGGGAAAAATTCTTATACTTAAGTTCAGAGTACTCTCTAATGTTTTTAAATGCCAGAGGTTTAAGCATCTACAAACATGTTCATTTTAGATAAATATATGCAGGAGATTTGTTAGTTTGAAACCAAAATAAAATGTAATTCTTTTTAAATAACATAAAATTCTACATGCTTATCCCGTAATGATTCACAGACTTACCATAAACGCGATGTTAGAATCTTTTTCCTAAAAGTAAATCTTCTTAACACAAATGAGCTTACCTGTAGCATGCAACAACCAGGAAAATATATAACATATTTCGGAAGTGGCATTACATAATGACTGTCTGTGTATATCACCTAGACAAATACGAGTATTTTCCATTTTTAGCACATCTTGTCTCATCCTGACCCTGACTCTTTCAGCTTGTTACTGTATTCTTCAAATCCCTAGGATGGCCGGCACACAGAGTTGATCAACATCGGACACAGTCCAGAGGTAGAGGCAGAGATCTCAGAGATCAACTCCAATCGGGCGGGACTAAACAAACTCGTCGACTAGATCTAGGGACATAATCAATAGGATAAACGTTGTAGACGATCGTTTAAACACCCTAGTTTAATATATATATATATATATATATATATATATATGTATATATAATATATAAAACGGTGTCTTCTTACCAATAGCCACAAGCGATGTAAGCTAAATTTCACACAAGAGTTGGGTATCAAGGAATAGAGCAGTTTTTGATTGCTTGATTACTATGCTCTATGTTCCATCAACCATAGAATATTGAAAAAAGAAACGTTAATGGAGGATTTATATACTTTAAAAGGATTCTTGACTCTAGTGTCAAAGATGAGGTACCACTTGCTGTTTTATCTAATCAGAAAATTGTTTATTTTTCACTATTGCGTTTCGTTTTCGTTTAAATCCCAGAACTAAACAAATAATTTTTTTTTTCAATTTTCAAGGATGTGTGCTGAAGACAAGAACTTGTACACGTGTTTTCAATATGGCCGTCCATCGTGCCAGGCATAACCAGCAAATGCTGTGCAGGTCAGCCCGAGTACACACTCGATATTAGCGTAGAAAGCTGTGAAAACTTTCCCGACAAAATCAGTATACTCCATTTTCCAGAAAACTCTCACAAAAGGCAAAACAGGTTTTTTTTAGTAACCTTTTGCAGTTTGTAATCCTTGTACTACGTTTAAAACAATAATATCAGTACGTTTAGACTTACTTGTGACAAAGACTTCGAAAATTTTTTTTTGATTTTAGAACAAATAGACGTTATCAATTTTTATCTAGGAATCGTAAAAAAAACAACTGGTGAACTGTTAGGCACTGTTTCTGTACCTGAACGAAGCCTGAAATGTGATCTTGCTCGGTATTACTATTGTCAAAAGATCAGAACAAAAGATCGGAAATTCTGCATGTTGCATTGCACATGCGTAAACATTTATTCTGATTGTAAAATAATAAACTGATAAAAAGTGATTACAAAAAAACTTTTTGATATCAACAGGGGTATACTTCGCAAGTTAGATCCCAACACCGTCGGTAGAAATGTTTAAAGCTTTTTTTTTGTCCCGCCCTGCCTGACGTGGGCATCTTTGATAGGCCGATAGGCCTGGAGGCACCTTGTTGTGAACCAGCCAAATCTAACACTCTATCAGGCAAACAAATAAACAAAAAATCTACTCGCAGAGAGAAAAAAAGTTTAAATTAATGTCAATTAATACATTTTTGCGAAACATAATGTTGTGGTTTTGTAAAAAAAAAAAAACACCAGTTAAGCTTTGCGGCAATGCTTACAACTGTTATGAACATTTTCATTAAATAAGAGAAAAGCCGAAATGACTAAGGAGCAGGACTCTTTCTGTGCGTGATCCAAACCATCATCCACTCCACGGACGACATTTTGGCATAGCTGACATGATCAAATATAATGCCGAACCACCTATCCCTAGCTGTTTTACAAGCACGAAAAAGGCATCGAAAAACTTTCTATAAACCCCATCAAATTATGGCATATTTGCCTAATCATTTATAGATCATTGTGAAAATAAGAATAAGGAAATGTTGAAAAGGGTCAGATTTATACATATCGAGTGCTAAGAAGGTTCATCATATAGAGCTAAAGGACTTGAAATAATAATAATTCTAGCAAAGTTAAAAAAATTCAGCACATGTGAAGCAAGTCTGTGTCCGGTGAGGGTGAAATCTGGTTGAGCAACTGAATTATTTGTATCGACCTATCCCAAGGCTCGAAGACACAGATAAATGAGAAACAGCCCGGAAAACAACCCAAAACATGAATGAATCTAAAAGAATAATCGCAAAATGTATCCTTATATTACGTTTAATCTTAATCGTGGATATTAATAATAAATCTAATTCAAGAAATAATATATACATCTGTTTGAAAGAATTAGTAAAATTAAATTACACAAGGCCAATAATTGCAACAAAAAAAAAACAACCATGCCTGACTAATTTTCTGAGCCAAAAAACAAAACAAAACAACAAAAAACAACAACTAGTATTTGAAAAGTGTTACCAGATTATTACGCGATATCAGTTTGTAAATCCAAACTCACATAGATTCTTACAAAGAATATAAAGCAGAAATAATGCTTGGTTTGTTTTCAAACTGTAGCGCTGCACTGAGATATCGAGAATGCCTGAGCAACTTTCCTTGTAATTTTCATGCGGATGAACTGGAGGAGAAGATGAACCCTGTGAAGACCATGCTGCTCCAAAGAGCTCCATACTGCAGTGAGTAGTTGAGGCTGAATTAAATGAGAAAGGTAAAACTAATGGCATGAGCCTGTAATCAAGTTTCGATATAAGTTTTTTATTACACTGGATCAGCGGCAAAATCAGCTGAAATTTAGACTTAAATTTACTCTGTCGTTTACAGATCTATAATTATCGATATATATATTGTTAAAAGCCTGCGTATAAGAATATGTGGCTAGTTTTGAAAAGCCCCAATCCTTTTAAAGAAATTTTAAAACCCTCATTTTCACGAAGGTTCAAGTTACTGTAAAGCCGCGAGTTTCTGTTAAGCATGCATTTCTAAGCACCATAGTATATTGAGCGTTTTGTATGATTTTCAAATAGACGGAGAAAGTAGAGAACTAGCTGTTTTCAGTATTAGCATGGTCAGGTCTTCTTGGAATAATTAAAGAAAACATAATGTGAACACAGTAACAGAATTATTTGATATTTTTGTACCTTATACCTTATAAAAATCTTTAGATTCCCTTTACACAATGCAATAGCAGTTATTCATAAAACACACATCATTAAGAAATGTTTGTCTCCTTTTTTGCATAAAAAGTTTTTTTGAAATTATCTTCTCTTTCCTGTTTCATATTAAGAATTCGACAAATCGAAATTGAAAGAAATAAACAAATAAATCATTACTTGAGGGGAATTAAAGAATTCAGGAAAAATGCTAAAATTTTAAAGGGTAAAGATGAACGTGGACGTTCACCCGCTCCTTTTCTTTTTTTTTTAATTATGATATGAAAAAGAGATTCCTTAGGCGAGCTAATGTTTACAGATGGCAAAAACTTTAAAGGATTTTCGGATGAGCTTCAGGCTCATCTGCTATGTTTCTATATACAACAATCTGTTCTACTTCTGGTCTTATCCCAAAATCTGTTCTACTCCTGGTCTTATCCCAAAATCTGTTCTACTCCTGGTCTTATCCCAAAATCTGTTCTACTCCTGGTCTTATCCCAAAATCTGTTCTACTCCTGGTCTTATCCCAAAATCTGTTCTACTCCTGGTCTTATCCCAAAATCTGTTCTACTCCTGGTCTTATCCCAAAATCTGTTCTACTCCTGTTCTTATCCCAAAATCTGTTCTACTCCTGGTCTTATCCCAAAATCTGTTCTACTCCTGGTCTTATCCCAAAATCTGTTCTACTCTCACTCATCAGGTCTGGTGCACCCAGCTGGCCCAGAACCTAGCGGTCCATCGACGGAGTCTGACATTACAGGTAACTGCCTTAGCATATTAATAGAATCAAATAAAAAATATAAACATAAACATAAATATGCCTATACACACGCACTTACACACACACACACACATATATATATATTATATAATCTATTATTTTATATATATATATCATATCTATATATCTATATCTATATATTATATATATATATATATATATATATATATATATATATATGTATATTCATGCATACATACACCCACAAACACATTAAACACATACTGTGTTTACATACGCACTGACACCACGTAAAAAAGCACTTTTATACAATGGATCGCGGATTCCTCGAATTCATTGGAGAATTTTGATAAGTTCGAGCAGCCGTGTCCAGACATGAAACCGTAATAAACAAACGCATTCTAAGTAACTCACTTCCCGTATTTCTTGGAATTATGTAGTGATGCATAAAAGCAAAAGAAAGAATGTATATGTAAAATATATAATCTTAGTTGGTAATCCTCTAGAAGCATCACTCGTTTAGATAATAATTTGTTCATAAATAGATTTTGCTGATGACTCCTCGATTCAGAGATAGTGTTGCAAAATTTCTTCTTATTATTATTGCAATAAGATGCTGATATATTGAACTGTGAAATAAATTTACTTTTACCACTACAACAACAACATCAACATCAATTACCACCACCACCACCACCACCACTACTACTACTACTACTACTATTACATCAACTACTACAACTACTATTACTACTACTACTACTACTACTACTACTACTACTACTACTACTACTACTACTACTACTACTACTACTACTACTACTACTACTACTACTACTACAAATACTACCATTCCTTTTGCGCCTCAGACATTATTAACCAGTGTGTTATTGTTTGTATTTTTTAACTCAACAGATATCGAAGTAGATCACTTCAATTGTATGTATATGGGAGGCAGAAGGGTGAAGTTAAGCTGGAAGCTCCCATCAATCACCACACCATCATTTCTTGCCGGCTTCAAAATATTGTATAAGGTACATTTGTTAATTAAAAAACAGATTAAAGTACACGAGACCGTTTGTAGACGGCTGTTTACTGTATTGGTATAATTGAGTTAAATAGATATGGGATAAGTTGAAAGAGATGAAGGTTACAGAGGATGAGAAAGCCTGATACTCGATGCGTTTTTGTGTAGTGAGAGAAAGTGTGAGAGACAGAAAAATAGAAAGAGGAATTTGGAGATAGATAAACAGATAGATCGATAAATAGAGAGAGAGAAAGAGAGAAAGACAGAGAGAGAGAGAGAGAGAGAGAGAGAGAGAGAGAGAGAGAGAGAGAGAGAGAGAGAGAGAGAGAGAGAGAGAGAGAGAGAGAGAGAGAGAGAGAGAGAGAAGAGTAACAGAAACATTAACGTGAAGCCTTTAATAGTTGAGAGAAAAACGAACGGAAGAGAAAAATAAGAGTGTGCCAAGTAGAGACAAGACAAATAGATTTAGAGAGAAAAGAAAAATACATAGAAACAACAGAGGAGTAGAGGATGGTGGTAACAGTAGCATAGTTTTACAAGAGAAAAACGGGATGGAACGAAGATTAAGAAGCTGAGGTAGTGAAAAGAGAGAAATGAATGAGACCGACAAAGATAACATGAAACCGAGAACAAGAGAGAGAGAGAGAGAGAGAGAGAGAGAGAGAGAGAGAG
>JAWDGP010002118.1:12500-18427 GCA_033675545.1 Elysia crispata | reverse complement strand
TTAATGGTAACCAGTCGATAAAAGCTATTACAATTTCGGTAGGAAAAAAAAATAAAAAAACCCGATTCGGAACAGTTATGTACACGTGAGGCGTTTGTTCCAATTTTCTCTTCAACCATTTCATCTTCCAACCACCAGCCCTACTCTTATCTCCATCCACTACACTGTGTTTATCTTCAAGCGAACACCATTTAGCAGCTCCTGTTAAATCTACTCTTTACTAAACACTCCGCGCTTTGTTTGTTTTTCTTGGGCATAGATCTTTATAATTATTGTTTGGAAAGCCTCGTGATAATTTCCGTCAAGTCTAGTCCAATTTTTTTCCCCGCATTTTTATTAGGACTTATGTATTTACCTGTGGAAATGGAGAGTTTTCTATACTTTTTTTTTGTCCTAATTTTCAATTTGACTTGTGCAGTTAGATGAGTGTCTAATACCTGCACTTAATTTCTTGGGCTTAATTTTTTACACAGAGGTTTAAATTATTTTTTTTAATTGATTTGTTTGATAATTTATCTTCTTTTTCTCCCTCTATCTTATTCGAATTTTTCATTTTAGCTTTTTTGTTCTAAATATCTCTCTGTTTGCATGTCTCTCTCTCTCTGTCTCTCTCTGTCTCTCTCTGTCTGTCTGTCTCTCTCTCTCTCTCTCTCTCTCTCTCTCTCTCTCTCTCTCTCTCTCTCTCTCTCTCTCTCTCTCTCTCTCTCTCTCTCTCTCTCTATTTCTGTCAGAGACGACAAAAGGTACGTTGACTGTTCCCATATTCCTGATATATACATGTCAAGCATAACGTGTCTGTGTTTCTCTGTAAAGCTCTGTAAAGCTCTAACATTAAAAGCCTTATAAATTTTCGCATCAAGATATTAATATACATCTATTGCGCACGACTGTTCTTCAATGAAAACATAAAGGCATGTTTACACGAACCGATTCGGAGCTAGTAACACCCTACCACAAGATGCCCTGACGATCAAAGCAGCAATTCGATGCGCTTATGGTGAGTAAAAAGCAGAAAACTTTACAAAATTTATGCCGCCTTTCACAAATAAAATGCCACACATTTTTTCTGATCATGAAGTAAGAGTAATTTTTGGAGTGGTATTGCTAGCTGAAAATTGCTTCGTGTAAACATAGCTTTATGTTAAGAAGTTACGTGCCTGTGACGCAATCCTCACAAAGTCTTTTCAATGCGAATTTCAAAAGATTCTTTCGATTTATTTCGTACACGCCAAATTGCGGTTTGTGATTGTTGCGCATCAACATAATTACTTTGGGTCTAGAGAAATGAGCGGACTTTATTGTTGAAATCTGTTAATTGTTTCCCCTTTTATCTGACTATTGTTCCATTTTTACCTTTTTTTAATACATATACACATAGATCTTCAGCTTTCGACGTAAATATGACTTCATCTTTAACAAATTTTTCCCCTGTTCTTTTTTTCTCATTTTTTCCTTTTGATGGGCCAGTATAATGCCACCAAACTTTAACTTCATAGGAAAAGCTCTGTTGTTTTTAAAGCATTTTGGTTTTAGTTTTGTGCAAACCATTTAAAATAACTGTTCTCTCCCTCCCCCTCCCCCTCTCTCTCGCTCTCTCTCTCTCTCTCGCTCTCTCTCTCTCTCTCTCTCTCTCTCTCTCTCTCTCTCTCTCTCTCTCTCTCTCTCTCTCTCTCTCTTCCCTCTCTCTTCTCATCCTTTTTCTCCATCGCCATAACATAAACAAGTTTCTTTAACGTAAAAAAAAAACGTACAAAGAAATATCGGAAACAAAGCGACCTTTTCGAAATTACTAGACAGCATCCCTTACACACAATGGACTTTCGATTTTCCAACAACGTGACAGAAACATTAGGTAAGGTCACTGAAATCCTTAAATGACATCAAGACTGAAGGTCACGCCAGACATTCGTTACTCAATCCTTTACTCCCTTACTTGACCGTGTTAGTCAAGATAACTGTGCATGACAGAAAACTTAAAACAATGCTTTTTGGCTCCGAGAGTTTCTTTCCGTGAGTTGCACCACAGACCTTCACCTTTTAGTGCAGCAATCGGGGTTCTCCTCAGTTTTTGCTCTATGTCTTTGCTGCGTCTTTCTTTCTTTCTTTTTTTCTTTTTTTCCGTTCAAAGCCATCTCTATTGAGCTGTGTCGCCGGTGTGTTTCACTGGTGGGTTCTGTGAGTCGAGGGGCACAGAGTGTAAAACTATTGATATCTCATTATCTCTCTCTCTCTATCTATCTATCTATCTATCTATCTATCTATCTATCTATCTATCTATCTATCTATCTATCTATCTATCTCTCTCTCTCTGTTTCTCTCTCTCTTCCTCTCTCTCTCTGTTTTTCTCTCTCTCTTCCTCTCTCTCTCTCTCTCTCTCTCTCTGTTTCTCTTTGTCTCTTCATCGCTCTCTCTCTGTTTCTCTCTCTCTTCCTCTCCCTCTTTTTCTCTCATTCTCTTTCTCTCATTCTTTCTTGCTTTCTCTTGCTTTCTCTTTTCTTTTTTTCTTTCTCTCTTTTTCTGTCCGTATCTCTCTTTCTCTCTCTCGCTCTCTCTCTATCTAACTTTCTATCTCTCTCACCGTTTCTGTCTCCTTTTCCCTCTCTCTCGCTTTATTTTTATCTTTTTTTTTCTTCTTCTTCTCTCCTGCCTGTCGCTCTGTATATATATTTCATTTTCTCAACCATTTTCTTACTCGTTTTCTCTGCCTCTGTTTACTCTGATTTTTTTCAATCTCCTTCTAGCTCTACTTTAGTCAAATCCTTCCCTACTTATATTTTCTTCATTTCATGATTGTTTCACTAATCGTTTTTCTCACTGTCTTTTCTTCTCATTTATTTTTTTCCCTCACAGTTTCTTACTTTTTAAATCTTTTTCTCCCTTTCTTTTTTTCTCCTTTTGTATTTTCTTTTCCCTCCTGCACATAGTCTATCTCTCTCTCTCTCTCTCTCTCTCTCTCTCTCTCTCTCTCTCTCTCTCTCTCTCTCTCTCTCTCTCTTTCTCTCTCTATCTATCTATCTATCTATCTATCTCTCTCTCTCAATCTATCTATCTATCTATCTATCTATCTATCTCTCTATCTCTCTCTCTCAATCTATCTATCTATCTATCTATCTATCTATCTATCTATCTCTCTCTCAATCTATCTATCTATCTATCTCTCTCTCTCTCTCTCTCTCTCTCTCTCTCTCATCCCATCCTTCCCTCAATCTTCCCGACCTCAGCTCTCCTCATCGCGGCCCGCGCCCCTCCCACCCCCAACGGTCAATGGCGTGACAGAACTCTGCGTGGCCTATGATGCAGCAAAATGTCAATCCTATTAGGTTGAGACATTACAAGAAAAATCGAATCGCACAACTCAGCAGCAACCAGTGTGTGTGCGTGTGTGTGTGTGTGTGTGCGCTGATTTGTAGGTACGTGTCCTTGTTAGGAAGTCGAAAACATATTACGATCTGGGTCAGAAATAACCATAAAGAAACTTAAATGCATGATTAAAATAAAACCACACACAATTTTTTACACTACCCACATGATATAAGAATTACATAATTATAGGAACAGAGAATCTATTATATACTCCTCAAAGTTCAGGCAATAAAATGTATAAGAATTGCCGGACCAGGTTTCTATGATTTACAACCCTGTTATTCCCAATAGGGCTTCCTCGTAAGCTCTGCGTAAGGCGATTGTAATTTTCTTATTGATCAATGAACTTCAGACCAAAATCTGTCAATAAAGGATTTGTTTCTGTCGTCTTTTTGTCTTCCTTCCTTCCTCTTTATTTATTACGACTCTACTAAACTGAAGGACAGCTAAAAGCTGAGAAATCTAGGAATCGTTTTGATTAATCAATAGTTTGACTTGTCTTCCTCCCTCTTTATTTATTACTACTCTACTAAGCTGAAGGACAGCTAAAACCTCAGAAAGCCAGGATTCAAAAGTTTGAGTTGTCTTCCTCCCTCTTTATTTATTACTACTCTACTAAACTGAAGGACAGCTAAAAGCTGAGAAATCTAGGAATCGTTTTGATTAATCAATAGTTTGACTTGTCTTCCTCCCTCTTTATTTATTACTACTCTACTAAGCTGAAGGACAGCTAAAAGCTGAGAAACCCAGAAATCATTTTGATAATTCAAAAGTTTAACTTGTCTTCCTCCCTCTTTATTTATTACTATTCTACTAAGCTGAAGGACAGCTAAAACCTCAGAAAGCCAGGATTCAAAAGTTTGAGTTGTCTTCCTCCCTCTTTATTTATTACTACTCTACTAAGCTGACGGACAGCTAAAAGCTGAGAAACCCAGGAATCATTTTGATTAATCAATAGTTTGACTTGTCTTCTTCCCTTTTTATTTATTACTACTCTACTAAGCTGACGGACAGCTAAAAGCTGAGAAACCCAGGAATCATTTTGATTAATCAATAGTTTGACTTGTCTTCTTCCCTTTTTATTTATTACTACTCTACTAAGCTGACGGACAGCTAAAAGCTGAGAAACCCAGGAATCATTTTGATTAATCAATAGTTTGACTTGTCTTCTTCCCTTTTTATTTATTACTACTCTACTAAGCTGAAGGACAGCTAAAAGCTGAGAAACCCAGGAATCATTTTGGTTAATCAATAGTTTGACTTTGCCGGAACAAATTAGAGGAACGAAAAACGAGATTCGAAAGCATTGCGAGTAGCACGTATTTGAAATTCGACCAAGAATTGTTCTTAGAGTTTTTTTTTCACCATTTTCAAGATTTTCTGACACTAGTCGTAGTTCTTTAAACCTTTCTACCGCTCGTTCTAGAAAAAAAAAACCGCAGTATAGATTTCAACAGCTGCAGATGGATCCACGAATTGATTTCTTGTCCTGCGCTGCTTCAAGAGGCTTCTAGAAATTGTTTAAATGTTAAACGTACTGTGGATCTTCGTTAGATTGTTAGTTCTGTGTTCGCTTCTTAAAAGATTAAAAGAAAAAATTCTAATGTCACGAGTTCCAACGTCTGTATGATTAAACTTGAACAGTTAGATTTCGTGCTAAAAGAAATTGTTTATCTTCAGTTTTCAAACTACAATTTATATTCATTTCTATCATTATCTCCAGCCTCATCGCTGCTATTTTCACTGTTTTTATATTGACGCTGGATTCGAATGAGATTTACCCAGGCTTTATTGCAACTGCTGCTGCTGCTGCTAATGCTACAAAATTTGTACCACTACTACTACTGCTACTGTTACTACTGCTACTACTACCACTACTACCACTACTACTACTACTACTACTACTACTACTACTACTACTACTACTACTACTACTACTACTACTAATAATAATAATAATAATAATAATAATAATAATAATAATAATAATAATACTAATAATAATACTACTACTACTTTTACTTCTACTAATACTACTACTGCTACTACAAAAACAACTATTACTACTACTACTACTACTACTACTACTACTACTACTACTACTACTACTACTACTACTACTACTACTACTACTACTACTACTACTACTGCTGCTGCTTCTGCTGCTACTACTACTACTACTACTTTTACTTCTATTAATACTACTACTACTACTACTACTACTACTACTACTACTACTACTACTACTACTACTACTACTACTACTACTACTACTACTACTTACTATTATTATTATTATTATTCTTATTATTATCATCATCATCATCATCATCATCATCATCATCATCATCATTATCATTATTATTATTATTATTATTATTATTATTATTATTATTATTATTATTATTATGGTTGTTATTGTTGTTGTTGTTGTTGTTGTTGTTGTTGTTGTTATTATCATAATATTATTGCCACTACAATTAGCCTCAAAAAACTAATACCGTTTTTAATTTATTTTATAATATCAAACTTTTTTTTTTTTGTTATTTTTACTGAAAAAAAAA
>JAWDGP010002118.1:0-2500 GCA_033675545.1 Elysia crispata | reverse complement strand
CTCATCACTCATTCATTTTATTTAATCACTTATATACTTTAATTAATAACTTATTTATTTATTACACTATTTGCATGGGATGAATTGTTAATTAGTTGAGACTGGCTGTTTAAAATGTTTCTAACTAAACGAAAGACTGCTTGAAACATTTATATTCAGCATATTTTTCCTTGTCTGAGAAATTTTGCTCAGGAACTCTTTTTTTACCGCAGCGTTGTGGCATTGTTTTCCGCCGTGAATCGAAAGATTTAAGGTTTTTTTTTTTTCATTTACATAAATTGAATTTAAAAATTGGGAATATGCGATATGCGAAAAGTTGGACGTCGTATTAAATATTATTTTAAATATTATTTTGCTGGTGTGCAAAAATTAACTTCCTATTCTTTATAACAGAAAAAAAAAAACAACTAAATGCTAACAGCTGTATAAAGTATCCTCCGCAATTTAATTTCAGTTTATTGCGCCGCAGTCATGAAACACACAAGTAGAGAGTGGGAAATAAGTTTGCTCAAAAACACTCTGCATTTCTGAAAAAGTAGCGTGAATACTCAGCTTTATACTAAAAGCCAATTCAATTTTGTTTTATTTGTCCACAGAAAAAACTGTCAAGATTATAAACCAATTTTAAAAATCTAAAACAGGGAAGCATTGCACATACTGAGGACTAAAAAATATTATTTTAAAAAGTTTTCTCAGGTCGTATGACAAGTTTTAAAACTTAAAGTCTCAATAAAGCAATTAAATAAATAAATTGAGTCGGTAATAAGATATTAACTAAAACATGGCAATTAAATGTATATATCTAAAACTGCAACAATTAGGTTGGTGTGATTACCGTGACATTCGAACTAGTCCAGGCTATTGAGTGAGAGGGGAGGAACCGAGTTTAATCCGTGAGCAGCGCTGGGCCGGGATGCTCGGGTAGGAGTCATCTAGAGAACACTGTGAGACAAGAGACACTTAAAGGAGACATGGGGAGAGAGAGACACAGAGAGAGAGAGACACAGAGAGAGAGAGAGAGACACAGAGAGAGAGAGAGAGAGAGAGAGAGAGAGAGAGAGAGAGAAAGGGAGGGGAGGGACACTGTCACCGCTGGCGCTGCCACTCCTGATGGAATGTGAGGAGCTGTTTTGTGATGTGGCGGATTCGTTTGGAAGTCCGAATCTGTGGATTTTCTACATCGCTGTATTCGATTCCATGAACCGAATGGAGGTATAAGTGTGTACTTTGATAGCTAAAAGATAGTGCAGGACAGGTCAGGAGAAAAAAAAGAAAAAGGATAGATGAGTGGATATAATAAACAAATATGTCTGAAGACACATTTGGATAGGTAGAGAGAGATATAGATTAAAATAATAATGGCCAGAAGGATCTATAGATACATATACATGGAAAAATGAAAGAAGATAGGCAGATAGATTGATATGAAAATGAATAAAAGGGTGGATAAAAATGGGCAGTTATGTATATTAATAGAGAAATAGATAGATAGATAGATAGGCAGATAAATAGATAGATGCATAGCTAGAAATATAGATAGATAGATAGATAAACAGACAGACAGACAGATAGATAGATAGATAGATAGATAGATAGATAGATAGATAGATAGATAGATGGACATTTAGAGAGATTGATAGAGTGATAGATAGACAGATAGATAAAAAGTTAGATAAATTTCGGTAGAACAAAGAAGAGATCTAAATATTGTTTTTTTTTGTTGTTTTTTTTTTTTTTTAAGGAAAATCGTAGAGAGCAACACACTCTGGGCTTAATCTAAACATTACATGAATGAAATTTTAAGATATTTTTGTTTTATGAACCTATTGCAATATTGAAAACCCTTTCAATTCATTCCTCATTGAGCTTTAGGTCAAGTCAGAGATCGTTCTTTTATTTTCTTATTATTTTTATCTTTTTTTAAATGTTCAAATCACTTTTGAAAACTTTAGCGCTTCAGATGATAAAATTTTCGGCAAGGCTTATTTAAAACTTCGGTTCTATTGCTTGACTGATAGGTGGATTGATTGACTGATTGATTGATTGATTGATTAGCTGATTTATTGATTGAATCAATGAATGTGTCGCTGATTATTCACTGATTTATACACTATAGCTTTTAAGCTTCGGATTTGACTTCAAACCGGGCCCTGTGACGGCAACTGATAATTGTTTGTTGGTGTTTCTACTGCTGCCGCTGCTGCTGCTGTTGTTGTTGTTTTTGTTTTCTTTCTTTTTTTTCCTCCCTTTTGGTTATCAAACGCGAACAGCTTGGTCACGGTTGCTTCGGCGAATAGAAATATCCAAGATTCGGATGATTGCGATTTCAAATCCGAATCCAAGATCCGTTTCTACGGATATTCGCGGTTAGAGGGCGAAGCTGACCCGGTGGAAGGGAAGTAACTCTACCTTCTGCTCGTGCGACGCGGCAGGCGTCAGATCTCTCTTGGTCTGTCACTGGGGTGTGCCACTGCCGGGCCTGCTCATTGGCCATGGGGGG